>CM070702.1:2344096-2655077 GCA_036346265.1 Melocanna baccifera
GAGGTGCCCACTACGGATAAGGACTCGTTTAAACGGAGAGGATCCGTTTAAACGGGAATCCTTATCTCTAGTTTCCTAATAACAACCATGGTTCTCATAATCAGCCGATTTTCAGTTATAATGGTCATCCGATAAAATTGCAAACTAGCTTCCAAAAAATAATTTTGTATGAATTTTATCAAATATATAAGAATTTTTTTCATAAATATTGGTTTTCAAAAATTTTGGTCGATATTTTGAACCTTTTTGGCCGATTTTCACCCATTTTTGACCCAAATTTGTTTGAAATTTTGGACCAAAAATCATTAAAAAATTTATTATCAAGATTATCGCTTGTATCGGTACCCTGCAGTAAAAAAAATAGAGCGGTATTGAAAACCCTGGTTACGACATGATTCCAGACCATGATTACATCCACAAATGGTTTGCCAAATACAAAGAGCAAGTGTGAATCTAGTTCAAATAGACATTTGAGTGGTAAAGTGCAAAAGGTCGCCACGGCCGTTGGAGATGGAACACACCCTATCACTTACGCATTCTTGCATTTTGACTCTCAATATGATCGGATTCAAATACAAGTAGAATATTATAACGAACTTGAATTGAATTCTTGCTCAGTTCATTTCGATTTGAACATCCTATGACTTGCGAAATAAAAGAAGGAAAGTGCTAAACAACACTCGAGTGCTTTTTTGGGTTGAAAGCATTCAGATTTTCTGAGTATTGGATCTCTATCTATCGAATCATCCGTACCCCCTCCAAAAAAACAAAACTGAGACGTTGGATCTCCATCCAATAGATTCTCTATACCCCCTCAAAAAAATATAATTACTCCGAATCTGAAACATTAGATGTATATCTAACACCCAAAAACTCTAAGTACTTTTACTCAAAAAAGCACTGAGTGCCCCTAGAAACCTCCGTAAAAGAAAGGGGTCCTTGTCTGTGAGTCCTTACAAATTCTAGAGAAAAAAAAACAGAACACGACAGGACAATTCGTGGCAATGCTTCCCTGTGCGGCCCAGCCGGGTGTGCAGTGAGCGATGGACACATCCATGGGCCGGTGCATGACAAGGCCTTGGAGCATAGGTGCAGCCCAATGGCCCATGGTAGGAGAGAGTGAGAGGACCATGAGGAGATGAATTGGGCCTAGCAAATTACATGGACTCAAGTAGTATTCAAATCGAGTGTGCATTTGCAAGCCGAATTCTATTCGGAAAAGGTTTTACATATTATCCTCATCTAGTCCAATTGGTATGGAACGGACGGCCTGAAAGTGCACGGTATCGTTGACAACGCTTTTGTCGAAAATGACCAAGAGTATGGTCTCCACGGGAATTGACGGAAAGCTAGCCTCTAACTAGTGTAGGATTACTAGAAGCAACTTTAATCTTCGTAGTTGCATCGTAGCTCCTCGAGATGAATACTTACAATATGAACGTCTTGTGCCTGTCACCCACACATCTATTATTACACCCTGCATGGCATGAATTCAACCTATGATACCCTGGACCTTCGGGATCCTAGTGCTGAGCCTACAAGATTAATTAACTTTTTAGCAAACACTAGACACAAAGTTATTGCATAAAATTATACATGGACACACAATCTGTCGGACCCGGATTTAGTAAATTCAGAATCCTTTGTGAAACCACTGCACTATTTCCTAGATCAGTAAATAGTACTCACAGATACATTTCTGATTCATTTCATATACGTTGCAAACCATACCATGCGTTAATATTATAATATATCAGAGTTCAAATAGACCACTTCGGTTCAAGTTTATAATAGGACCGTCAGACCAAATGAGTACATTATATAAATGAGAAAACGATTAGCGGAAGCAAAAAGAGGAGGTTCATCTCGCTACAGAGAAGCGATTGGGAAGATTCAGGTGCAACCGATATTAACTAGGAACCTGGTTAATATTGTCTTCCAAATGTCAGTTTGGTCGACTAGACTGAGATAAGATGCTAGACTACTAGGGCCTACTCTAATCTCCACCGTCTTCACCACCTTCATTTCCTTGGCCCTTGTAGTAAGCATACTGACCCTGGTTCACGGACTATGAAGGGGGGGTTGAGAGCGAGGGTGAGCACATAAACAGTGCTCCCGAGACAACACACATAATTCATTTAATTATAGATGCAAGGCTTAACAAGGATGGCTCGGGTTCTTTTTATTTGCTTAAAACGACATTTGCAATTACCATAAATAAAACAATTCCTATGACTTAGCATTTTAACCAAAACATACTTCATTAAAAAGATTGAAATTGTGTAATAATTATAGCGGTGTAGGTTCTATTCACCTGTTACATGGTTCCACCCACCTATACTAAGTTTTGATTATTAGGGTACATCTACTTTATTATCAACACTGGAGTACTTGCATCTAGGGAAAAAGTCAAAGTCGGGGTTACTTCCGTCCAACAAGTTTTCATCTCACCTATAAAGGTTTTTGAAATAGAACTAATTCGAGAAAGTTCCCATGCCTACCCTTAACCGTGGGGACAACTATTCAAATAGTTTATACTCTATAGAGACTGTACACTTTACACACAAGAGACAATTGACCCGATAGCTCTACATAATGCCTTGGTTATGTAGATCGAGGGATCGTCATGCAACTTTTTGTAGTTACCTTACCCCATTGCTAATTCACTCATATGAGCTTGTCCCATACAAAGTAGGTCTCATAAGTTGTATGAGAAGTCATACCCTAGTCACTAGGCTAGTTGGACTACGATGTCTCCACAAATCTAGTGCAGTAGGTACACATCACTTTTAAGTGGTGTTCCATTCATGCTAGACCTTTATCCATACATGCACTACTCCACTCCCCCACCAGTGAAATGACTTCGAGATTTAGTAACCCTACTTGGCCTAGTTGAAGGACCATGTGAGAAGGTCCTATTTAATGTTGTGATGAACCATTGCAATGTTTGTGGAGTAGTTATTTGATTTTGCAAAGATCGTTCTCTGGAAGGATTGTTCTGGCAGAAATTGAGAATTCTGTGTTTTGAGTCATGGATTGAGTTAGGGGGATCTGGGTCTCTACATTAAGGTTGCATGAAGCATGTTTTGACTAACGTGGGTCAAGTTGTGAAAAACTTGTGTCTGAAAATAATTTCTTTGTCTTTGGATGTGCAGGGAGGCTTGGAGTCGTCATGGTTGACGGCGAGGATCGGAGCTACGCTCAGGGAGGAGCCGAGGTCCAGAACGGTCAAGGATGCCGGGAGAGATGGTGAGCTCAAGCATATCACAAGAAAGACTGAAAATGTTGAAGGCGAGTTCGAACGACGGGTTTGCACCATATGGCTTGGTCGGTCCAAGTGAGGCGTGGTCCGATGGAACCGGAGCGGGAGAGACTTACCGGCGCGTGGCAAGCCAATGGTGAACCTACACATGGCAAGCATGGCGATTGCTTACAATGAAACATGAAGACCCGGTCAAGAAAGGGCATTTTGGTAAGATTGGCCAAAATACCGGAATCCACCTTGGATCAAAACCGCGGCGCATGCGAGGCGTTTGGAGAGCGGTTTAGGTCAAGAGGATACTAGTTTGATCAAGTTGGATCAAGCGGAAAAGGCTTAACGGATTTAGGTTTATGCGCTTTGAAAAGCGTGCATAAGTGATTTGTGTGAGTTAAAACCCGTGTGGTTGGGGTTAACGGGTTTTTCCCGTTGTGCTAAGTGGATTATATCCATTAGGGCAAGGAATGGCTGGTTGGACCTCCTATATAAAGGATTGGGATGGAGACTTGTGTTGACCATCCAATCCATCTCTCATGTGCTCTCAAGTCTAGGGTTAGGGTTAGAGAGTTTAAGTGCATTGTGTGCTCTTTGTCCTCCAAGGTGGAGTGGCTATAAAACCCAAAATAAGTAAGTAATACATCAATCATGATCATCTCGATGAATCTTCTCTATATGGATTGATTTGCTCTTGTCTTGGTTGGGTTGATCTCTCTTCCGTTTTTCTTGATCTTGCTGTGCTAAGGATGTAAAAGATATGGAGATAACCTGTGAAAATATATCTTATATCATCTAGGCACTTCTATAGCAAGTTTATGAAGAAACCCGATTTTGCATGTTTTTGGCCTTCTTGTGTGATTTCTCGTTTTGAGGGTTTTTGATTATTGTTTGCCCATGGTCTAGCTTGCTGTGACATGTGAGAACACATCTGGAGCCATCTTGGCCGTCATATACTCACGAGCAAGTTGGATTCTCAAATTGGGGTTTTGACTCAGTTTTGATGCAACCTTCCAATAAATTGAAAAAGGTCTCAACTTTGAACATATTTTTCATGATCGTTTGTTGGAATAGGTTCACAATAACCTAGAGAACATCCATACAAAATTTTATATCATTTGGATCTATGGATCAAAAGTTCTTTCGGTTTTCGGATTTGAAATTGGGCTGAAAACACTATTCATCGCCTGATTTTACTGTAGTAGCGGTCAGACCGCCGTTATAAGGCCGGTCAGAACGTCCGAAGCGGTCAGACCACCTCTTGAACGCCGGTCAGACCGCCGGGAAGGGTTTGGTTCAAAGTTTTGTTGATTTGGATCAATTGGAGTGATTTTTGGGTGGAGATTCTATGTTCTACATCTCTGTAGGTACTTGAGTATAGAATCTTGAATACTAGGGGGAAAATCAAAGTTGGCACCATTCACCCCCCCTCTGTTGCCATATTCGGTCCTACACTAGTTCCACTTTGCAGGCTAATGATTTTACTATTTTA
Source organism: Melocanna baccifera (assembly GCA_036346265.1). Classification (NCBI taxonomy): domain Eukaryota; kingdom Viridiplantae; phylum Streptophyta; class Magnoliopsida; order Poales; family Poaceae; genus Melocanna; species Melocanna baccifera. The sequence goes on from CM070702.1 coordinate 2,348,842, forward strand.
CATTAGGTGATCATCACAAGATTAAATTCTTAATTTATCTGGATGGTACATACCACAAACCATAAGTTTTCATACAACATCGGCACCAACACCTATCACTATCCGCCCAGATAGGTAGCAGCAAGTTTTTAGAGTTTTGAGAAGCATAAAATAAATTATCTTAAATTATCAGTCACTTACATCCCATGACTGTCTCAAAACAAATTTTTATGTTTAAAAAATGATGATTGAGCAAATTATTGCTCTAGCATTTAAGCAAAAATAGCAAGGCACTTAAGTACGATTTATAACTAGTAAAGTTATCATTAATATCTAAGGTGACAAGGTTTATATATCTCAAGTGTCAAGGATGGTATAATTGTAATACTACGTTATCAAATGGATAGATAACTACCATATGAGGAGGCTATCCCAATGAAATCCTCTCGCTGGACACGTTGCAGATGAAGAAGGAATGGATATGTGGATCCCAAGATTTGAAAGAGAAGGGTGTGGAAGATGGGGCTAATTTCGTATTGTTCACAGTTTTAAACTACAAATGTCGCACTTTTCTAACTAAATGCATTTAACGGTACTTTTTTTGCAGTGCAAACCAGCAATTGGGTACAATTATGAAAATCATTTCGGTTTAGGCACCAAATCAACATGAAATTTCCTTAGAGCCTAGGACATAAGTTTGGAGTTCGCATTCCCCATGTGTTTTTTTTTGCAGTTGAATATATGTTTAATTTTCCCTATATATATGGACGCAAGTATTATTTTGACCAAAATCAGATTCATGTTCAGTGGAGAAATGACTAGGCCCGCTCAAATTAGCTTTTTTCAGCTTCAACTTCTAGCTTCAGCTTTTTTTTTCACTAATCAGTATTTCGTTTTTTTCTGAATTTTTTTAGATATTTTAGACTTTTTTGTATTTTCTTTTTTTTCTCGTGTTCCTTTGTATTGTCCCTAATGGGTTAACATGTTTTTTCTATTTTTATATTTTTTTAAATTAATTATGCCCAAAAAGCCAAATCAGCTACAGTAAAAAAAACCAGTTACAGTGAAATTTCAACTAAAAACCAGAAGCCATCGCTATTCCGATCACCCTCTAAGCATGAGCATTCCATCGCAATTAACCAAAAGTACATGTGCAAATGAGTGAAGACCTAAATACTTGTGGACAGAAGTAGAGAGCTCTAGATCTGTCAATCTTCAACACGTCATTTTCTCAGATGTTGCCAAAAAATAAAAAACCGCATTGAGGGTCATGCACTGCATGGCCATGCTAATCGAGAACTTACTTTGGAAACCACATTGACCTGAACCCTTCTGGATGCTTATTTTCTCTCTCCAGCAAACATCTGTAGCAGAAGGCTGAACCAATTATGAAGCGCCATTTACATACCGAGCCACAGGTTTTCTGGTTTCGCAAATGAGTCTTAGCCATGTCCGATTGATCACATTCCGGTTACCACAAGGGTCAAAAAAACACAAATATGCATCGATAGGTTGATTTTCAAACACATGAAAGAAACACAGAAATTGAAGATGGGATGAAAGGGGGAACATGCGTGACATTTCCTATCTACCGCACTGGGAACACTGGTGGGGATGCTTGGCCTGGGCTCGTATATGCAATTTTGTCAGTAGGGAATAGTGGATAAAAATTGTGAATTATAACATAAACATCGAATGATAGTGTCGAATCCTAGGTTCGCAAACCTAGATCTTCTGTAATTTCATCGTACTATTTTTTAAATCAGTAGATAGTGCTCACAAATACATTACTGCATATCAAAACATATATACGGAAGCTTAGTTAATACAGTAATAACATACTCATGAGCCGAATAGATCGAAAACAAAGAGTACAATAGTGGAAACTTCACACAGGTGGAACCATCAGGACTTGCCCACAGGCAGCCAACTGGGGTTCGTGATCTAGTTCTTGGTCTCATCAATCTTCAACTCTATCGACTCCTTTAATGCACAATAGTGCTTGTCTGTCTTACCTTACTGACTGAATGATGATAATTAAGCAAAAGTGAGTATAACCGTACTCAGGAAGCCAACACATAGAATGCAATAATAATACATGCAAAGCTTTCAAAGGAGGCTTGAGGTTCTTTTAGTTGCTAAAAGTAGTGTTTTGAAAGTACAATAAGAAAGGAAACTCCTGAGACTTAGCAGTTTTAACTAAACCAAATTTTCTAAAGTTGATTGTGAGAATGCAGTAATAATAGTAGCGCAGATTACATCTACCTTTTACAGCGCATGGTTACCTTTACCAATGCTAGTTTTTATCAACACTGAAGTACATCCCTCTAGGAAAAGTTAAAGTCGGAGTACTTCTTGATAGGTTTTTATTCCACCTAAAAAGGTTTTTGAAATAGAACTAACTCGAAAAAGTTCCTATGTCCGCCCTTGACCGCGGGCACAGCTGTTTGAACAATTTATACTCTGCAGAAATTGTACATCTTTACCCACAAGAGATAGCCCAATTGTTATATTTCATATGTTTCCTTTGACAGGCAGATCAAGAGAATTACCATATGGCCTTTACAATGCATCTAGCGAAGGATTGCACCTAGTGGAAGGCTATAGTCGCTCCTCCCAGACCCACTCTTGCACCATACAACAGCTTAAGCTAGCAACATGACACATGTCCACGACGGCTTAAACCAGCACCACGGCTCGTGGGTTACTCCAATGGTGCTTTCCCCTACTAGCGATGTAAATTAGTTAGCCATGTCTATATTTTACCAACTTGTGGTTGTACTATTTTACATGAAGATGTCATCACATGATTATGTTCTTAATTTATCCGGGTGGTGCATACCATAAACCACAAATTTTCATGTTACATTCATACCAACCTCTCTTACCATTAGCCCAGACAAGTAAAATAAGTTTTTAGGGGTTTTGAGAAGCATAACCAAGTTGTCGCAAATTATCAAGCACTTACATCTAATGACTATCCCAAAAATAAGTTTCCATATTTGAAGAGTAATGAACAAGGCAATTTAGTGCCTTGGACATGACCAGACTAGCGTGGAATTAAATATAACTTAGTAAAGTTATTATTAACATCTTGGGTGACAAGGGTCAGGTATTCCAAGTGTCAAGGATGGCACATTAATATTATTACAATATCAAGTAGGCATATAGCTATCTTAAATTTTGATATACGTTTGCATAATAAATTAAGTATGCAAGTTGATAATTTAAAGGAACATAATTTTTACATAAAATGTAGGATCAATAAGATCAAAGTGATGACTTACTTTGCTTATTTTACCACAGCTTTGATTTAACTCAAAGCCTACTCAATTAGTTAGTAGTATTGAATCCTTGGTCTTTGTCTATACCCAAGTCTTGATCTTGTTTGAATTCATCGCTTCACCAAGTCTCCATATTCTAATACGTGGCAAAAGAACAAAAAACCAAATAAATCCAAACAACTTCAAAAGTTTAAATAGATTTAATTAGGTTTGTTTAAGTTCAGTTGTAATTGAGGTTTTGAGAGAGGATTTAGTAAGTGTGAAGTAGGCACTAAGCTAAAAGAATTGGGCAAAAGAAGGAGATGACTGAGCAACTTTACCATTAGGGAAAATTAGGATAAGGAGGGATCAAAGGTAAAGGAATACCCATAGAAATATTTTGCTTAGGAATTAAAGGTGGCCAAACATAGCCGATTGGGGAATGCCAAGGCTCAATTTTTTACTTGATGACTTATTTTTTATTGATTTATATTTATCAAGGAAGTTCCATGAGTCAAGGTAGACATACAGATAGATTTGAGAGATTGCCTGGGGTGGGTATTATTAGCCAATCATTGAATTGAGTGATTTGGGAGTATGGTTGCACAAGCAATGGTTACATTCTTTAGTAGGTTAAATCTTCATATTTCTTTATGTAGTTTTATCTGAGATTGCAATTGCCAAATAATCAAACTTATTATTTTAAGAACATAGTTAAGGCATGGAGTTGGTTATTTCAGTGTATTTGATATTATGAACAAAGCTGATTATTTTGATGATTAACAAAATTGCTATTAATGATCAACGGTCCATTTTTATTAAACATGAGTTAATATTTTAACTAAGTTCTCTTTTCGGACTGGACTGAGTTACCGACATATTAAATATTCTAGATTATTATTTTGTGTGTCAAAACATAGTTAAATTAATTGACTTGATTTGCATTAATGAATTTAGATAAAGATACAATAGATATATCCAGACCACTCGAGTTTCCGATATAATTTAAAATTAGTATTCAAGTTTCAGGTGGAGTTTGGGAGCATTGAAATTATCTTTTATAAAGCCTTGAATCCCAGTTCGTGATAACATGCGTTTTCATTAATTATTTTCAGAATAATTAACTTGCTCATTAACCGGAAGCACGGTATATCCGGATATCAATTATACTCGCTTTGCAAAGTTGCCCTGCTTTACCCACAAGATTTCAAAACTCCCACGACAGAGTTAAGAAAACAAGGATGTTCGCTGCTCAATTCTTTATATAGTCTCTGCCCAGTAGGTGTTAATCTCGGCAAGCTTGGATGACCCCGCGGGTCTCGTCCGACTCGCCGCAGCCCTACAGTTGTATGGTTAAACACCTCCCATACGAACTCACCCTCCGACTCCCCCTTGCCAGTTGCAGAGGTTCAATTGAAGTTGAGCAGTTACTAAGCCAGGTTTGACCAGGTCAACGCTTGTTGTTGGGCGGTTACTTGTGTCGTTTATTTAGCACAAGGGTCTAGTCCTTACTTTTTAACCGAGGCAACGACCAATCACAAACCCATACCAAGTACACCTTTGCATCGCCACCAATCCAATACCTGCCTCCATCATTGGATAGGGTCTGCGGATCTACACTCGTGATCCGCACTTACCTTAATTCCAACTTCCACGACTTTTAAATTAAACCAAAACCTTTTTAATAGTGTACAAAGTGATGTCTACAATATTCCAATATGCTGATGGAGTATTATTTTATGTACTAGGTTCATCAAGGTGAATGTAGCTTTCAAGTTAAATCGGGCTTTTGGGTGGAGGACATAACTATCATCATGTCATTCTAATATAATTGTTGTACGTGAAATAATAGAATGAAATTAGCATAATGAAAATATATATACCAATAATTAATTCGGAAAGCATAGGATCAACATGTTCGAAGATATATACGACTTGCCTTGCGGATCGGATATTTCAACTAACTCGTACTCCGCCGAATATTGAGCTGGAACCGATGTCTCCTCCTCCTGTGTCGCTGGGTCAGCGGCTAACGCAAATAAACAAATCAATTAGGTCCATTTTCGGAAGGATCGAAATCGGACCGAAAAACACCTCGAAAATAACAAAAGAAACTTAAATCAAAAGGTTCTGGTTTAACGAAGCTTGGTATGGGGAAACGGGCCTCGGAAATGGACTCGTGGGATCGAACCAGTTCAAACGAGTATAAACTTGCTTTTAGGGTTTACTGTTCACTGGGCTCGGTCGGTTACTGTTCCTCGGGTCCGGCTACTGTTCCTCGGGTCCGGCTACTGTTCCTTGGCCGGCTCACTTCGGTCTGGCGCGGTCGGGGAAACCGGCTCGGGCGGACGACGCGCGCGCGCGCGCTCGTGCTTGTGGGCCGCGGCAACTGGGCCGGCCCGGCTAACCTCCGCGAAGAGGCTGCCGTGCGATTCCGATCGGACGACCGGGCGCGTGGGTTTCTATTTGCCGTCGGATGACTCGGGTGTAGAGGGTGGAGATCGGGCCACGTCGCGGTCATCGTCTACCTCCAGCCGGACAAATCGGTCGAAGAAAGAGGAGGAAAGCGACGCGCGAGAAAGGGGCTAGGGCGTTTCGCGATGGCTTCGGGGAGCTGGGATGGGTAGAGGGGGCAGCTAGGGTTCTAATTTAGGGCTTGACGGCCTCTAGCGCTCCGGCGATAGCCGGTGGTGGCGCCGAGAACCGACAGGGGTTTTTCGGATGGAGCTAGTTAACTACGGGGCATTGAGCTGAATCTACTTGCTTCTAAGCACTAGGGGAGCTCAGAGACGCTAATGGTATCGGCGGCTTGGCCGGGGAATGCTCCATTCGAGCTGTCCACGGTGGCCGGTTATGGCCAGGCGGCGGTGCGAACGGGCAGGGCAAGGGAGGCCACGGGAGCTTCGGGGAGGTTTCGGAGAGTGCTTCTGGGGTCCCGAGGAGGCACTAGCAGAAAGGAATTGCATTAGAATCAAACGAATTGATCAAACGCAAATTCAAACTCACTTTGGGACTTTCTGGACTCCGGGCGGCAGAGGGACTTCGGGGGCAATCGGGCGCGGTTGGGGGTTGCTGCCGATGCTGGTTGTCCAATGGAGAGGGCTCGGGGGTTTAAATAGGCGAGGTGAGGCGGTTCGGGCTTGTCCTGGTTCCGGCGGCGGGGAGATCTCGCGGGAGAGCTCGAGTTGGCGTGGGTAGGTGGTGTGGTTGGTAGGGCGAGTTATGGCTGGTGTCAGAGAGGATTTGGCGGCGGTCACGGTTGTCAGGGCCGGTCGGGTCGGCTGGGAGAGGGGAGTCGGCTGAGGGGATAAAAAGGGGCGGCGGCGGCTGATTTTCAACGGGGAGGTACAGGACAGCGATGGAGGGCAATTAAATGGCTTGGTACTATTGCTGACAGGTGGGGAGGGCGCTGGCAGGGACGCACAGACGCGAGAAGGCGCGAGAGGCGTGCAGACAACGGAAGCAGCGGCGGCGGGATATTTTCGGACGATGAACAGTGCCCGCGCGAAACTCACGACAGCAGCGAGGTCGGCAGCAAACGGGGGCTGGGTTGGGCCGGGCTGGGCGCAGGATTGGGCTGGGAAGGGCCAGAAACAAGCAAGAATTCAAAAGAAGCAAGAATTTGAAATTTTGTAATTTGGTTTTGTTTCAACCTACCCTCCTTAAAAAGGATCTCGTCCTCGAGATCAACTCGGGCCGAGGAGTAGGTTGGGAAATTCTCGCTGTAAGTCTGATTCTTTTTCCCAAGTGGCTTCATCTGCTGTATGATTCCTCCACTGCACTTTATGTAGCCTGATGTTCTTATTCCTCAATTGCCTTTCTGTAGTTTCCAATATTTGAAATGGCTCCTCTTCATATGACAAGTCATCTCGCAGGTCTATATCGTCAACTGGCACTTGCTCTGTAGAGTGACGAAGGCACTTCCGTAATTGAGACACATGAAATACATTATGTACTCTTGCTAAATTCGGTGTCAATTGTAGCTTGTACGCTACTTCTTCCGATTCTTTCGAGAATTTCAAATGGACCAATATATCTCGGAGCTAGCTTTCCTTTAACTTGAAACCTCTTTACAGACTTGAATGGCGTAACCTTAAGATATACCAAATCTCCGATTTGAAAACTCAAGTCTTTTCGACGATTATCCGCATAACTCTTTTGTCGGTTTTGGGCTATTTTCATATTGTCTCGAATAATTCTGATATGGGCTTCTGCATCGTGTACAATTTGGGGTCCTAAGAACTATCGTTCTCCGGTCTCAGTCCAATTCAATGGTGTTCTGCATTCTCTCCCATATAGTGCCTCGAAGGGTGCCATCTTAATACTAGACTGATAACTATTATTATACAAGAACTCCGCAAATGGTAAGCAAGTGTCCCACGCTGCTCCATATACTAATGCACATGCTCGTAACATATCCTCTAATATCTGGTTTACTCGTTCTGTTTGTCCGTCAGTCTGGGGATGATACGCTGTACTGAATGCCAAATCGGTTCCCATGGCTTCATGCAATTTCTTCCAGAATTCCGATGTGAACTGTGCTCCTCTGTCAAATACGATTCTCTTTGGTATCCCGTGCAATACTACTATTTTGGTTAAGTATAACTCTGCCAATTTATTCTTACCATAAGTTTGTTTAATCGGTATGAAATGTGCTACCTTTGTAAGTCGATCTACGATTACCCAAATAGCATCGTAGCCGTCTCGACTTTTAGGAAATCCTGTAATAAAATCCGTACCGATATCATCCCATTTCCACTCTGGGATTGGCAGAGGGTTTAATAATCCTGAGGGCTTCCGATGATCTATCTTTATTTTCTGACAAATATCACAACGGGCGATATATTCTGCTATTTCTCTTTTCATCTTACTCCACCAATATCTTTTCTTTAAGTCCTGGAACATCTTGGTGCCTCCGGGGTGTATAGTGAGTTGAGACGAGTGAGCTTCTCGCAATATTAAGTCTTTTAACTCTTTATCGTCAGGTACATAATAACGGTTTCTGAACCTTAAGATCCCTTGTTCATCTATAGCAAACTCAATTGTACCTTCTTCTCGGCTTTTCTTAATAAGCCGTTGTACCTCTTCATCTTTTCCTTGTGCTGCCTTAATCTGATCAGTTAAGGTCGGCTGAATTTCTAATGCTGCTATATAACCCTGTTCAACGACATTCAGATTTAATCGTTGCATTTCCTCATGCAATGGTGTAGAGCATCCCATAATGGTGGCTACATTATGGTACTTCTTTCTGCTTAATGCATCTGCGACAACATTTGCTTTACCCGGGTGGTATAGCAAATCAAGATCATAATCCTTGATTAACTCTAACCATCTTCGCTGTCGAAGGTTCAAGTCCGGTTGAGTGAATATATACTTCAGACTCTTATGGTCTGAAAAGACTTCACACCGATTTCCCAATAAATAGTGCCTCCAAATCTTCAATGCATGAACCACTGCGGCTAATTCTAAGTCATGTGTCGGATAGTTGTTTTCATGCGGTCGTAACTGTCTTGATGCATACGCTACCACTTTGCCTTCTTGCATAAGTACACAACCAAGTCCTTGCTTTGAAGCATCACAGTAAATCTGAAAGTCTTTCTCAGGATTAGGTAATATAAGAACTGGCGCTGTGGTTCATCTGGTCTTCAATTCCTGAAAGTTTTCTTCACATTTATCTGTCCACTGAAATGGAACTTCCTTCTTAAGCAATTGGGTGAGTGGTCTCGATATTTTTGAAAACCCTTCTATAAACCTGCGGTAATAACCTGCTAATCTGTGAGACCCGGAGTAGAAACTCCTAGACCCCCTGTGTATTACTGTACTAGTCCCAAAGATCAATGCTAGTACACACAGTTCAAACAGAAAAGATGATACATTGCCAACAACGCTTTATTACAATAGTAACTGAAGTTTTACAAAGGCCATAGCCTTACTAAGGTTCACAGAACCTCAAGCAAAAATAAACACAGCGGAAGCAAAAGATAACTTGATCGACCCATCAATGCCGCCGAGGCAATTGGTCGGGAAAGCGAATCCTAGGCATCCGGGAATAATCCACCGCATCCACATTCGGCGCAGAAGTCATACTCTCCAGCTTGATCTTCTCCATTCTCTGCTTTTATATTTATAGAGCAACAGGTGAGTACAAAAATGTACTCCGCAAGTCTTGGGAAAAATGCATAGATGTAAGGTTTCACAAAGGAAGGCTATATGGTTTATTTGCAAAAATCAGCATTTTATTTCAAATCTACATAATTACTTTAAAAGCCATTTTGTAAACAACTTGTTTTTAATAATCGAAATTGGATAAGTACTTTAGTGAAGGTTAAACTACCAACACTAATATCTCGCCATCACGACCAATTTTCAAAACCTCAGTTACACCCCGATCTGAACATCACGAGTTATACTACTCCAGAGTTTTCTCCAACTCATTTTGTTTTGAAATCAAAACCAAAACTTCTACCATGTGTATGCATTCTTTGCCTGCCCTTGACCGTGGGCACGGCTATTCGAATAGTTTTACTCTGCAGAGTTTGTACACTTTACCCACAAGAGATAAATTATCTTAATAGTCAACACGCTTCCTTTGGCATGAGACCGGATAAATTATCACAAAGCCTTTCGCCTACTCCGATTATAGTTTAAATACCACCCGCTAAGGTTTCACCACAACTCGAATCCACGAGTTGGAGCCCCTCTTGCGCCATATGAGTGCAATAACCTGTCCTCACTATGAGTAACCATTACACCACGGCACTCAATACACCACGGTGATATCTAAACTACACTATTATAGGGTAGTTAGCTAGGTCGTACCCATATAGACTTGTGGTTGTACTGTTTTGCTCAGTTTGGACAAACACAAGCGTCGGTCCTTAAGCGACCGGGGTGGCTCATTCACAATTCCAAACATTCTCGTGCTAAGCGCACCACCAAACCTTCCATCCACCCTTGTCAACTTTTCCCTTTGAAATCCATTTTTACTTTTAAATTATCGGTGATAACACCCATTACCACTTTTCAAACAAAGCATTTAACAATGGTAACATCCATTACCAATGTTCAAACAAATCATTCATCAAAACATTTGATAAACATGCTACTCATTTGAGTATTAATACATTAATTTGCTACGCTAAGCATTTGCTAGTATTTTAAACATTCAACCAATTTAATGCTAACTCATTATTGAGTAAAAGGATATCCTAAGTTGACAATGGTACAAGGTAAACAATTTTCAATGGAAGGTATAACAAATTGGGTCTTTAACTAAATTTTCTAAATCAAATTATCACTTGATATAACATAAGCATGCATTAATTTAAAATAACTACCTAAACATTTTTCTAAATCATTTGAGCAAGTTGACCAAAGGAAACTTGCAAAACATGGGAGCAAAATGTTCAAAGGAGACTGCCTTCAGTGCTGGGTTGAAATCTTCCTGAACTTGATCTTGAGGTTGCTCGGACAAATCGGTCTCTACACGTAAATCGAGAAATCCAAATAAATAAAATAAAATATAAATTCAAAAATTGAAAATAAATATACCAATTGAAAGATTGAAATTTTAGATGAATTTAGAAATTTGAATGGACCAATTTGGAGCTAAAATGAAAAAGATATGGCTATTTGAAATTTTCAGATTTGATTAAATCCAGAAATTCGGAAATCTCTGACATGTGGGGTCCACTGGTCAGTAATTTCATTTAAAATGAGTCTCTGACGTATGGGACCCACTGGACTCGGGACCCACTTGTCAGTGAATAGCCTTGAGGGTGGTCACGACGGGTGGGACCCAGTGTCGGCAGCGGATAAAGCGGAGAAACTCAACCTCGCGCGAGGCGGGCTCGCGCAGCAGGGAGTGGGAGGGGGAAGAGAGCGGCGCTAGCCAAGTGAGCGGGGAGGCACTGCCTACCCCTTAAGGGTAGGTAATCCTCTTAAGGATTATCAGCGGGGAGGCCGGCGGAGCAACGTGGCGCACACGTGGCTCTGACGTGGCAGACACGTCGGATAGGTTTGGCGTGGCGGTGAGGTGGCGGGTTGGCGCGCGGCGGTTTTGCGCTGTATTTGCCGTGGAGATGGATCGGACGGCCATGGGCTTGACGCGCGGCGCGATCTCAAGCGTCGGCTCAGATGGACGGCAGAGATAAGGCGGTGGAGACGCGGGCAACCGGCGGATGGGCGCCGCGTGGAAGGAATCTCGACCCCGAGATTCGGAAGAACTGAGAAATAGATTAGGAAACTGTAACATCCCAATTTTTTTGCTTTTATTTTGAAGAAATAATTTTAAATTAATAATTTCCAATTATCTGGAATTTTCAGAATTTAAAGTTTCTGTTGAAAAGAAAATTTTAATATCAAAATAAGTTGGAAATATTTTTAATATGTTTAAAACATTATCAGTGAATTATGTGAATTTTTCTGGAATTTTTGGAAATTTATCTGGTATTTTTCTGAGTATTTTAAAGTCTCCTACTGATTTCTGAAATATATAAAAGATTTAAATATCAAAATCTCCCTCGGGCTGACACTTGTCAAGCATCCGAGCCCTTCCTCCCCGGCCCGAACCGATCCCGCCTTCGGTGCCTCATCCCGCCTCCCTCTCTCGCGGCGCCAAGTGTCGCGCATCCGAGTGACGGCCGGCCATCCCGACTAATACTCAAAGGGTTAATCGCCCTTATTGGGTGGTGAGCCTCCCGCTCGATTGGTTATCGCCGCCGCTCTCTTCCCTTCCCGCTCCTCGGCGCGTTCGAGCCCGCTCGCGCGCGAGTTGAGTTTCTTTTTTTATTTGCGACAAGCGGCCCCACTGTCGGAGGCGGTCTTCGTGGACTCACGCCGGTGGTCCCACTGCCGAGTCGTCGCCCCGACGTTTCGTCCCCGATCGTTTCTCTCGCGCCATGCCGCCATTAACGCCGCCGCGAGCTCGCCTCTCGCCTCCCGACCGCTCCGCCGCGCACGTCGGGAGAGACCGCGTCGCGTTGTGCGCCATTCGCGCGCCGTCCCCTCGCGAAGAGGCGTCCGTTTCCGCCGCTGGCGTCGGTAACCGCCGCATTAACGCCGGCGAGGACGTGCGTCCGTTTCCTCCTCCGCCGTGTATAAAACCAGTCCCGGACGACCCTCTTCCCCCTTCGCACTCTCCCTCTCTCTTCCGTTCTCGCGTGCGTAGTCGCCGCCGTGAATCAGCGTCGCCGGCGAAGCCGTCGCCGCCGGCGGTAAGCCTCGCCCGCGCCGGCGTCTCGCGCCGCCCCTCGGTCGCGCGCGGCCGGCGCCGCGCGGACACCGCTCCTCGGTCGCGTGCGAGTCGCGCCGCGCCGCGCGCTCGCGTCCGCGCGGCGCCTCGCGCGCGCGGCGGCTGAGCCGCGTCGCCGATCGCTCGGACTCCGCCGCGCACGCGTCATCCCCACCGCCCGTTCACCGGCGGCCGGATCTGCGCGACGTGTTTCCATCTCGGCCGTCCACCTCGCGCCCGCCTCGGCCTCACCGCGCGCGTCGCGCGCGCGCGGCGTTCGCGTCGCTGCGACGCCTCGCGGAGAGCCGCGCCACGCGGCGCCCATCCCGCCGGTTGCCGCGTCTCCACCGCCTTATCTCTGCCGTCCATCCCGAGCCGGCGGCGAGATCGCGCGCGCGTCAAGCCCATGGCCGTCCGATCCATCTCCACCGACAAGCCGCGCGCAAACGCCGTGTCAACCGCCACCTCGGCGCCCGTCAAACCTATCCGGCGTGTACGCCACGTCGAGCCACGTGTGCGCCACGTTGCTCGCCGGCCCTCCGATAATCCTTAAGAGGATTACCTACCCTTAAGGGTGGCGGTGCCTCCCGCTCACTTGGCTAGCGCCGCTCTCTTCCCCCTCCCACTCCCTCGGCGCGCGTTCGAGCCCCGCTCCGCGCGCGAGGTTGAGTTTCTCCGTTTTATCATGGCGACACAGGTCCCACCGTCGGCGACCACCTCTGCGCTATTCAGCGACAAGTGGGTCCGAGTCGATGGGTCCCATCGTCGAGACTCATTTTAAATGAAATTACTGACCAGTGGACCCCACATGTCAGAGATTTCCGAATTTCTGGATTTAATCAAATCTGAAAATTTCAAATAGCCATATCTTTTTCATTTTAGCTCCAAATTGGTCCATTCAAATTTCTAAATTCATCTAAAATTTCAATCTTTCAATTGGTATATTTATTTTCAATTTTTGAATTTATATTTTATTTTATTTATTTGGATTTCTCGATTTACGTGTAGAGACCGATTTGTCCGAGCAACCTCAAGATCAAGTTCAGGAAGATTTCAACCCAGCACCAGAAGGCAAGTCTCCTTTGAACATTTTGCTCCCATGTTTTGCAAGTTTCCTTTGGTCAACTTGCTCAAATGATTTAGAAAAATGTTTAGGTAGTTATTTTAAATTAATGCATGCTTATGTTATATCAAGTGATAATTTGATTTAGAAAATTTAGTTAAAGACCCAATTTGTTATACCTTCCATTGAAAATTGTTTACCTTGTACCATTGTCAACTTAGGATATCCCTTTTACTCAATAATGAGTTAGCATTAAATTGGTTGAATGTTTAAAATACTAGCAAATGCTTAGCGTAGCAAATTAATGTATTAATACTCAAATGAGTAGCATGTTTATCAAATGTTTTGATGAATGATTTGTTTGAACATTGGTAATGGATGTTACCATTGTTAAATGCTTTGTTTGAAAAGTGGTAATGGGTGTTATCACTGATAATTTAAAAGTAAAAATGGATTTCAAAGGGAAAAGTTGACAAGGGTGGATGGAAGGTTTGGGTAGTGCGATTAGCACGAGAATGTTTGGAATTGTGAATGAGCCACCACAGTCGTTTAAGGACCGGCGCTTGTGTTTGTCCAAACTGAGCAAAGCAGTACAACCACAAGTCTATATGAGTGCGACCTAGCTAACTACCCTATAATAGTGTAGTTTAGATATCACCGGTGGTGTATTGAGTGCCGAGGGTGTCTTGGTTACTCATAGTGAGGACAGGTTCTTGTACTCATATGGCGCAAGAGGGCTCCAACTCGTGGATTCGAGTTGTGGTGAAACCTTAGCGGGTGGTATTTAAACTATCTTTGGAGTAGGCGAAAGGCTTTGTGATAATTTATCGGGTCTCATGCCAAAGGAAGCGTGTTGACTATTAAGATAATTTATCTCTTGTGGGTAAAGTGTACAAACTCTGCAGAGTAAAACTATTCGAATAGCCGTGCCCACGGTCAAGGGCGGCAAAGAATGCATACACATGGTAGAAGTTTTGGTTTTGATTTCAAAACAAAATGAATTGGAGAAAAACTCGGAGTAGTATAACTCGTGATGATGTTGGATCGGGGTGTAACACGAGGTTTTGAAAATTGGTGTGATGGCCGAGATATTAGTGTTGGTAGTTTAACCTTCACTAAAGTACTTATCAATTTCGATTATTAAAAACAAGTTGTTTACAAAATGGCTTTTAAAGTAATTATGTAGATTTGAAATAAAATGCTGATTTTTGCAAATAAACCATATAGCCTTCCTTTGTGAAACCTTACATCTATGCATTTTCCCAAGACTTGCGGAGTACATTTTGTACTCACTGTTGCTCTATAAATATAAAAGCGAGAGAATGGAGAAGATCTGTGGAGAGTATGACTTCTGCGCAGAATGTGGATGCGGTGGATTATTCTCGGATGCCTAGGATTCGTTTCCCAGTCAATTGCACGTGGCGATTGATGGGTCGATCAAGTTATCTTTTGCTTCCATTGTGTTTATTTTTGCTTGAGGTTACGTGAACCTTAGTAAGGCTATGGCCTTTGTAAAACTTCGATTACTATTGTAATAAAGCGTTGTTGGCAATGTATCATCTTTTCTGTTTGAAGCTGTGTGTACTAGCATTGATCTGCGGGACTAGTGCGAGAATACAGAGGGGTCTAGGAGTTTCTACTCGGGTCTCACGAAGTGGTATCGAGCCATCTTGGTAT
Source organism: Melocanna baccifera (assembly GCA_036346265.1). Taxonomy (NCBI): domain Eukaryota; kingdom Viridiplantae; phylum Streptophyta; class Magnoliopsida; order Poales; family Poaceae; genus Melocanna; species Melocanna baccifera. The sequence continues at coordinate 2,364,056 of CM070702.1, forward strand.
AGGACGAGCCCTAGGTTTTAGGAAACTTTAAGGATTTATATTTAATAAAAATTTATGTACAAAAATATAAGTTTCTTTTGCTTCTACTCTTTTCTTACTTAGTATCTTGTTCTTGTCCTACTTCCACTATTTAAAAATCTTTCTTGATCTCCCTTATTTTCAAACTTATAGATGGCGGGTTCTTCGTCGTCTTGACCCCATGGGATCACCATTCTCATGGCGAGAGTGAGGAGCTTTGCGACTCTTCTCGACGATTAATGCAGCATCGAAATATAATCAACGACCCATTTTGAGGCGGAACACTAGAAGTGATGACTATGGATTCATGGACCATGGAAGTATTCATCTATGCTCCGGATGGGCAGCTTGACCCGTCTCTGCGGATTGAGCACCCTCGGACCTTTGTGCGGGCGCTATCCAAGATGCGGCCAAGATGGCGATAGCGAGTTGTGCGGGAGGCACAAGGAGGAATTCTGACGATCGCCCTTACGCTTCTTTCCGACTACGAGGCGGGGCAGACCCACCGAGGCTTTCGGATCGTGGTGGGCGACCCACGCTGTCTCATCAGTGCGATTCACCCAAGCATCGTCGCGACTTACGCGAGCTCGGCGGGAGATAGGACTTCTCGGATGCCGGCGTCGAGCCACGACCACTCCGACACTCTCGAGCACGGCTGCTGCGAGTCGAGCCGCCCACGCCGGCGCATGCAAAGCGAGGACAGTGCTGAGCGGCGGTGGGCGTCTTGAGCTACCACCACTACACCGACTCCACCGGCTCTGTTGCTACTCGGTCGACTCTCGGGACCTCGCACTAGACTCACTGCAAGGAAGAGTGTGCGGCGCCCGATCCGCTACCCGACCTCGACATCGGCGGATCGGCCGAGGGCGCCCGGCGCTCCGTTCGGATCACCTACTTTCAGCAGAGCGATCACGGTCGCGTTCGCGAACAACTGCCGTGGTTGTGGGCAGAGTCACTCGTCGGACTCGAGAGGAGGACCCGAGGAGGAGCGAGGGCGTATCATCGTTGAGGACAATTAGATGTTAGATAGACTACCCTTTTTCAGTTGTTTATCGATACTAGAAGCGCTTTTATAGTGATATGATGTAATAAAATGGATTGTACGAGTCTTGTGCGTTTGTGGTACAGCCATTTCAAAAGTTAATTTGAATTTCAAAAGTTGAGTTTTCTCAATCTGTTGTGTTAATCTTGTGTGTTGTTTTGGGATGATAAATTGCCGTCTCTCATCTATGCTTTTCCCTCTTTTACGTGCTTTTCTTGATGGAGCTTTGGATGGTGAACACGAGAAGCAACATCAACAACAACCAGCGCCCAACAACAATGAAGCCCCAATTCCACCTCCGCCACCCCAAGCTCCCAACATGGAACAAATGATGGCCATGCAACTTCAACTTCTTGAGCTTTGGCCCAAAATCAAGTCAATCAAGTTCAACAAGTACCTATTCAACCACCGCAGTCTAAGCTCGGGAATTCATGAGGACCCGACCTCCGACCTTCGCGCAGATCTGCCGATCCGTTGGAGGCGGATGATTGGATCAAGGAAGTGGAAAGGAAGCTGAATCTAGCTCAATGTGCTGAACATGAGAAGGTTATATCGCTGCTCATCAACTCCAAGGAGTTCTTTGCCAATTGGTGGGACAATTCTTTGCATTGCACACCGGGATGCCCGAACATTGGTTGGGCGGAATTTTTGAAGCCTTCCGTAATGCTCATATTCCTATGAGTATTATGGAAATGAAGAGGAAGGAGTTCCATCATCTGCGGCAAGGAAACTGAGCGTTTCCGCTTATTTAAGCAAATTCATTCACTATCTAGATATGCCCGAGAAGATGTGGCGATCGATGCATAAAGATTTGGAGGTTCATGGGAGGATAGACCCCAACCTCAAGGTTCAATTAGTCTCCAATGACTACCCTACTTTTCAGCATCTAGTGAATAAAGCTTTATTGCAGAAGATGCTCAACGCCAACTCTTGACTCCGGAAGAGGAAGTTCCAAGCTCGCGATCTGCGGCGGTTCACGATTCACGCCACCACGGTACAACCGACCTCGGTACATAATCATACAAGGATACCGATTTACGCACCTCGTCCTTTACCTCAAGCTCCTAGAAGCGGAAATGCAGCCCAAGCTGCAGCAAAGCGAAATGTAGCTGCAGGAGTGCAATGCTACAATTGCAAGAATATGGGACACTATGCGACAATCGCCCACGAAGCGTCAGCGGTAACCCGGTTCGTTTCAATCTTGACCCTACACGGCAAGAACTCCAACCAATGGTCAAGGTCGTGGAAGCCCTCAAACTCCCAAGACTCCACAAAACATTAATCGAGCGTATCAACCATGTTACCGCAGAGCGTGGAATATGCACGGATGTAGTTACAGGTAAGTTTCTAGTGAACTCGATGCCAGCAATTATATTATTTGATTACGGAGCTACACATTCTTTCGTAACAAAGGCTTTTGTTGAAAAGAATAATTGGAAAATTTGTTTGCTAAAGGACCTTATGATAGTCAATCCTGGAAAAGAATTGAGGACTAATTTGGTTAGCCTAGTGCAACCATAATTATAAATGGAGTAAAGTTCCTAGCGAACCTTATTATAATAGACTCAGATGGCATAGATATAATACTTGGTATGGATTGGTTGATCAAGTATAAAGGGCAGATAGATTGTGCCAATCGTGCCATTATCCTTACCAATTCGATGGAATTCGAGATAAGACATGAAGCGATTATGCACTCAAAGAAAGACGATATGTTAACTTGACCTAAAAGGAAAAGTTTGGAAGATGTGTCGATAGTTCGCGAGTATCCCGATGTTTTCACGAAGATTTGCCAGATTACCACGGATCGAGAAGTTGAATTTGTTATAAATCGGTGCCAGTGCAGCTCAATATCAAAGAGACCCTATCGGATGTCGGTGATGATTTAGCGAGAAGTCAAGAGCGAGATCCAAGAATTGTATGAGAAAGGATTCATCGGACCAAGTTCTTCGCCTTGGGGAGCCCGGTGCTTCTAGTAAAGAAGAAGGATGGTAGTCAGCGGATGTGCGTTGATTATCGAGCTTTAAATGAAGTCACTATAAAGAATAAGTATCCCTTACCTCGGATCGATGATTTGTTTGACCAACTCATAGGATCAAGTGTCTTTTCCAAGATTGATCTTGGTCGAGGATATCATCGATTGAAGATTAGACACGAAGATATACCAAAGACGACCTTCGCCACAAGATATGGATTATATGAGTATACGGTGATGTCTTTTGTCCGACAAATGCACGGCATACTTCATGAACTTAATGAATAAAGTCTTCATGGATTATTTAGATAAGTTTGTTGTTGTTTTCATAGATGACATTCTTATCTATTCGAAGAATAATAAAGAACATGAAGGTCATCTAAGGATAGTGTTGCAAAGACTCCGTGAACACGATTATATGCCAAATTTAGCAAATGTGCATTTTGGTTAAAAGAAATTGAGTTTTTGGGACATGTGATCTCAGCGGAAGGAGTATCGTAGATCTGGAAAAGTTAAGGATGTATTAAATTGGACTCACCCAAGGCGATGGCAGAGATCAGAAGTTTTTAGGATTAGCAGGTTACTATCGTCGATTTATTGAAAGCTTTTCCAAGATTGCGGACCTTTAACCCAGTGTTAAAAAGGAGAAGAAATTTGAATGGAGTAAATCTGTGAGGATAGTTTTCAAGAGTTAAAGAAAAGGTTAACTTCAGCACGGTTCTGCGGTTACCCGATATTCGAAAAGATTTTGAGATATTTTGTGATGCTTCAAAACAAGGTCTTGGTTGTGTACTAATGCAAGAAGGAAGGGTGGTAGCTTATGCATCAAGGCAGTTAAGACCGCATGAAGAAAATTATCCCACTCATGATTTAGAACTAGCTCTTTGTTGTGTATGCTCTAAAGTTATGGAGGCATTACTTAATCGATGTCGGTGTGAGATATATGAGATCATAAAAGTTTAAAGTATATATTCACCCACTGACCTTAATATGAGACAAAGAAGATGGCTCGAATTGATAAAGCATTATGATGTGGGAATACACTATCATCCGGAAAAGCTAATGTAGTAGCGATGCTTTGAGTCGAAAGAGTCATATGAATAATCTGTCAATTCGGATAAGCGATTAACCCTCCATGAAGAATTTCAACGATTAAATTTGGAAATAGTTAACGAAGGTATTATGCGCATTGAAGGTTCATCCTACCTTGGAAGATCAGATCAAGGCAGCCCAACGAGAGGATGGATATGTTAAAGAGATAAAGAGAATATGAAGAAAGGTAAAGCGCTGGATTTTGAGAAGATGAAGAAGGGACTCTTTGGTTTGGAAAGAGAATACTAGTACCAGAAAAAGGAAATAAAAGATTTAATCTTAAAAGAAGCTCATGAATCGGGATATTCAATTCATCACGGAAGTACAAAAATGTATCGAGATTTAAAGGAAAGTTCTTGGTGGAGCAGTATGAAAAGGGAAGTTGCGAGAATATGTAGCCTTGTGTGACATATGTCAAAGAGTTAAGCGAACATCAAAGACCTGCTGGTCTTTTGCAACCTCTGCATATACGAATGGAAATGGGAGGAAATTGGAATGGATTTCATAACAGGACTACCAAGAACCAAGTTAGGTTATGACTCAATTTGGGTTATAGTTGACCGTTTAACAAATGTCGCTCATTTCATACCAGTGAAGACTACATATTCGGGAGATAGATTGGCAGAGATTTATATGTCAAAAATTATGTGTTTGCATGGAGTTCCAAAGAGGATCGTGTCAGATAGAGGAACACAATTTACCTCAAGATTTTGGCAGAAGCTTCATGAAGTTTTGGGCACCAATTTAAATTTGATCTTGCTTATCATCCTCAAGCGGATAGTCGACAGAAAGGGTAAATCAGATATTGGAAGATATCTCGAGAGCATGTGCTTTAGCCAATAAAGCCAGCTGGGATCAAAGTTTGCCCTATGCGGAATTCTCATATAATAATAGTTATCAATCTAGTCTGAAGATGTCTCCGTTTGAAGCCTTGTATGGCGAGAAAATGTAGAACACCGTTATATTGGTCGAGAGGCAGGAGAGAGTCAAGTATTCGGACCGGATGTCTTAAAGTTAGCGAGAAGATCAAGTTAAGCTTAATCCGAGACCGATTGAAAGCAGCACGCAGACCGGACAAAGAGTTATCGCGATAATCGTCGAAGAATGTTGGAATTTACGCCAGCGATCATGTGTATCCGAAAGTGTCACCTATGAAAGGGATGCGTCGATTCAAAGTCGATGGTAAGCTTGCCCCAAGGTATATTGGACCATTTCTAGTTATAGCAAGAAGAGGTGAAGTAAACATCGGCTAGAACTTCCTCCTCGATTGTCGGTGTACATGATGTATTTCATGTATCACGATTGAAAAAGTGTTTGAGAGTACAGAGGAGTTGATACCTTTTGAGGATGTTGATTTAAAGAGGACTTGACATATTGAATTTCTGTCAAGATTTTAGAAGAGGCGAGCGCTGGACAAGAAACAAGACTATCAAATTTGCAAAGTGCAATGGAGCAACCGTCCGAATCGAAGCAACACTGGGAGCGAAGAGAATCTTGACGAGTTTCTAATCTATTTCTCAGTTCTTAGAATCTCGGGTCGAGATTCCTTCCAAGGGGGTAGGTTTGTAACATCCCAATTTTTGCTTTTATTTTGAAGAAATAATTTTAAATTAATAATTTCCAATTATACGGAATTTTCAGAATTTAAAGTTTCTGTTGAAAAGAAAATTTAATATCAAAATAAGTTGGAAATATTTTTAATATGTTTAAAACATTATCGATGAATTATGTGAATTTTTCTGGAATTTTGGAAATTTATTTGGTATTTTTGAATATTTTAAAGTCTCCTACTGATTTCGAAATATATAAAAGATTTAAATATCAAAATCTCCTCGGTGACACTTGTCAAGCATCCGAGCCCTTCCTCCCGGCCCGAACCGATCCGAGCCTTGGTGCCTCATCCCGCCTCCCCTCTCTCGCGGCGCCAAGTGTCGCGCATCCGACAAACGGCCGGCCATCCCGACTAATACTCAAAGGGTTAATCGCCCTTATTGGGTGGTGAGCCTCCCCTTGGCCCAGTTATCGCCGCGCTCTCTTCCTTCCCGCTCCTCGGCGCGTTCGAGCCCGCTCCGCGCGAGTTGATTTCTTTTTTTATTTTTGCGACAAGCGGGCCCCACTGTCGGGGCGGTCTTCGTGGACTCACTGCCAGCGGGTCCCACCTGTCAGAGTCGTCGTCCCCGACGTTTCGTCCCCGACCGTTTCTCTCCGCGCTGCCGCCATCGCGCCGCCGTGAGCTCGCCTCTCGCCTCCCGACCGCTCGCCGCCGTTAATCGTCGGGAGAGACCGTCGCGTTATCCGCCATTAAACGCCGCCGTCCCCTCGCGAAGAGGCGTCCGTTTCGCGCATGGCGTCGGTAACCGCCGCCATTAACGCCGGCGAGGACGTGCGTCCGTTTCCTCCTCCGCCGTGTATAAACCGGTCCGGACGACCCTCTTCCCCCGCCGCACTCCCTCTCTCTTCCGTTTCGCGTGCGTAGTCGCCGCCGTGAATCGGCGTCGCCGGCGAAGCCGTCGCCGCCGCCGTAAGCCTCCGCCGCCGCCAACGTCTCGCGCCGCCCCTCGGTCGCGCGCCCGGCGCTGCGCCGCGCGACACCGCTCCTCGGTCGCGTGCGTCGCGCCGCGCCGCGCTTCGCGCGGCGCGCAGCGCCTCGCGCGACGCTGGGCCAGGCCTGCGTCGCCGTCGCTCGGACTCCGCCTCCGCACGCGCGTCATCCCCACCGCCCGTTCACCGGCGGCCGGATCGCGCGACGTGTTTCCATCTCGGCCGTCCACCTCGTGCCCGCCTCGGCCTCACCGCCGCGCGTCGCGCCGCGCGCGAAGCGTCAGCGTCGCGCGGCGCCTCGCGCGAGAGAGCGCGCCACGCGGCGCCATCCGCCGGTTACCGCGTCTCCACCGCCTTATCTCTGCCGTCCATCCGGCCGGCGGCGAGATCGCGCGCGCGTCAAGCCCATGGCCGTCCGATCCATCTCCACCGGCAGCGCGCAAACGCGCGTCAACCCGCCACCTCGGCCGCCACGTCAAACCTGCTCCGGCGTGTGCGCCGCGTCGAGCCGCGTGTGCGCCACGTTGCTCGCCGGCCTCCCCGATAATCCGCCCAGAGGATTACCTACCCTTAAGGGTGGCGGTGCCTCCCGCTCACTTGGCTAGCGCGCTCTCTTCCCCCTCCCACTCCTCGGCGGCGTTCGAGCCCGCTCCGCGCGAGGTTGAGTTTCTCCGTTTTTATCATGGCGACACAGGTCCCACCGTCGGCGACCACCCTCTGCGCTATTCAGCGACAAGTGGGTCCCGAGTCGATGGGTCCCATACGTCGAGACTCATTTTAAATGAAATTGCTGACGATGGACCCCACATGTCGAGATTTCCGAATTTCTGGATTTAATCAAATCTGAAAATTTCAAATAGCCATATCTTTTCATTTTAGCTCCAAATTGGTCCATTCAAATTTCTAAATTCATCTAAAATTTCAATCTTTCAATTGGTATATTTATTTTCAATTTTGAATTTATATTTTATTTTATTTATTTGGATTTCTCGATTTACGTGTAGAGACCGATTTGTCAGAGCAACCTCAAGATCAAGTTGTGGAAGATTTCAACCCAGCACGGAAGGCAAGTCTCCTTTGAACATTTTGCTCCCATGTTTTGCAAGTTTCCTTTGGTCAACTTGCTCAAATGATTTAGAAAAATGTTTAGGTAGTTATTTTAAATTAATGCATGCTTATGTTATATCAAGTGATAATTTGATTTAGAAAATTTAGTTAAAGACCCAATTTGTTATACCTTCCATTGAAAATTGTTTACCTTGTACCATTGTCAACTTAGGATATCCCTTTTACTCAATAATGAGTTAGCATTAAATTGGTTGAATGTTTAAAATACTAGCAAATGCTTAGCGTAGCAAATTAATGTATTAATACTCAAATGAGTAGCATGTTTATCAAATGTTTTGATGAATGATTTGTTTGAACATTGGTAATGGATGTTACCATTGTTAAATGCTTTGTTTGAAAAGTGGTAATGGGTGTTATCACTGATAATTTAAAAGTAAAAATGGATTTCAAAGGAAAAGTTGACAAGGGTGGATGGAAGGTTTGGTGAGTGCGATTAGCACGAGAATGTTTGGAATTGTGAATGAGCCACCACAGTCGTTTAAGGACCGGCGCTTGTGTTTGTCCAAACTGAGCAAAGCAGTACAACCACAAGTCTATATGGGTGCGACCTAGCTAACTACCATATAATAGTGTAGTTTAGATATCACCGGTGGTGTATTGAGTGCCGGGGTGTCTTGGTTACTCATAGTGAGGACAGGTTCTTGTACTCATATGGCGCAGAGGGCTCCAACTCGTGGATTCGAGTTGTGGTGAAACATAGCGGGTGGTATTTAAACTATCTTTGGAGTAGGCGAAAGGCTTTGTGATAATTTATCTGGGTCTCATGCCAAAGGAAGCGTGTTGACTATTAAGATAATTTATCTCTTGTGGGTAAAGTGTACAAACTCTGAGTAAAACTATTCGAATAGCCGTGCCACGGTCAAGGGCGGAGCAAAGAATGCATACACATGGTAGAAGTTTTGGTTTTGATTTCAAAACAAAATGAGTTGGAGAAAAACTCGGGAGTAGTATAACTCTCGTGATGTTGAGATCGGGGTGTAACACGAGGTTTTGAAAATTGGTGTGATGGCGAGATATTAGTGTTGGTAGTTTAACCTTCACTAAAGTACTTATCCAATTTCGATTATTAAAAACAAGTTGTTTACAAAATGGCTTTTAAAGTAATTATGTAGATTTGAAATAAAATGCTGATTTTTGCAAATAAACCATATAGCCTTCCTTTGTGAAACCTTACATCTATGCATTTTCCCAAGACTTGCGGAGTACATTTTTGTACTCACTGTTGCTCTATAAATATAAAAGCGAGAGAATGGAGAAGATCAAGCTGGAGAGTATGACTTCTGCACGAATGTGAATGCGGTGGATTATTCTCGGATGCCTAGGATTCGTTTCCCCAGTCAATTGCCTGTGGCAGATTGATGGGTCGATCAAGTTATCTTTTGCTTCCGCTGTGTTTATTTTTGCTTGAGGTTCTGTGAACCTTAGTAAGGCTATGGCCTTTGTAAAACTTCAGTTATTATTGTAATAAAGCGTTGTTGGCAATGTATCATCTTTCTGTTTTGAACTGTGTGTACTAGCATTGATCTGCAGGACTAGTACGATAATACCGTGGGGTCTAGGAGTTTCTACTCGGGTCTCCTGAAACTCGCTCAAGATCCTCTTCTCGTTCCCAGGTTGCTTCGATTACGGGCGGTTGCTCCATTGCACTTTACGAATTTGATAGTCTTGTTTCTTGTGCGCGCTCTGCCTCTTCTAAAATCTTGACAGAAATGCAGAATATGTCAAGTCCTCTTTTAAATCAACATCCTCAAAAGGTATCAACTCCTCTGGTACTCTCAAACACTTTTCAATTGTGATACATGAAATACATCATGTACACACGACAAGCGAGGAGGAAGTTCTAGGCGATAAGCGACTTCACCTCTTCTTGCTATAACTAGAAATGGTCCAATATACCTTGGGGCAAGCTTACCATCGACTTTGAATCGACGCATCCCTTTCATAGGTGACACTTTCGGATACACATGATCGCTGGCGTAAATTCCAACATTCTTCGGCGATTATCGGTATAACTCTTTTATGCAGTGCGTGCTTTGTTTTCAATCGGTCTCGGATTAGCGAACTTGATCTTACGCTAACTTTAAGACATCCGGTCCGAATACTTGACTCTCTCGGTCTCGACCAATATAACGGTGTTCTACATTTTACGCCATACAAGGCTTCAAGCGGAGACATCTTGGACTAGATTGATAACTATTATTATATGAGAATTCCGCATAGGGCAAACTTTGATCCCAGTGGCTTTATTGGCTAAAGCACATGCTCTCGACATATCTTCAATATCTGATTTACCCTTTACATCGACCATCTATTTGAGGATGATAAGCGATCTTGAAATTTAAATTGGTGCCCAAAACTTCATGAAGCTTCGCCAAAATCTTGAGGTAAATTGTGTTCCTCTATCGACACGATCCTCTTTGGAACTCCATGCAAACACACAATTTTTGACATATAAAGCTCGCCAATCTATCTCCGAATATGTAGTCTTCACTAGTATGAAATGAGCGACTTTTGTTAAGCGGTCAACTATAACCCAAATTGAGTCATAACCTAACTTGGTTCTTGGTAGTCTGTTATGAAATCCATTCCAATTTCCTCCCATTTCCATTCGGTATATGCAGAGGTTGCAAAAGACCAGTGAGTCTTTGATGTTCTGCTTTAACTCTTTGACATATGTCACACAAGGCTACATATTCGCAATTTCCCTTTTCATCTTGTTCCACAGTAACTTTCCTTTAAATCTCGATACATTTTTGTACTTCGGGATGAATTGAATATCTGATTCATGAGCTTCTTTTAAGATTAAATCTTTTATTTCCTTTTTCTGGGTACTAGTATTCTCTTTCCAAACCAAAGAGTCCCTTCTTCATCTTACGAAAATCCAGCGCTTTACCTTTCTTCATATTCTCTTTAATTTCTTTAACATATTTATCCTCTCGTTGGGCTGCCTTGATCGATCTTCCAAGGTAGAGTGAACCTTCAATGCGACAGAATACCTTCGTTAACTATTTCCAAATTTAATCGTTGGAATTCCTCATGGAGGGTTAAGCGCTTATCTGGAATTGTGATTATTCATATGACTCTTTCGACTCAAAGCATCGGCTACTACATTAGCTTTTCTGGATGATAGTGTATTCCCACATCATAATCCTTTATCAATTCGAGCCATCTTCTTTGTCTCATATTAAGGTCAGTGGGTGAATATATACTTTAAACTTTTATGATCGTATATATCTCACACCGATTCTTGATTAAGTAATGCCTCCATAACTTTAGAGCATACAACAAATGACTAGTTCTAAATCATGAGTGGGATAATTTTCTTCATGCGGTCTTAATTGCCTTGATGCATAAGCTACCACCCTTCCTTCTTGCATTAGTACACAACCAAGACCTTGTTTTGAAGCATCACAAAATATCTCAAAATCTTTTGAATATCGGGTAACATGCAGAGCAGTCTTGAAGTTAACCTTTTCTTTAACTCTTGAAAACTATCCTCACAGATTTACTCCATTCAAATTTCTTCTCCTTTTTAACAGCTAGGTTAAAGGTCGGCAATCTTGGAAAAGCTTTCAATAAATCGACGATAATGTAAGGCTAATCCCGAAAACTTGGATCTCGATTCTTGTCTTGGTGGAGTCAATTTAATACATCCTTAACTTTTCCGGGATCTCTGAGATACTCCTTCTGCTGAGATCACATGTCCCAAAAACTCAATTTCTTTTAACCAAAATGCACATTTGCTAAATTTGGCATATAGCGGTGTTCACGAGTCTTTGCAACACTATCCTTAGATGACCTTCATGTTCTTTATTATTCTTGAATAGATAAGAATGTCATCTATGAAAACAACAACAAACTTATCTAAATAATCCATGAAGACTTTATTCATTAAGTTCATGAAGTATGCGGTGCATTTGTCGGACCAAAAGACATCACCGTATACTCATATAATCCATATCTTGTGGCGAAGGTGTCTTTGGTATATCTTGAGTCTAATCTTCAGCGATGATATCGACCGAAGATCAATCTTGGAAAAGACACTTGATCCTATGAGTTGGTCAAACAAATCATCGATCCGAGGTAAGAGATACTTATTCTTTATAGTGACTTCATTTAAAGCTCGATAATCAACGCACATCCGTTGACTACCATCCTTCTTCTTTACTAGAAACCTTTGGGGCTCCCAAGGCGAAGAACTTGGTGCGATGAATCCTTTCTCATACAATTCTTGGATCGCCTCTTGACTTACGCTAAATCATCGGTGACATCCGATAGGGTCTCTTTGATATTGGGTGCATGCGGGCACGGATTTATAACAAATTCAACTTCTCGATCGGTGGTAATCTGGCAAATCTTGAGGAAAAACATCGGGGTACTCGCGAACTATCGACACATCTTCCAAACTTTTCCCTTTTAGGCTGGTTAACATACTGTCTTTCTTTGAGTGCATAACTGCCTCATGTCTTATCTGAATTCCATCAGAATTGGTAAGGATAATGGCACGATTGGCACAATCTATCTGTCCTTTATACTTGATCAACCAATCCATACCAAGTATTATATCTATGCCATCGGAGTCTATTATAATAAGGTTAGCTAGGAACTTTACTCCATTTATAATTATGGTTGCACTAGGGCTAACCAAATTAGTCCTCAATTCTTTTCCAGGAGATTGGACTATCATAAGGTCCTTTAGCAAACAAATTTTCCAATTATTCTTTTCAACAAAAGCCTTTGTTACGAAAGAATGTGTAGCTCCAGAATCAAATAATATAATTGCTGGTACTGAGTTCACTAGAAACTTACCCAGAACTACATCTGGTGCATATTCGCTGCCTCTGCGGTAACATGGTTGATACGCCCTCGATTAATGTTTTGTGGAGTCTTGGGAGTTTGAGGGCTTCCACGACCTTGACCATTGGTTGGAGTTCTTCTTTGGTGTAGGGTCAAGATTGAAACGAGAACGGGGTTACCGCAGCGTTTACGTGGGCGATTCTTGGCATAGTGTCCCATATTCTTGCAATTGTAGCATTGCACTCCTGCGGCTACATTTACTGTTTCTTTGCAGTTGGGCTGCATTTCGATTCTAGGAGCTTGAGGTAAGGGCGAGTCAGAAATCGGTATCCTTGTATGACTATGTCTTGGAGGTCGGTTGTCTTGTGGTGGCGTGAATCGTGAACCGCTTTCATGATGCTGAGCTTGGAACTTCCTCTTCCGGAGTCGAAGAGTTGGCGTTGAGCATCTTCTTGCAATAAAGCTTTATTCACTAGATCTTTGAAAAGTAGGGTAGTCATTGGAGACTAATTGAACCTTGAGGTTGGGGTCTATCCTCCCATGAACCTCCAAATCTTTGCGGCATCGATCGCCACATCTTCAGGGCATATCTAGATAGCTGAATGAATTTGCTTAAATAGCGGAAGCGCTCGGGTTTCCTTGCTGCAGATGATGGAACTCCTTCCTCTTCATTTCCATAATACTCATAGGAATATGAGCATTACGGAAGGCTTCAAAAATTCGCCCAACCAATGTTCGGGCATCACGGTGTGCTGTGTGAGAATTGTCCCACCAATTGGCAAAGCAACTCCTTGGAGTTGATGAGCAGCGTATATAACCTTCTCATGTTCAGCACATTGAGCTAGATTCAGCTTCCTTTCCACTTCCTTGATCAATCATCCGCCTCCAACGGATCGGGAGATCTGCGAAGGTCGGAGGTCGGGTCCTCATGAATTCCCGAGCTTAGCTGCGGTGGTTGAATAGGTACTTGTTAAGCTTGATTGACTTGATTTTGGGCCAAAGCCTGAAGAAGTTGAAGTTGCATGGCCATCATTTGTTCCATGTTGGGAGCTTGGGGTGGCGGAGGTGGAATTGGGGCTTCATTGTTGTTGGGCGCTGGGTTGTTGTTGATGTTGCTTCTCGTGTTCACCATCTGAAGCTCCATCAAGAAAAGCACAGAAAAGAGGAAAAGCATAGATGAGAGGAGGGCAATCTATCATCCCAAAACAACACACAAGATTAACACAACAGATTGAGAAAACTCAACTTTTGAAATTCAAATTAACTTTTGAAATGGTTGTACCACAAACGCACAAGACTCGGTACAATCCATTTTATTACATCATATCACTATAAAAGCGTTCTAGTATCGATAAACAACTGAAAAAGGGGTAGTCTATCTAACATCTAATTGTCCTCAACGATGATACGCTCCTCTGGCTCCTCCTCGGGGTCCTCCTCTGAGTCCGACGAGTGACTCTGTCCACAACCACGGCAGTTGTTCGGTGAACGCGACCGTGATCGGCTCTGGCTGAAAGTAGGTGATCTGGAACGGGAGCGCTGGCGTCCTCGGCTGGATCCGCCGATGTCGAGGTCGGGTAGCGGACTGGGGCGTCGCACACTCTTCCTTGCGAGTCTAGTGCGAGGTCTGAGAGTCGACCGGGCGACAACGGGAGTGGTGGGTCGGTGTAGTGGTGGCGGCTCGAAGACGCTCCACCTGCGCCTCGGCGGTGTCCTCGCTTTGTCTGGCGTCGGCGTGGCGGCTCGACTCAGCGGCGGTGTGCTCGAGAGTGTCGGAGTGGTCGTGGCTCGGCGTCGAAGCATCGGAGAAGTCCTATCTCTGCTGAGCTCTGGCGTAAGTCGCGATCGATGCTTGGGTGAATCGCACTGATGAGACAGCGTGGGTCGTCCACCACGATCTGGAAAGCCTCGGGGTGGAGTCTGTCCCGCTCGGTAGTCGGAAAGAAGCGAGAAGGGCGATCGTAACTCCTCCTTGTGCCTCTGCACAACTCGCTATCGCCATCTTGGTTGCATCTTGGATAGCGTCCGTCTGATGGGTCGAGGGTGCTCAATCCTGCGATGAAGCGAGGTCAAGCTGCCCATCCGGAGCATAGATGAATACTTCCATGGTCCATGAATCCATAGTCATCACTCTAGTGTTCCGCCCTCTGAAAATGGGTGTTGATTATATTTGAGATCTGCATTAAGCGTCAGAGAAGAGTCGCAAAAGCTCCCTCACTCTCGCCATGAGAATGGTGATCCCATGGGGCTGAAGACGACGAAGAACCTGCCATCTATAAGTTTGAAAATAAGGGGAGATCAGTAAAGATTTTTAAATAGTGGGAGTAGGACAAGAACAAGATACTAAGTAAGAAAAGAGTAGAAGCAAAAGAAACTTATATTTTTGTACATAAATTTTTATTAAATATAAATCCTTAAAGTTTCCTAAAACCTAGGGCTCGTCCTCTGATCAAGATGGCTCGATACCATACGTGAGACCGGAGTAGAAACTCCTAGACCCCTGTGTATTCTTGTACTAGTCGAGAGATCAATGCTAGTACACACAGTTCAAACAGAAAAGATGATACATTGCCAACAACGCTTTATTACAATAGTAACTGAAGTTTTACAAAGGCCATAGCCTTACTAAGGTTCACAGAACCTCAAGCAAAAATAAACACAGCGGAAGCAAAAGATAACTTGATCGACCCATCAATGCGCCACGAGGCAATTGGTGGGAAAGCGAATCCTAGGCATCCGAGAATAATCCACCGCATCCACATTCGATGCGAAGTCATACTCTCCAGCTTGATCTTCTCCATTCTCTGCTTTTATATTTATAGAGCAACAGGTGAGTACAAAAATGTACTCCGCAAGTCTTGGGAAAAATGCATAGATGTAAGGTTTCACAAAGGAAGGCTATATGGTTTATTTGCAAAAATCAGCATTTTATTTCAAATCTACATAATTACTTTAAAAGCCATTTTGTAAACAACTTGTTTTTAATAATCGAAATTGGATAAGTACTTTAGTGAAGGTTAAACTACCAACACTAATATCTAAGCCATCATGACCAATTTTCAAAACCTCGAGTTACACCCCGATCTGAACATCACGAGAGTTATACTACTCCGAGTTTTCTCCAACTCATTTTGTTTTGAAATCAAAACCAAAACTTCTACCATGTGTATGCATTCTTTGCCGCCCTTGACCGTGGCACGCTATTCGAATAGTTTTACTCTGCGAGTTTGTACACTTTACCCACAAGAGATAAATTATCTTAATAGTCAACACGCTTCCTTTGGCATGAGACCGGATAAATTATCACAAAGCCTTTCGCCTACTCGAGTATAGTTTAAATACCACCCGCTAAGGTTTCACCACAACTCGAATCCACGAGTTGGAGCCCCTCTTGCGCCATATGAGTACGATAACCTGTCCCTCACTATGAGTAACGATTACACCACGGCACTCAATACACCACGGTGATATCTAAACTACACTATTATATGGTAGTTAGCTAGGTCGTACCCATATAGACTTGTGGTTGTCTGTTTTGCTCGGTTTGGACAAACACAAGCGTCGGTCCTTAAGCGACTGTGGTGGCTCATTCACAATTCCAAACATTCTCGTGCTAATCGCACTGACCAAACCTTCCATCCACCCTTGTCAACTTTTCCCTTTGAAATCCATTTTTACTTTTAAATTATCGGTGATAACACCCATTACCACTTTTCAAACAAAGCATTTAACAATGGTAACATCCATTACCAATGTTCAAACAAATCATTCATCAAAACATTTGATAAACATGCTACTCATTTGAGTATTAATACATTAATTTGCTACGCTAAGCATTTGCTAGTATTTTAAACATTCAACCAATTTAATGCTAACTCATTATTGAGTAAAGGGATATCCTAAGTTGACAATGGTACAAGGTAAACAATTTTCAATGGAAGGTATAACAAATTGGGTCTTTAACTAAATTTTCTAAATCAAATTATCACTTGATATAACATAAGCATGCATTAATTTAAAATAACTACCTAAACATTTTTCTAAATCATTTGAGCAAGTTGACCAAAGGAAACTTGCAAAACATGGGAGCAAAATGTTCAAAGGAGACTTGCCTTCAGTCTTTGGGTTGAAATGTTCTGAACTTGATCTTGAGGTTGCTCGGACAAATCGGTCTCTACACGTAAATCGAGAAATCCAAATAAATAAAATAAAATATAAATTCAAAAATTGAAAATAAATATACCAATTGAAAGATTGAAATTTTAGATGAATTTAGAAATTTGAATGGACCAATTTGGAGCTAAAATGAAAAGATATGGCTATTTGAAATTTTCAGATTTGATTAAATCCAGAAATTCGGAAATCTCGACATGTGGGGTCCTTTGGTCAGTAATTTCATTAAAATGAGTCTCGACGTATGGGACCCACTGGACTCGGGACCCACTTGTCAGTGAATAGCGCAGAGGGGTGGTCGCTGACGGGTGGGACCCAGGTGTCAGCGCGGATAAAAACGGAGAAACTCAACCTCGCGCGCGGAGCGGGGCTCGAACGCGCCGAGGAGTGGGGGGAAGAAGGCGGCGCTAGCCAAGTGGCGGGAGGCACTGCCTACCCCTTAAGGGTAGGTAATCCTCTTAAGGATTATCAGCGGGGAGGCCGGCGGAGCAACGTGGCGCACACGTGGCTCTGACGTGGCAGACACGTCGGATAGGTTTGACGTGGCGGCTGAGGTGGCGGGTTGACGCGGCGGTTTGCGCGGCTGTCGGTGGAGATGGATCGGACGGCCATGGGCTTGACGCGCGGCGCGATCTCAGCGTCGCTCGGATGGGACGGCGAGATAAGGCGGTGGAGACGCGGGCAACCGGCGGATGGGCGCGCGTGGCGCGGCTCTCCGCGCGCGGCGCGCGCGCTGACGCGAACGCCGCGCCGCGGCGCGACGCGCGGTGAGGCCGAGGCGGGCGCGAGGTGGGCGGCCGAGATGGAAACACGTGCGCGATCCGGCCGTCGGTGAACAGGCGGTGGGGATGACGCGGTGCGAGGCGGAGTCCGAGCGATCGGCGGCGCGTGGCGGTCGGCCGCGTCGCGAGGCGCGGCGCTTGACGCGCGCGGGCGCGGCGCGACTTCGCACGCGGACCGAGGAGCGGTGTCCATGGCGGCGCGCGCGGCGCGCGGACCGAGGCGGAGGCGAGACGTGCGGCGGCAGAGGCTTACCGGCGGCGGCGAAGCTTCGTCGGCGCGGCGATTCACGGCGGCGACTACGCGCGAAGCGGAAGAGAGGGAGAAGTGCGAAGGGGAAGAGGGTCGTCGGGACTGGTTTTATACACGGCGGAGGAGGAAAGCGGGCGCACATCCTCGCCGGCGTTAATGGCGGCGGTTACCGGCGCCGCGGCGAAGCGGACGTCTCTTCGCGAGGACGGCGGCGTTTAATGGCGCACAACGCGCGGTCTCTCCCGACGCGTAACGGCGGCGGAGCGGTCGAGGAGGCGAGAGGCGAGCTCAGCCGGCGGCGTTAATGGCGGCGGCCTTGGCGAGAGAAGCGGTCGGGACGCAACGTCGGGGCGGCGACTCGGCAGTGGGACCACCGGCGGTGAGTCCACGAACCGATCTCGACAGTGGGGCCCGCTTGTCAGCGCAAATCAAAAAAAAGAAACTCAACCTCGCGCGAGCGGGCTCGAGCGCGCGAGGAGGCGGGAAGGGAAGAGAGCGGGCGGCGATAACGATCAGGCGGGAGGCTCGACCTACCCAATAAGGGCGATTAACCCTTTTGAGTATTAGTATTTGGGATGGCCGTCATTTCTTTGTCGGATCTGCGACACTTGGCGCCGCGAGAGAGAGGGGAGGCGGGATGAGGCACCGAAGGCTGGGATCGGTTCGGGCCGGGGAGGAAGGGCTCGGATGCTTGACAAGTGTCAGCCCGAGGGAGATTTTGATATTTAAATCTTTTATATATTTCAGAAATCAGTAGGAGACTTTAAAATACTCAGAAAAATACCAGATAAATTCCAAAAATTCCAGAAAAATTCACATAATTCACTGATAATGTTTTAAACATATTAAAAATATTTCCAACTTATTTTGATATTAAATTTTCTTTTCAACAGAAACTTTAAATTCTGAAAATTCCAGATAATTGGAAATTATTAATTTAAAATTATTTCTTCAAAATAAAAGCAAAAAAAATTGGGATGTTACATAATCCCAAGAAACTTTGAATTTCTGATACTGTTGTTGGTGCTTTCCAATCCATTACCGCTTTAACTTTTTCCGGATCTACCTTCACTCCTTCCTTTGTAATGATATGACCCAAAAAGGCCACTTCTCTCATCCAGAACTCGCATTTTGAGAATTTTGCATATAGCTGATGTTCTCTTAATTTACTTAAAGCAGTGTGAAGATGCTGATAATGCTCTTCCTCCTTTTTGGAATATATCAGTATATCATCGATGAATACTATCACGAAGTGATCCAACTGTTCCATATACACCATATTCATTAAGTTCATAAAGTATGCTGGGGCATTGGTCAAACCAAATGGCACCACCGTAAACTCAAATAATCCATATCTCGTAGTGAATGCGGTCTTCTCACGATCCTGTTCTCGGATTTTAAGCTGGTGATACCCTGACCTCAAGTTAATTTTCGAGAATACCTTGGCTCTCTTGAGCTGATCAAATAAATCATCTATCCTCGGTAAAGGGTATTTATTCTTAATTGTTACTGCATTCAACCCTCGATAATCTATACACATTCTTTGACTCCCATCTTTCTTTTTAGCAAATAGTACTGGAGCTGACCAAGGGGACACACTGGGTTGTATAAATTCTTTCTCTAATAACTCATCCATCTGTTTCTTAAGTTCTTTTAATTCTTGAGCTGACATTCGATATTGACGCTTTGTGATCGGCTTGGTTCCAGGTACTAATTCAATAACAAGCTCGATAGGTCTATCAGGTGGTTTTCCGGGTAATTCTTTTGGGAAGACATCTGGATACTCCTGGATTATCGGTACCTGAGCGACTCCTTCTTCGACCATTATACTATGAGCACTGGCTTTCAATTTCTCTACTAATACTGAATCTGTCTTTACAACCACTTTCTGTCCTTCTGAATTTACTAAGGTCACTGACTTATTCTCGCAATCCACGTTAGCTTTAAACCTAGTTAACTAGTTCATTCCCAATATAACATCCAATCCTTTCATTTCTAATACCAATAAATCGGCCTTAAACTTAGCCCCTTGGATGTCTAGGTCCAAGTCCTTACATCCGAAGCGAGATTCCACTTTATTACCGGCAGTTTGAAAGGAATAGGACTTTTGTAGGGTTGAGAATGGTAATTGATTTTTCATAACAAAGGCCATAGAAAGAAACGAGTGCGTAGCTCCGGGGTCAAATAAAACCAATGAAGGTTTTAAGTTAATAAGATACGTACCGACGATAACGTTGTTGGCTCCTGCTACTTCATCTGCAGAGATATGATTGATCCTTCCTTGCACTGGCTTCAGAATTCCTTTGCCCTTATCAGTAGCTGACGTTGATATTGTACTCTGTGTACTTGCTGGCTTGACTATAAACTGACGGTTCTGTCCTTCTTCTTGTTTTGGTACCGCTATAAACTGACGCGGTGTGGCCGATGCCTGAACCTGTGCTTTTGCCGCATCTGACGGTAATCCTCCTCGTGGACATTGATTCTTGTAGTGGCCGACTTGACCACAATGATAACAAACTACATTTGATTGCGGACATTGCCTTTGCAGGTGATTCCCTCCGCATTTAAAACATTTCAGAGTGGTCACCTTAACATTCTGCTGAGGTGTCGTAGAACCTTGACCAGTCTTATACTATGATTTTGGCTTGAACACATACTTCTTTCCCCGCTGTCCCTTGGATTGCGGGGCTATGAACATCCGCTTCCGAGGGGTCTCTTGTGACGGCGACATATGCACTATTTTTCTTTTCTGTGTTTCTTCCAACAATCTTTGAGTCTCTTCGGACATAATAAGTTTGTTTACCATTGACGATAAATCCTTGAAATCCATAGCTGAGATATGGTGTCTTAACGCTATCTGTAATCCCTCTTTAAATCGTTCCATCTTTTTCTCTTCGGTCTTTACGTCATCCGGGGCATAACGGGTCAATGTGTTGAACTGATGAAGATATTTAGTAATCGAGCGATTCCCTTGCTGCAGTGCGAGAAACTCTCGACGCTTAGCTTCCATCACACCGGTAGGTACATGTGATTGACGAAAGGAATCTTCAAATTCTTTCCAGGTTATATCTCGATCTCCGAGCATAGTCTGGTAATTCATCCACCAAGCTGCTACTGGGCCTTGTAGCTGATGAGACGCATAAAGCACTTTCTCCTTCTCATTGCACTGGACTGTATTCAGCTTTCTCTCGACATCCCTAAACCAGTCTTCTGCTACCATTGGGTCGGGTGAAGCAGAGAAGGTTGGGGGTCGGGTCTTCTGGAAATTTGCCCACTTAGATTGGCTAGGTGCCGAAAACTGAACTGGGGCTGCGTGCTAGCTACCACTTCTTTCACTTCTCATTGCGATTAATTCCAATAACTTTGAATGTTGTTCCATCATACGCGCTTGATTTAGCTCGGCTTGATGTCTGTTCTCTTCCATCTTTGCTAAGATATCGGCCAGATTCGGTTGCGGTGCATTTCCCTGACGAGGGTCACCTGCCTAGTGAGATCCTTCTCCTGTATCTGCCATCTTAAGCTCCTTAATGGAATTGAGAATTCAGATCTGCAGAGTTTTTAAGAAGGTCAGATAGGTAAGTAAGAATTTAGAGTTAGGTAAGATTGGAATGAAATAGATACGATTACAGAATGAAATAGAAGGATTGAAGGTTGAAGGGGTAGACTTAAGGATACTGCTAGCAAACAAATTATCGCATAAGTAACATAGTCTTTATTCATTCCACATATAAGTTGGGTACATACTATTCTACAAAGTCCATACCACAACTCGTTTTACAATACCAAAATTTGCTACTACAAAAGGTCAGACTACTCTAACGCAACTCGACTTACGCTAAGCCACCTGATCCTCTAAGGAAGATCAACCTGAGGAACACCATTCTCTCTCTTCAGGGTCTTCTTCATCGTCGTCCATCGCGTGCTCCTTGCCTTTAAGTTCGCCGTTGACTGCTCTGGGTTGCTCTGGGACTCGGGATGTAGACTCTCTGAAGAACTGATGGCCTTGGGGTGCCGTCATCTCTGTAGACTCCCTGAGGATCTTCGCAGGACCACCTGATGTCTCGCCACACCTTGAGGCTTCATCTCTAGCCTTCTGCTGATAGTGTCGCAGCTTCTTCTTTAAGATCCAAGCCTCTTGTCGAGCCGAATAAAGCTGAAGATGCATCTTTCGATTCTCCTTGGAAATTCGTGCATTCATGTTCTCTTGGAAAGCGACGACTGATGTAACCTCCCTCATCCTGGGATCATCTTCTAGATCTGGATTTGCAATAAGAACACCAGTGCCTTCTTCATCCTCCTGGGGAATAAGGTGAAATGGCGACTCATCCAATTCTTCGTTGTAGTAGCGGCGAAAATAATTCACCACTTTCTTTGCTGCATCCTGGATGGCGTCTGACTCCTTATGATGATAAGCTGTAAACTTCCGTCGAACATCTGGCCTGAGTGATAGCGGCTCCAAGTGTACCCATGCCTTCCAGTCATATAGACGACCATGAACCACCAATGCTCTCACATAAAATATCGGACGCTGGCGCTCCGTCGCATAAAGATACTTCTGCATACGCCATAGGAGAGCGGCCCATCCAAACAAAGCTTCTGGATCCGGGTGAACATGGCGCTCCATCTGACCACACGCCAAAATTTGATTTTAGACAAGAGTAATATAAATAATAATAATAGGAAAAAAATAAAACTTAACTTTTAAAGTAAGATTAAAGAACAAGGTAGACAAAGGAGGTTATACAGGAATAATATAGATATTTTATAATTCATTTTTATAAGTAAAAGAATTTTCAAAATAATCCTTAATACACTTAGGGTCTTCCTACGGTCAAGCAAGCGGGCTCTGATATCACTCTGTAACACCCCCGTTTCCGGGAGTATTAAGAAATCCTCGCAGTTGCCCAGGACTGTTCAACTACGGGTACTTTCAACAGGTGTGTGACAGTGCCAACACAAGCTTTAAGGCAAAAGCAACTTTATTGCAATATAGAGGCTAAAAGCCAAGTACGACAACTAGGCCTACGACCTTTAGATACATTACACAAAAGAAGCCACAGGCACGCTTGAGCGGAGAACGACCCTAATTCCACGCTTCATCGACTTTGTAGAGTACCACCTCATCGTCTTCACCTGCTTCTTCAAAACTTGCGATTTCTGTTTATGTTTTTAGCAAGTATGAGTACAACAACCGTACTCAATAAGTCGCACCAGACTTATCAATGCTATGTGCATGATATATCAAGTGGGAGGGAAACATGGTTATTATTTTATGTGGATGCAGAATTTGCTTGAAGGTAAATTCAAGGGTTTTTAAAAGCCTCCTTTTAAAACTTAAAGGATTTCTCAAGCTTGATTTTCCATTAACAAATATACTGAACTCTCATCAAAAACTACCTATGCGTCATAATTGGATTCACCCACTAGACACAGCTTCATTAACCGGAAGCACGGTATATCCGGATATCAATTATAATCGCTTTGCAAAGTTGCCCTGCTTTACCCACAAGATTTCAAAACTCCCACGACAGAGTTAAGAAAACAAGGATGTTCGCTGCTCAATTCTTTATATAGTCTCTGCCCAGTAGGTGTTAATCTCGGCAAGCTCGGATGACCCCGCGGGTCTCGTCCGACTCGCCGCAGCCCTACAGTTGTATGGTTAACCACCTCCCATACGAACTCACCCTCCGACTCCCCCTTGCCAGTTGCAGAGGTTCAATTGAAGTTGAGCAGTTACTAAGCCAGGTTTGACTAGATCAACGCTTGTGGTTGGGCGGTTACTTGTGTCGTTTATTTAGCACAAGGGTCTAGTCCTTACTTTTTAACCGAGGCAACGACCAATCACAAACCCATACCAGTACACATTGTACTACCACCAATCCAATACCTGCCTCCATCATTGGATAGGGTCTGCGGATCTACACTCGTGATCCGCACTTACCTTAATTCCAACTTCCACGACTTTTAAATTAAACCAAAACCTTTTTAATAGTGTACAAAGTGATGTCTACAATATTCCAATATGCTGATGGAGTATTATTTTATGTACTAGGTTCATCAAGGTGAATGTAGCTTTCAAGTTAAATCGGGCTTTTGGGTGGAGGACATAACTATCATCATGTCATTCTAATATAATTGTTGTACGTGAAATAACAGAATGAAATTAGCATAATGAAAATATATATACCAATAATTAATTCGGAAAGCATAGGATCAACATGTTCGGAAAGCATAGCATCGGATATTTCAACTAACTCGTACTCCGCCGAATCTTGAGCTGGAACCGATGTCTCCTCCTCCTGTGTCGCTGGGTCGGCGGCTAACGCAAATAAACAAATAAACAAATCAATTAGGTCCATTTTCGGAAGGATCGAAATCGGACCGAAAACAACTCAAAAATAACAAAAGAAACTTAAATCAAAAGGTTCTGGTTTAACGAAGCTTGGTATGGGGAAACGGGCCTCGGAAATGGACTCGTGGGATCGAATCGGTTCAAACGAGTATAAACTTGCTTTTAGGGTTTACTGTTCACTAGGCTCGGTTGGTTACTGTTCCTCGGGTCCGGCTACTGTTCCTCGGGTGCGGGCGAACGGGCTCGGTCGGGTCACTTCGGTCTGGCGCGGTCGGGGAAACCGGCTCGGGCAGACGGCGCTAACGCTCGTGCTTGTGCGCGGCAGCTGGGCGGCCCGCTAACCTTGAGGCTGCTGCCGCGCGATTCCGATCGGACGACCGGGCGCGCAGGTTTCTATTTGCCGTCGGATGACTCGGGTGTAGAGGGCGGAGATCGGGCCACGTCGCGGTCATCGTCTACCTCCAGCCGGACAAATCGGCCGAAGACAGAGGAGGAAAGCGACGCGCGGGAAAGGGGCTAGGGCATTTCGCGATGGCTTCGGGGAGCTGGGATGGGTAGAGGGGGCAGCTAGGGTTCTAATTTTGGGCTTGACGGCCTCTAGCGCTCCGGCGATCGCCGGCGGTGGCGCCGAGAACCGACAGGGGTTTTTCGGATGGAGCTAGTTAACTACGGGCATTGAGCTGAATCTACTTGCTTCTAAGCACTAGGGGAGCTCAGGGACGCTAATGGTATCAGCGGCTTGGCCGGGGAATGCTCCATTCGAGTTGTCCACGGTGGCCGGTTATGGCCAGGCGGCGGTTCGAACGGGCAGGGCAAGGGAGGCCACGGGAGCTTCAGGGAGGTTTCGGAGAGTGCTTCTGGGGTCCTGAGGAGGCACTAGCAGAAAGGAATTGCATTAGAATCAAACGAATTGATCAAACGCAAATTCAAACTCACTTCGGGACTTTCTGGACTCCGGGCGGCAGAGGGACTCCGGGGGCAATCGGGCGCGGTTGGGGGTTGCTGCCGATGCTGGTTGTCCAATGGAGGGGGCTCGGGGGTTTAAATAGGCGAGGTGAGGCGGTTCGGGCTTGTCCTGGTTCCGGCGGCGGGGAGATCTCGCGGGAGAGCTCGAGCTGGCGCGGGTAGGTGGCGTGGTTGGTAGGGGCGAGTTATGGCGGGTGTCAGAGAGGATTTGGCGGCGGTCACGGTTGTCAGGGCCGGTCGGGTCGGCTGGGAGAGGGGAGTCGGCCGAGGGGATAAAAAGGGGCGGCGACGGCCGATTTTCAACGGGGAGGTACAGGACAGCGATGGAGGGCAATTAAATGGCTTGGTACTATTGCGGCAGTGGGAGGGCGGCGCGTGGACGCGCAGACGCGAGAAGGCGCGAGAGGCGTGCAGACAACGGAAGCAGCGGCGGCGGGATATTTTCGGATGATGAACAGTGCCCGCGCGAAACTCGCGACAGCAGCGAGGTCGGCAGCAAACGGGGGCTGGGTTGGGCCGGGCTGGGCGCGGGATTGGGCTGGGAAGGGCCAGAAACAAGCAAGAATTCAAAAGAAGCAAGAATTTGAAATTTTGTAATTTGGTTTTGTTTCATGGTATGGTGTGGTCGGTGCATGGAGCAGCGGGTTGGGCCGTCGGCCGGGCGAGCGACCGGGAGTAGGGCCGAAGGGAGGAGAAAGAAGGGGGTGGTCGGCCGGGCCGTGGGTGCTAGGAGCAGGGGGAAAAAGAAAGAAAGAGGGGGAGGAAGAGGCCAGGTACGCCAGGGGAAGAAGGGGCCGGAAGGAAAAATGGGCTGAGGCCCAGAGATCTTTGAGGAGCTTCAAAAATTTTGAATTCTAGAATTAATTTTGCAAATAGATTTTTAAATTTGAAACCTTGATTCAAATTTTAGATTCAAACTTGAATTTCAAGATCGTCAAGTTCCGAGAGATAATTTTTGAACTCCTGATTTTGAGTTTTGGACATGAAAGTTGGATGGGAAAGATTTTAATATTAACCTTTGGTTTCAATTTCTATTATTGGTTTCGACATTTCCAAATTTTAGTTTTGAAGTTGAATTTTAGACCTGCAAAGGGAATCCAAAATTTCCTTGATTTGATTTTGATTAATTGAATTGTTTAGCGAAAATCCAATTCAAGAACCTTGAATGAATACCGAAAGTTTTAAAAAAGACTGGAAATCAACAAAAGATTTAAATTTCTCTTAAATTTTCAAAGGCTGCAAATTCGGATGTTACAGATAGCCTGATAAGATAATAAAGAGCTTGGGTAGTTCCGTTTCAGAGTTATGGTAGAATTAGATGCAGAATGTCATATCTAGGTAGATTAGAAACCAATTAAAAGAACAGGGCATGAGTGCGTCACAAGCTTTGTTGAAATTTGGTGCTTATTAATTTGTGACAATGAGTATGGCAAAACAAAATAACAAGCTACTCTTAGACAAACTATTCTTAGACAGTGCTAACATTAGTAATCATGATTTTCCATGCGCTCATTGCACCTCATTGGCCCCAATGTGCTAACCAGAGAGGCAAAAGGTCCAAAACAGCAGTTTAAAGCCACCTGAACTTCATACCTTTCAGAGACAAGCCAAAAAAAGGAAACATGCATGGCCATGGCTGGATGACACCCTGATACTGTCCAAAAAGTGTGTGGCTTCCCTTGGGCTCCCACCCCGTCCTACCCCGACTCCATTCTCGTAGCATGCTTCCTCACGCTTTGCTCTGCCGTTCGCTCCATTCCTTCTGCCAGCATTGCCGCTTCCTTCTACTGTTTTCTTTCTCGACAAATTTAGGAAAGCTCTCATCAATGCCCCATCCATTTCGCGCATCATTCTTTCTGTGCATCCACAATGGAATTGCCAGGGTAGGGTAAGGTTTCCATCTGCATGGGGAAGAGGGAGGTGCGAATCCTTGTAGCCCAATCTCTCTTTCCCATATCCATCGATTTCTTTCTTGTTCCCATTGCAAATTTGTCCTAAAAGAGGAGCAAAAGATTACACCGTTTGTTGATTCGGGAAGGCAAGGAAAGGTGCCAGAAAAAAATTGAAGTGTGCATCATTCGAATCATTCCTTGATCTAGGAGAAGGGAAGGCTTGCAAGATCTGAAGCATGGGGAAGACACCAAGAAAGAAGACACTAAGCGAATCAGGATCGAAGAATGGCGAAAGCAGCTCAAGCAGCAGCAGGTGCAACTCGAGGAACAGCAGATGCAGCGGCGAACAAACTCCCAAGGCCGCGGTGGATGAGGATGACGCCGTCTTTATCGGGCTGGCTATGGAATTGAAGGAGGAGGGGACGAGGCTATTCCAGAGGAGGGACTACGAGGGGGCAGCCCTCAAGTTTGGTAAGGCAATAAAGCTCTTGCCAAAGGAGCACGATGATATCGCCTTCCTCCACTGCAACATTGCAGCATGTTACATGCACATGAATCCAGAGGAGTATCACCGTGCAATTGATGAGTGCAATTTGGCATTGGAGGCAGCGCCAAAGTACACAAATGCATTGTTGAAAAGGGCACGATGCTTTGAAGCACTGGATAGGCTAGATCTAGCTTGCAGGGATGTGCAAAAGGTACTGAGCTTGGAACCAAACAATGTGAACGCGTTGGAGCTCTCCGAGAGTATCAGGGAGGAGATGGAGGAGAAGGATGTTTTGTTGGAGAAACAGGTTGTGTCACCAGAGGAGCCTACGGCCATTTTCGCGAAAGAGAAGATCAAGAGGAAAGTTTCCCGCAGACTTAGGAATTCCATAGTCGAGGAAGAGGTGTGGGAGATGATCCATGATGAGGAGATGCTAGAGAACGATGTAGATGGCAAGGCAGAAGAGTGCAATAAAGATAACCATATGGGGAATGATTTAAGCAAGGAAGAAAGTGACACTGAGGACAAGCAGTTGAAGCATAATCGGGGCGAGGGTGAAAAGTATGCTGAAGAAATCCTAGTGAAGCATGGTCAGTACAAACGAGGAGCAAGCGATGAAGCGCAGGATATGGAAGAAAGAATTCAAGAAACGCACCTCAAACAGAAGCATGAGCAGGAAATGCATACAAAGCAAAATCAAGTCTGCAGTGCGGACAAGCGTCAAAAGGATATTGAGGAGATACAAAACACTAATCATAGCAAGCAAGAAAAGCATGAAAAGTATGAAAGGTGTGCTAATGGCAACCAAGAAAAGAATTCTTTACAGAGGCATATTTGTGGTGGTGAGGACAAGCAGGAAAAGCGAACTTCCATCAAACCAGAAAGTCATGGTAGAGACAAGCATCAAAAACACACCGGGGAGAATCACACAGATGTTAACAAAGGAACAACAATGAGTGTAAAGTTTGTTTTTGGAGATGACATAAGGTTTGTCGTAATTCCAGAAAATTGTAGTCTAATGCAATTGATGGACATAGCCCGGTTTAAGTACAGTCCCCACCTGAAAGCAGTGCTTCTCAAATTTAAGGACAAAGAGGGTGATTTGGTGACAATTACCTCGAGTGAAGAACTAAGGTGGGTTCAGGAACTAAATCCGAAAGGGCCAGTACGGTTGCATATAAAAGAGGTAAGTCCTGAGCTTGAGATCACTAGGGATCTGGTCATGCCCAGTACATCTTTCGCGGAGTTAGAAAGAAATCGTCATAGCATCTCTGAAAGCGGAAGCTCCAGGCGTGACGTCGAAAAGAACCCTTACGTCGATGACTGGATGGTGCAGTTTGCTCGTCTATTCAAGAACCATGTTGGCTTCGATTCTGATGCATTTGTGGATCTCCGTGACCTTGGTATGCGACTGTACTACGAAGCGATGGAAGACACCATCACAAGCGAAGAAGCCCAGGAGATATTTCAAGCCGCAGAGGCAAAGTTTCAGGAAATGGCAGCTCTAGCGTTGTTTAACTGGGGCAACGTCCACATGTGTCGTGCAAGGAAGCGATTGTTTTTATCTGAAGACGCTTCAGAAGAATCTGTACTTTGCCAGGTCAAAAACGCGTATCAATGGGCTTGCACCGAATATGTCAAAGCTGGGAAGAAGTTTGAAGAAGCTGTGGATGTAAAACCAGACTTCTATGAAGGCCTTATTGCACTTGGACAGCAACAGTTTGAGCAAGCAAAGCTTTCTTGGTGTTATGCGGATTCATGTCAGGTAGACATGGGAACTGAAGTACTAGAACTATTCAACCATGCTGAAGACAATATGGAAAAGGGAATGGAGATGTGGGAAGGAATAGAATATTTGCGTGTGAAAGGACTATCTAAATCAAAGAAGGAGAAGATCCTGCTGGATAATTTGGGTTTGAACGGGCATGTAAAAGATTTGTCAGCAGATGAAGCATTTGAACAAGCTTCAAATATGCGATCACAGCTAAACATTTCTTGGGGTACCATTCTTTATGAGCGTTCAGTAGTAGAATTCAAGTTAGGACTTTCTAGCTGGGAGGAAAGTCTCACTGAATCCATTGAAAAATTTAAGACCGGCGGGGCTTCTCTAGCAGATATCAGTGTGATGATTAAGAACCATTGTGCGAATGAGAAAACTCAAGAAGGTATGATGTACTCATTTGTGCCTTTTTCCTGTACAATTTCTTTCTTTCTGTGTTGCTACATTATCTAATGTAAAACATGTTTATTTAAGCTATCTATGCTAATAGTCATGCATCTTATAATAATTAGTATGGAAAATATTCATGTCAGCGTTACTGCTTTTACTGTCCAAGTTTCACTACCTCATTCATTACGCAAGATGTTTGTAGGCCACCAGCTTTGAACAACTTTTTTCAGAACCACTTGTATTAACTAAAAAAAATGGCACATGGATAGTTGTATTAGTATTAGATATAAAAATGAGTACTGATTCTCTTAAGCAAAGCACTAGAATGGTACATTTACAATTATACAATATATAAAGAGTAGAAAAAGTCTCCTTTTGGTCCTAAAGCTCTTCCCGGAGTCCAATTTTCACCCACAACTCCAAAATCATTTACTTTACGTCCCCCAAACATCAAAACCAGTGCAAATCACATCTTGCACCCTAAAACACCCTGGTTTTGGGTCATGTAGCATCCAAGTTGGCATACTAGCTAATGTAGTTTGATGATCCTTTCAACTGGGATGTCATGTGCCTGCTAACAAGGTAAAGTTGATGATGTGGTAGCCAACATGGCAAAAACCGCCCCACTAAATCAGCCTTGAGACATGATTTGCACCGATTCTAACATTCAAGGGATGAAAAGTAAACTAATTTGAGGGATCAAAAGTGGACTGTTTTCTTAAAAGTAACATGTTAATCGGGAAACACCAACATATAGGATTTACACTAGTTACTATGTCTATAACAAACAAATGTGCTACGATTTGTGATGCTAGATTTTGAAACTAACATCGGTATAACTTGACAGCTATTTATTTGTCGATAAACTCAGATTTCATGGATTGTTCGTGGACATGTTATACCACACAACTAGTAAAAAAAAATACAATCAGTTTCAGTGCCGGTTGTTGAATTATACCTTTAACAATCTTTTATGTCACAACTTTCAGATGTTATATAATCTCTTAACTACCTTCAATGGTGTATATAAGTTGTTATGAAGTTTTCTTTGTTCTTCAGGATTGAGCTTCAAGATTGATGAGATAGTTCAAGCATGGAATGAAATGTACGATGCTAAAAAGTTGAAAAATGGTGGTTCTTCTTTCCGTCTTGAACCATTATTTCGAAGGAGGCCCTCGAAGCTGCAAAATTTACTAGAGCACATACACTATACATGAGCTTTTATCTAAAATAGGACTTGGCTGCTGTAAACATGGATAAGAACGTTGATACTAACTTTCCTGCTGCAACAGGTAATTCCATTCTTTGTTGACAAGTATTGTTGAGCTTATTCTTAAATCTTTATTTGATGTAATTGTACAAACAGTATATGTTTCGTTGGTTTTTTCCCTATCATATTACAATCGTTGAGTGCTTCTACCTTAAAACAAATCAACTGTAGCATATGAGACTGCGTACATTTCTCTTACTTATTTTCGACTGTTATTAATTTGTAGACAACAAAATAACTTGAAGCATGATATAAAAAATTGAATGCCGTGGTAATACAAAAGCAAATCTATTTCTCTAGATCAAAAGAAGATACAGGGTCTTAATATAGAATACATTCTCATTTAGCCTTTCAGCATGTATAAAGCACATATGACAACACATCTGCGTTAACTTAGAGCAAAACCATCTTCAACCAGCCTTAAGGGATAAAATAACTGATATTGATAGTTGACAGGGGTTAAATATCTGAATTTTGCAATTTGAGGTTGAAATCTAGGCTTTCGCGAGAGTTCAAAAGCCAAATAGATTTATTTCTAAATAAAAGGGTAAAAGTTACTAGGAATAAGTTTATATGACATCCTTCAACTATTACCATAGTCTAATTTTCAACTTCAACTATGAATATGTTTGAATAACACTCTCAACTTTCAATACCGGCATAAATAACACCCTCGCCCTGGTTTTGCTGCCGGTTTTGCTACGCTGGCTGCCAAGTCACCTGGTATTGCCAGCATCCATGTCATCCGTCTGGTTCTCTCTTCCTTACATGTCACACTAATGAGTGACGAGTAATGGCAAAAGAAAAAAAAATGGGCTTACCTCTCTCTCACCGGCATGGTAAGTCTTGGCTCGGGCTCACTGGTGATCTCTGCCCCTACTGCGCCGTGCCATGCCTGCTGCGATTCACGCCCGAGCCAGCAGCCGCACGTGTGCCACACTTCCCCCACCACACGCGCATCCTGAGTGCCCCGCCATGGCTGCTCATCGTGTCGTCTCGTTCGTCACGGTAAAGGTTGGAAGAGTGCGCTGGCTGGGCATTCAATCGAGCATGTTGTGGACGAGAAGCAGTGGCATGCTCCGTTGACCAACACCGGCCAGCCCAAACATAGATGACACCATCGCGAGGTCATCGCAGCAGAGGGGAACGGAAGATTGTGCCTGGACAACTAGGCTGTGGGATGAGCATATACAGTTTAATGTAGTGCTACCTCATCTAAAAACTAGGAGTGGTTTAGGAGAAGCGCCTTATTTTCACCGGTTTTGATAGTTGAGGGTGTACTTGGACGGTTTTGTAGTTAAGGGTGGAAATTGGACTACAATGATAGTTGAGGAGGGTAAAATGAAGTTCTTCCAAGTTACTATTCAGAACAAACTTCTCTTTTTCGACTCACCTGACTTGGTTTGAGTTTAAAACTCGACATTTTTAAAGGGTAATGCAATACTCCACAGGCTATCTCCTCAAATGTAATTGGAGATTTTCATGTTGTTTTGAACGTTGGAGATTAAACCAAAAGTGGATGCGTGATTGCACCTGAATTATGGTCTGTAATAGATGTCCCAAGAAAAATTAACTAAATATCATAACTCAGTTTGTTAGAATTGACTAACTGTAAATGATGCACAAAGTATAAAAGAGAATACTAGTCAAATCATTTGCGACAAAGATGTATGGATTATTTTTATATCATTCCAAAAAAAACTTGTATTATGTTGGTATTCGGCTTCTATTACTATTGGAATCGGTGTTTACTTTCGCTTATACTTCTCTGTTATTGAATAGCACGGTTTGAATAGAATGCCAAACAAAACAAACTTTCTGGCATGGTTGATGACCAGTATTGAAGAGCAATAGTTATTCGAGTATTTTGAATCCTCAGTTTTTCGCAACTGACTGTATTAATTGAGTTGCTTTCTTTTGCTCATTTAAGGTTTTTGAAGCATTACTATTTTTATTGGTACAACATGAATTCTCAGCATGTACCATCAAATTCTAAATGTAGTAGTTGTGTGAACTTATTACCTTTTTTCTACCTATTTGCTTACAGCATAAACAATTTTAACATGCTTTGCAGACTGGTAACTGTTTGGAATTGGATTCCAAAATGGTTGATATTTCCAATTCAAGCTAAAAGAGTTGCTCAGAATGCACTTTGTAAAGTTAAGAAGATATTTCACAAGCTGCACGTCTATTTCACATGTGGAAATGCCTCAAGTATGTATTATTAGACACATAGAAGAACTCAAGTGAATTGTAACTTGTTGTAGATGAAACTGTCATGGGCACACAAGAGTGAAATGTTCATAGTTCTGGATTGTCTGCAAGATACTTTTTTTACTGGAAAGATTTTTCACATGCAGCGATAAAGTGAAAAATACACCATGCTATGCAACTGGTAACATCATCTTGTTGCACGAAGCAACAAGAACTATACCACGAAGCGAGCTAAATTGCAGCAAACGATGAAGTTGTGGAGAGAAATCTTGACTCTTGTAACTTTGGAAACCTACGATTAGTGAAAAGTCATAGTAGCTTCAGAGAAGACAGTGTCGCACTGTATTCATCTGTATATTCATCTTCAGTAAATTCCTACTTGTTTCATGATATAAAATCTAAAAGTAAAACTGCACAAAGATTTAAAGCATTCTCACTTCTCAGAGGTACTCAAGTTGACGAGGAACCATCTGATCAAATTCGGTTGAATGAGTTTTTTTCTTAATGCTAAGGGCAGATGCATGCAGGTCGTGGGTTTGAATGAGGGTGTCGTAGGCATGGGTCAAGGCCCAACAGGGGCAGGAGTTCAGGCGCATGGCATGGCATGTGCACAATAGTGCACCATGTGTTAGCAGTATAATGAATAGCGCTTATATTCATCATGAGGTCAATAGCCCAATATATAGAGATATATAGGTATGATATATGTAAAAAATCCCTTATACAACAAGATAAAGACACAGCTATATGAGATATATCTAACACCCCTCTCAAATTTATGGTGGATCAACAACATAAAATTTGGAGAGGTGAAAACTGTGCTAGACTCTAGTCTGTGCTTTTGTGAAGAAATCTGCCAACTGAAACTCGGAAGGCACATACTGAAGAGTAACAACCTGATCCTGCACCTGTATCCGCATGTAGAAAGTATCAACACTAATATGCTTTGTAAGCTCATACTTCATCAGATTTTTAATAATACTAATAGTACCTGTACTATTAGACAAAAGATGAGTCAGTGCAGAAACAGAAACACCAAAATCCTCAAATAACCTCTGCAGTCCACAAAGCCATAGCTTGCAACTCAGACTCAGCACTCGAACAAGAAATTGTTGTCTACTTTTTAGTCTTCTAAGCAATAAGAGAACCACCAAGAAAAACACAACAAGCAGAGAGAGACCGGCGATCAGAGAGATCACTAGCCCAGATGGCATCAAAATAAGCCTAGAGCTGTAAAGAGTTGAAGCGAGGAAAAAAGAGATGAAGAGAGATAGTTCCACGAAGGTATCGTAGAATACGAAAAAGATAACTATAGTGGAGCTGAGTAGGAGCAGAAACAAATTGACTCAAGATATGCATATGATACGAAATGTCAGGACAAGTAACACCAAGATAAATAAGGCTTCTAACATGGTAACTATAGCGAGTAGGATCAGGAAGAGACTTACTATCAGTGGGACGAAGATGAACATTAAGCTCCATAAGAGTCTCAGTTGTGTCTGATCAGTAAGAGAGGTACGATCAATAAAATCATGAATATACTTTTCTTGGGACAAATAGAAACCCTTAGGAGTAAAAATAACCTCAATCCGAATAAAGTAGTGAAGTGGATCCAAATCAGATATGAAAAACTACTCATAAAGATGCTCCTTGACAAAAGTGATGTACTAAGAATCATCTCTAGTAATGATCATATCATTAACATAAAAAAAGAGAAGCGTTCGACCACGAGATGAAGTGTGAATAAAAAGAGCAGGATCATGAGCACTAGCAGAGAAACCAGCTGCAGTCACAACAGAAAAGAAACGATCAAACCAAGCACGAGTAGCTTGCTTGAAGATATAGAGAGATCGCAAAAGCGATAAATCATACCCTCAAAAACAGAATACCTAGAGGACGGATGCATGTAGACCTCACACAATTTGTCATTGAAAAATGCATTCTTGGCATCTAACTGAGAGATAGATTACTATCGAACAGAGCCCACAGTAAAAAAAGTGTGAACAGTGGTCATGTGAGTAATAGGAGCAAATATCTCATCATAATCACAACTATACTCCTGCTAAAAAGTACGCGCCACAAGACGAATCTTGTAGCGCTCACGAGAACTATTAGAGTGGGTCTTTCTTGTAGCGCTCACGAGAACTATTAGATCGAGCAGGTCTCAACTTTGTAGACCTACTTGCACATAATAAGAGTGACGTGCGTAGGAAGAGGAACAAGATCTCACATGCTAGTATGCTCAAGGACAGCAATCTCCTCTACCATCGCATGCTGACACTCCTGATAAATAACAGCATCATGATAAGATGTCGATTAAACAAGAGCAGCAGTAGCAAAACCAAAACACTCAGGAGGCCAAATAGACTGGCGATCGCGAAGAGCATAGCGAGAAGAAGCTGAAGATGATGACCCATCGGAAGAAGATGGTACATCAGAAGAGTCCTCAACTCGTGGACGACAAGTATAGCAGAGATGATAAGAAGAAATAAGGCCAGGAGCAACCTCAGGAGAGGTGCCAGTGGTAAAGAAGGTGCCAACTGGAAAGGACACATTGAGAGACCAAGGGTTGTGGTGGCAGAGTGGTGACTATGGGGGTGGAAGAAAAAGTCAAGAAAGAAAGTGGCTCGACAAGAAATGTTGAAGTGGAGAAAGAAAAAGGGAGAGGATAGAAAGAACGAGACTCATCAAAAGTAACATCCTGAGAAATCCGCATCCTTCGGCGAACAGGGTCCCAACAATGATATCCCTGATGCTCAGCACTATAGTCTATAAAAACACACTCAACGAACTGAGCGGTCACCTTGGTGTGCTCACGAGGTGTAAGAAGAATAGTACACACACCCAAAGAGATGAAGACTAGAATAATCAGGAGTCTTGCCACATAGACGCTCAACTGGAATCCTACCTTGAAGAGCAAAGGAGGGCTGAATGTTGATCAGAAAAGTGATAGTAGAAATAGCTTCGGCCTAAAAGTGTGGTGGAACAGTAGAAGTAAGCATAAGAGCACGAGTTATCTCAAGAAGATGTGATGTTTACGTTCAGCCACACTATTTTGAGCATGAACACCGGAACAAGAAAACTGAGAGAGTGTGTCCTGCTTAGCAAGAAAACCACAAAGAACACCTAACAAGTATTCCCCAGTGGAATTAGTGTGAAAAACATGAATAGGAGAGTCAAATTGAGTACGAACCATGATGCCAAACGTCTTATAGATAAATAGAACCTCACTACAAGATGACATAAATTATATCCACACATGCCAAGAAAAATCATCAATAAAAAGTATATAATATCGATGACCTCATTTCAAGATGAAAGGAGTTGATCCCTATACATTAGAATGAACAAGATCAAAAGAATGCTGAGACACTGACTCGTTAGAAGGATAGAAGAGTTGAAACTGTTTGCCAATCTTACAACCCTGATAATTGAGAGAAGCATCACCAGACACAGACCCTAACAAACCACGATGAAGTAAAGAAGATATATGTAACCCATAAAGATGTCCTAAACGTCACTGAGCAAAAGATACGGTGGAGGCTGTAGCAGATACGAAGGCAATGGCGGAGGTGACAAGATTGACAAGGGCAGCGGAAGGAAGATAAAGCCAGTCAAGCTCCCAAAGTCATCGTGAGTCACAGAGGTGAGAGCCAGTACAAACCAAAGTCCTTGTGCGGCGATCCTAAACACAACAAGAATCATAATTGAGAATAACACGATAACCATGATCAGTGAGCTGGCCGACGGATATGAGCTGCATGCTTAGTTTTGGAACATAGGAAACATCGAAACATGAAAAGATGAATTTGAAAGAGTGACTCATCCTGTGATAGAAAGAGAGGTACCATCTGCTGTTTGAACAGTGATAGGAGCAACTGAATGACTAATAGAAGTGAGAGTAGTGGAATCAGATATCATATGAAAAGAAGCACCAGAATCAATAATCCAAGGTAATATACCTGAGGAAGAAGAAGTAGAAAGTGATTTCTCACCAGAAGACTGAGCAGTAGAACCAGCAATACCTAATGATGCAGAAGCAACCACGCAACCTAGCAATGTTAAAAACTGCTGAGTGTCAGAGGCATCAGGACTCTACTAAGAGGAGGAACCTCCAGTGCTCCTCGGAGGACGAATACCACGATGAAAATCCTTCTTCTTGTAGCAAAACTACTCCACATATCCATCCTTGTTGCAATAAGTGTAGTGAAGTTTCCTACCAACAATAGTTGTCACCGGTGAAGACACAACTGGTGAAGGAGTAACTGGTGGCACAACAGGTGTAGAAGCTGGAGAAACTGCTAAAATCGAAGAAAATGACGATAACGACAGTAGACCCGCACCACAAAGGCGAATCTTCTCAGTACGAACAGCTGTAAGAGTCTCCAATAGAGTCACATAATGATGACAAGCCAGCAATTGAGCACGAGTTTGCTCAAACTCTAACCGGAGATGTGTCAAGAAGTCATAGATACAGCGAAGCTGTAGGTGAGACTGTTGACGCTGACAGCACTAACAGGTGTAATAAATATCTGGTCCCAAAGAGTCAATCTGACACCATACCGCAGACGGCTGAGTATAGAACTCATCCACAGTGGCATCTCTCTGCTACAGTGACTACTCCTAACACACAATAGTAAAGTACAAGAAATCACCAGATGATTCATAGCAGATGCGAGATGCGCAGATACGCCCACATCATCTATGCTGAAGCCAAGCCAATAACATTACCAGTGAGGTGCACATCCATGCTGGCAGCTAGAATAGCAAAAGCACTAGTATCCTTATCGATCCATGTTTTGTAAGCAGCATACTCAGGGCCTGTTTATTTTAGCTTCTGGTAGCTGCAGCTACTCTCAGAATCTGCAGCTCCCCCAAACAGTCCAGATTTTCATCCAGATTCTAAGTAGCCAGAAGCTACAGAATCCAGAAAATGAACTAGTAGCCAGAAGCTGGGGTTACAGGCCCTGAGTCTAAAAAGTCTTCATGGCAACCTCAAAAGCCTCAGATGTCTTTGTACAAGCATCTTCGGAAGCATCTTTTGAGAGTATAGGCTCAGCAGGTGGAGTAGAGCGAGACAAACAGGGCAACTCGCCAGTAAGAAACTCTCAAAAACGCTGACCATGCATGTGAGACTCATATGCTGAAACCAATCCTGATAGTTTAGACTATCGAAAATCACTGTGGAACGAGGAACAGAAATGGTGCCTGCAAAATAAGAGATTTTTTCTTTTTTTCTCTCAATCAGTCAATCAAGAAGACTGACTGGATCAGTCAAGAAGACCAGATCAACCAGATTAGACCCGATTGGTTAGGTAACCGGCACATGACAAGCGGCGGTGGCGGCGCCGAGCACCGATCGGTGGGCTCCTGGCGGCGGCCTCCGAGGGCGACGGGAGATGGTCTCTGGGCGGAGCCTCCGAGGGAGGCGGCCTCCAAGAGCGGCGAGCGGCAGGGCGATCTTCGGGCAATGGGTGGTGGTCAGCCTACCAGCATTGGCTTGGCGACCGCTGTCGACCTCGACGACAGCTGACGGCAGAGCCCGAGCAGATGCGACAGAAGTGTAGAGCTCAACAATGACCCGATCTAGCTCGATCTTTGTGAGACCCGGAGTAGAAACTCCCAGACCCCCTGTGTATTACTGTACTAGTCCCAGAGATCAACGCTAGTACACACAGTTCAAACAGAAAAGATGATACATTGCCATCAACGCTTTATTACAATAGTATCTGAAGTTTTACAAAGGCCATTGCCTTAACTAAGGTTCACAGAACCAAAAGCATAAACACAGCGGAAGCAAAAGATAACTTGATCGACCCATCAATCTGCCACAGGCAATTGGTGGGAAAGCGAATCCTAGGCATCCGAGAATAATCCACCGCATCCACATTCGACACGAAGTCATACTCTCGGCTTGATCTTCTCCATTCTCTCGCTTTTATATTTATAGAGCAACGGTGAGTACAAAAATGTACTCCGCAAGTCTTGGGAAAAATGCATAGATGTAAGGTTTCACAAAGGAAGGCTATATGGTTTATTTGCAAAAATCAGCATTTTATTTCAAATCTACATAACTACTTTAAAAGCCATTTTGTAAACAACTTGTTTTTAATAATCGAAAATGGATAAGTACTTTAGTGAAGGTTAAACTATCAACACTAATATCTCAGGCCATCACAGCCAATTTTCAAAAATCTCAGGTTACACCCCCTGATCTGAACATCACGAGAGTTATACTACTCCGAGTTTTCTCCAACTCATTTTGTTTTGAAATTAAAACCAAAACTTCTACCATGTGAATGCATTCTTTGCCCGCCCTTGACCGTGGGCACGGCTATTCGAATAGTTTTATCTCTGCAGAGGTTGTACACTTTACCCACAAGAGATAAATTATCTTAATAGTCAACACGCTTCCTTTGGCATGAGACCCAGACAAATTATCACAAAGCCTTTCGCCTACTCCAGTATAGTTTAAATACCACCCGCTAAGGTTTCACCACAACTCGAATCCACGAGTTGGAGCCCCCTCTTGCGCCATATGAGTACAAGATAAACCTGTCCCTCACTATGAATAACGAGTACACCACGGCACTCAATACACCACGGTGATATCTAAACTACACTATTATAGGGTAGTTAGCTAGGTCGTACCCATATAGACTTGTGGTTGTACTGTTTTGCTCGGTTTGGACAAACACAAGCGTCGGTCCTTAATCGACGGTGGCTCATTCTCAAACCCAACAATTTCGTCTTGTTGCACCACCAACCCTTCCATCCACCCTTGTCAACTTTTCCTTTGATTTTCAAATTAACAGTGGTAACATCCATTACCACTTTTCAAACAAAATATTTAACAATGGTAACATCCATTACCAATGTTCAAACAGAACATTTAACAATGGTAAAATCCATTACCAATGTTCAAACAAATCATTCATCAAAACATTTGATAAACATGCTACTCATTTGAATATTATTACATTCATTTACTACGCTAAGCATTTACTAGTATTTAAACATTCAACGATTGTAGCACTAACTCATTATTGAGTCAAAGGAATGTCCTAAGTTGACAATGGTACAAGGTAAACAATTTTCAATGGAAGGTATAACAAATTGGGTCTTTAACTAAGTTTTCTAAATTAAATTATCACTGGATATAACATAAGCATGCATTAATTTAAAAAAATAACTACCTACTCATTTTATAAATCATTGGAGCAAGTTGATCAAAGGAAACTTGCAAAACTTAGGAGCAAAATGGTCAAAGGAGACTTGCCTTCCTGTGTCTGGTTGAAATCTTCCACAACTTGCTCTTGAGGTTGCTCGGACAAATCGGTCTCTACACGTAAATCGAGAATTCCAAATAAATAAAATAAAATAAAAATTCAAAAATTGAAAATAAATATACCAAATAAAAGATTGAAATTTTAGATGAATTTAGAAATTTGAATGGACCAATTTGGAGCTAAAATGAGAAAGATATGGCTATTTGAAAATCTCAGATTTGAATAAATCCAGAAATTCGAAATCTCGACATGTGGGGTCCATCGATCAGAAATTTCATTTAAAATGAGTCTCGACATATGGGACCCATGGACTCGGGACCCACTTGTCGATGGCTAGCGCAGAGGGTGGTCACCGCGGGTGGGGCCTACTGTCGGCGTGGAATAAAGCGGAGAAAACTCAACCTCGGCCGCGGGAGCGGGCTCGAACGCGCCGAGGAGTGAGAGGGAGGAGAGCGGCGCTAGCCAAGTGAGCGGGAGGCACCGCCTACCCTTAATGGGTAGGTAATCCTCTTGAGGATTATCTGCGGGAGGCCGCCGGCAACGTGGCACACACGTGGTCGACGCGTGGTCGCCGCGTGGCGCCACGTCATCGCTTTGCCGGCGTGGCGGCACGCCGCAAGGTGGCGGGAGGCGCTCGGGTGGCGCCGACGTGGCGCCGATCGCCGCCACGCTGCTGCCACCTCGGCCGACGGTGACGACGTGGCGGCGGTGGTGGCGCCACGGGGACCTAAGGGTCGCCGGAGCTCGGTGATCGGCGGCACGGCCAAGGGTACCAAAATGAAGAGGAGGATCTGAGGAATGCGTTGGTACCTTGCGCGGAGACCGAGGTGACCGAGAGTAGAATCGGCGAGAAGGCGGCGGTCGGAGAGGAACCTCACGGCGCGGAGGAGATCGATGCGCAGCGGCTTCGGGAAGGGTCACCGGATTCGCCTTGGCACCAGCAACGTCGGGAGGCGCGGCGAGGAATGAGGAAGCCCGAGGCGGCCGGAATTGCTCGCCGGAGTATTTGAAGCCGCGGGAAGAAATCGGGCGTAGGAGGGCTCTGGCGCTCGGGTGATTCGTTTGAGAGGTGAGGAGGAGCGGCAGCGGTAGAGGACCTCGGGGTGTGGGTTTTATAGGCCGGGAGGGTTGTAACGGCCGCGCGAAGTTCGCGGACTTGGGCGTCGGAGGAGATGAATGCGACGGCGAGGAGAGGAGTAACGCGCGTCTTTATGCGGTAAACCGCGCGGTGGAGGCGGGGATTAATATGCGATCGGCGGAAATAATTGGTTAAGCGAAGCTTTAAAGCTTGTTTTCGATTTAATGGCGCGGCGTAGACGCGGGAGGAAGAAGGTGGCGGGAAGACGATCGGTGATGGGCCCGCATGTCGATGAGAGAGGAAAAAGAGAAGGAAATCGGCGGCGGTTGGATTAGTGACGTGTGGCATAAGGAAAAGATCGGGCCGCTGGATCACGGACGAAGGGTAAGTGAAAAGGAACGATCGAGATTCAATCCGACAACCTTGATTAAATCGGGCGATAGGGTGTATTGAGTGGCAGCGGCGGCTGCGATTTAATCGGCAACCATGAGCGGTCAAGATGGCGACACGCGCGTCGGACACGACGGGTTTGACATGTGGGACCGGCGGCGTGAGTCCACAGCACCGGTCTATGGCAGTGGGGCCCGCTTGTCGGTGCAAATTGAAAAAGAAACTCAACCTCGCGCGAGCGGGCTCGAACGCGCCGAGGAGCGGGAGGAAAGAGAGCGCGGCGGTAACGATCGGGCGGGAGGATCAACCTACCCTATAAGGTTGATTTATCCTTTTGAGTGTTAGCCATTGGGATGGCCAGTGCCGTCGGATGCGCGACACGTGGCGCCGCGAGAGAGAGGAAGCGGGATGGGCGTGAGCGGCGGGGATGAGCTCGGGCGGGAGGAAGGGCTCGGATGCTTGACAAGTGTCGGCCGAGGAGATTTGATATTTAAATCTTTTATATATATTTGAAATCATTAGAAGACTTTAAAATACTTAAGAAAAATACCAAATAAATTCCAAAAATTCCAGAAAAATTCACATAACTTAGTGATAATATTTTAAACATATGAAAAATATTTCCAACTTATTTGGATATTAAATTTTCTTTTCAATGAAACTTTAACTTGAGAAAATTCAGAAAATCAGAAATTATTAATTTAAAACTATTTCTTCAAAATAAAAGCAAAAATTGGGATGTTACAAACCTACCCCCTTAGAAGGAATCTCGACCCGAGATTCGGATGAACGAGAAATAGATTAGGAAACTCGCTCAAGATCCTCTTCGTTCCCAGTTGCTTGACGACGGGACGGTTGCTCCATTGCACTTTACTGAATTTGATAGTCTTGTTTCTTGTGCAGCGCTCTGCCTCTTCCAAAATCTTGACAGAAATGCAATATGTCAAGTCCTCTTTTAAATCAACATCCTCAAAAGGTATCAACTCCTCTGGTACTCTCAAACACTTTTCAAGCGTGATACATGAAATACATCATGTACATCGGACAAGCGAGGTGGAAGTTCTAAGCGATAAGCGACTTCACCTCTTCTTGCTATAACTAGAAATGGCCCAATATACCTTGGGGCAAGCTTACCATCGACTTTGAATCGACGCATCCCTTTCATAGGTGACACTTTCGGATACACATGATCGCTGGCGTAAATTCCAACATTCTTCGACGATTATCGGCATAACTCTTTTATGCAGTGCATGCTGTTTTCAATCGGTCTCGGATTAGCGAACTTGATCTTCCGCTAACTTTAAGACATCCGTCCGAATACTTGACTCTCTCGGTTTCGACCAATATAACGGTGTTCTACATTTTACGCCATACAAGGCTTCAAGCGGAGACATCTTGGACTAGATTGATAACTATTATTATATGAGAATTCCGCATAGGGCAAACTTCTATCCCGGTGGCTTTATTGGCTAAAGCACATGCTCTCAAAGCATATCTTCCGAGATCTCGATTTACCGTTCATCGACCATCTGTTTGAGGATGATAAGCGATCTTGAAATTTAAATTGGTGCCCAAGACTTCATGAAGCTTCGCCAAAATCTTGAGGTAAATTGTGTTCCTCTATCCGACACGATCCTCTTTGGAACTCCATGCAGACACACAATTTT
The DNA here is from genome assembly GCA_036346265.1 of Melocanna baccifera. Lineage (NCBI taxonomy): Eukaryota > Viridiplantae > Streptophyta > Magnoliopsida > Poales > Poaceae > Melocanna > Melocanna baccifera. Next base: position 2,407,629 of record CM070702.1, read on the forward strand.
TGACATATAAAGCTCTGCTAATCTATCTCCGAATATGTAGTCTTCTTTGGTATGAAATGAGCAACTTTTGTTAAGCGGTCAACTATAACCCAAATTGAGTCATAACCTAACTTGGTTCTTGGTAATCTGTTATGAAATCCATTCCAATTTCCTCCCATTTCCATTCGGTATATGCGGAGGTTGCAAAAGACCAGCAGGTCTTTGATGCTCTGCTTTAACTCTTTGACATATGTCACACAAGGCTACATATTCTGCAATTTCCCTTTTCATCTGTTCCACCAATAACTTTCCTTTAAATCTGATACATTTTTGTACTTCGGGATGAATTGAATATCTGATTCATGAGCTTCTTTTAAGATTAAATCTTTTATTTCCTTTTTCTCGGTACTAGTATTCTCTTTCCAAACCAAAGAGTCCCTTCTTCATCTTCGAAAATCCAAGCGATTTACCTTTCTTCATATTCTCTTTAATCTCTTTAACATATTTATCCTCTCGCTGGGCTGCCTTGATCCGATCTTCCAAGGTAGAGTGAACCTTCAATGTAGACAGAATACCTTCGTTAACTATTTCCAAATTTAATCGTTGGAATTCCTCATGGAGGGTTAACTGCTTATCTGGAATTGAATGATTATTCATATGACTCTTTCGACTCAAAGCGTCGGCTACCACATTAGCTTTTCCTGGATGATAGTGTATTCCCACATCATAATCCTTTATCAATTCGAGCCATCTTCTTTGTCTCATATTAAGATCAGGCTGGGTGAATATATACTTTAAACTTTTATGATCTGTATATATTTCACACGATTCTTGATTAAATAATGCCTCCATAACTTGAGCATACTGTGACTAGTTCTAAATCATGAGTGGGATAATTTTCTTCATGCGGTCTTAAGCGCCTTGATGCATAAGCTACTACCCTTCCTTCTTGCATTAGTACACAACCAAGACCTTGTTTTGAAGCATCACAAAATATCTCAAAATCTTTTGGATATCGGGTAACCGCAGAACCGTGCTGAAGTTAACCTTTTCTTTAACTCTTGAAAACTATCCTCACAGGATTTACTCCATTCAAATTTCTTCTCCTTCTTTAACACTGGGTTAAAGGTCGGCAATCTTGGAAAAGCCTTCAATAAATCGACGATAATGTAGGCTAATCCCGAAAACTTGGATCTCGGTTCTTGTCTTGGGTGGAGTCAATTTAATACATCCTTAACTTTTCCGGGATCTGAGATACTCCTTCTGCTGAGATCACATGTCCCAAAACTCAATTTCCTTTAACCAAAATGCACATTTGCTAAATTTGGCATATAAGCGGTGTTCACGAGTCTTTGCAACACTATCCTTAGATGACCTTCATGTTCTTTATTATTCTTGAATAGATAAGAATATCATCTATGAAAACAACAACAAACTTATCTAAATAATCCATGAAGACTTTATTCATCAAGTTCATGAAGTATGCGGTGCATTTGTCAGACCAAATGACATCACCGTATACTCATATAATCCATATCTTGTGGCGAAGGCTGTCTTAGGTATATCTTCAGATCTAATCTTCAACTGATGATATCCTGACCGAAGATCAATCTTGGAAAAGACACTTGATCCTATGAGTTGGTCAAACAAATCATCGATTCGAGGTAAGGGATACTTATTCTTTATAGTGACTTCATTTAAAGCTCGATAATCAACGCACATCCGTTGACTACCATCCTTCTTCTTTACTAGAAGCAGGGCTCCCAAGGCGAAAGAACTTGGTGCGATGAATCCTTTCTCATACAATTCTTGGATCGCCTCTTGACTTACGCTAAATCATGGTGACATCCGATAGGGTCTTTTGATATTGAGGTGTACGGGCACCGGTTTATAACAAATTCAACTTCTCGATCAGGTGGTAATCCTGGCAAATCTTCAGGAAAAACATCTCGGTACTCGCGAACTATCGACACATCTTCCAAACTATTTCCTTTTAGGCTGGTTAACATACTGTCTTTCTTTGAGTGCATAACTGCCTCATGTCTTATCTGAATTCCATCAGAATTGGTAAGGATAATGGCACGATTGGCACAATCTATCATCCTTTATACTTGATCAACCAATCCATACCAAGTATTATATCTATGCCATCGGAGTCTATTATAATGAGGTTCGCTAGGAACTTTACTCCATTTATAATTATGGTTGCACTAGGGCTAACCAAGTTAGTCCTCAATTCTTTTCCAGGGGATTGGACTATCATAAGGTCCTTTAGCAAACAAATTTTCCAATTATTCTTTTCAACAAAAGCCTTTGTTACGAAAGAATGTGTAGCTCAGAATCAAATAATATAATTTGCTGGTACTGGAGTTTACTAGAAACTTACCCAGAACTACATCTGGTGCATCTTCCGCTGCCTCTGCGGTAACATGGTTGATACGCCCTCGATTAATGTTCTGTGGAGTCTTGGGAGTTTGAGGGCTTCCACGACCTTGACCATTTGTTGGAGCTCTTGCTGGTGTAGGGTCAAGATTGAAACGAACCGGTGTTACCGCTTGACGTTTCTGTGGACAGTTGCTGGCATAGTGTCCCATATTCTTGCAGTTGTAGCATTGCACTCCTGCAGCTACATTTCTGTTTTGCTGCATTTGGGTTGCATTTCCAGTTCTAGGAGCTTGAGGTAAGGGGCGAGGTGCAGCAATCGGTACCTCGCAAGATTATGAGCTGGGGTCGGTTGTCTTGTGATGGCGTGAATCGTGAACCGCTTTCATGATCTTTGAGCTTGGAACTTCCTCTTCCGGGAGTCGAAGAGTTGGCGTTGAGCATCTTCTTGCAATAAAGCTTTATTCACTAGATGCTGAAAAGTAGGGTAGTCATTGGAGACTAATTGAACCTTGAGGTTGGGGTCTATCCCTCCCATAAACCTCCAAATCTTTGCAGCATCAGTCGCCACATCTTCTGGGGCATATCTAGATAGCTGAATGAATTTGCTTAAATAAGCGGAAACGCTCAGGTTTCCCTGCTGTAAATGATGGAACTCCTTCCTCTTCATTTCCATAATACTCATAGGAATATGAGCATTACGGAAGGCTTCCAAAATTCCGCCCAACCAATGTTACGAGCATCACGGTGTGCGTGTGATAATTGTCCCACCAGTTGGCAGCAACTCCTTGGAGTTGATGAGCAGCATATATAACCTTCTCATGTTCAGCACATTGAGCTAAATTCAGCTTCCTTTCCACTTCCTTAATCCAATCATCCGCCTCCAACGGATCGGCAGATCCTGCGAATGTCGGAGGTCGGGTCCTCATGAATTCCCCAAGCTTAGACTGAGGTGGGTGAATAGGTACTTGCTGAGCTTGATTGACTTGATTTTGGGCCAAAGCCTGAAGAAGTTGCAGTTGCATGGCCATCATTTGTTCCATGTTGGGAGCTTGGGCCGGCGGAGGTGGAATTGGGGCCTCATTGTTGTTGGGCGCTGGGTTGTTGTTGATGTTGCTTCTCGTGTTCACCATCCAAGCTCCATCAAGAAAAGTCTGAAAGAGAGGAAAGCATAGATGAGAGGCGGGCAATTTTATCATCCCAAAACCACACACAAGATCAACACAACAGATTGAGAAAACTCAACTTTTGAAATTCAAATTAACTTTTGAAATGGCTGTACCACAAATGCATAAGGCTCGGTACAATCCATTTTATTACATCATATCATTATAAAAGCGTTCTAGCATCGATAAATGACTGAAAAAGGGTAGTCTATCTAACATCTAATTATCCTCAATGATGATACGCTCCTCTGGCTCCTCCTCGGGATCCTCCTCTGAGTCCGACGAGTGACTCTGTCCACAATCACGGCAGTTGTTCGGCGAACGCGACCGTGATCGGCTCTGGCTGAAAGTAGGTGATCCGAGCGGAATCTTTGGCGTCCTCGGCTGGATCCGTCGATGTCGAGGTCAGGTAGCGGACTGGGGCGTCGCACACTCTTTCTTGCCGTGAGCCTAGTGCGAGGTCCTGAGAGTCTGACTGGAGCAGCAACAGGAGTTGGTGGAGTCGGTGTAGTGGTGGCAGCTCGAAGACGCTCCACCTCGCCTCGGCCGGTGTCCTCTTTGTCTGCATGTCGGCGTGGGCGGATCGACTACTGCTGTGGTGTGCTCGGAGAGTGTCGGAGTGGTCGTAGCTCGACGTCAGAAGCATTCGGAGAAGTCCTATCTCCTGCTGAGCTCTGGCGTAAGTCGCAGTCGATGCTTGGGTGAACTGCACCTGATGAGACAGGCGTGGGTCGTCCACCACGATCTGGAAAGCCTCGGGGTGAGTCTGTCCCGTTCTGGTAGTCGGAAAGAAGCAGAAGGGCGACTGTCGTAACTCCCCTTTGTGCCTCCTGCACAATTCTGCTATCGCCATCTTAGCTGCATCTTGGATAGCGCTGCATGCGGTGGGTCGAGGGTGCTCAATCTGCGATGAGCGGGGTTAAGCTGCCCATCTGGAGCATAGATGAATACTTCCATGGTCCATGAATCCATAGTCATCACTCTAGTGTTCCGCCCTCTGAAAATGGGCTGTTGATTATATTTCAGATGCTGCATTAACTGTCGTAGAAGAGTCGCAAAAGCTCCCTCACTCTCGCCATGAGAATGGTGATCCCATGGGGCTGAAGACGACGAAGAACCTGCCATCTACAAGTTTGAAAATAAGAGGAGATCAGTAAAGATTTTTAAATAATGAGAGTAGGACAAGAATAAGATACTAAGTAAGAAAAGAGTAGAAGCAAAAGAAACTTATATTTTTGTACATAAATTTTTATTAAATATAAATCCTTAAAGCTTCCCAAAACCTAGGGCTCGTCCTACAGTCAAGTTGGCTCTGATACCACTTCTGTGGGACCCGGAGTAGAAACTCCCAGACCCCCTGTGTATTACTGTACTAGTCCCAGAGATCAACGCTAGTACACAGTTCAAGCAGAAAAGATGATACATTGCCATCAACGCTTTATTACAATAGTATCTGAAGTTTTACAAAGGCCATTGCCTTAACTAAGGTTCACAGAACCAAAAGCATAAACACACGTGAAGCAAAGATAACTTGATCGACCCATCAATGCGCCACGGGCAATTGGTGGGAAAGCGAATCCTAGGCATCAGAGAATAATCCACCGCATCCACATTCGGCACGAAGTCATACTCTCGGCTTGATCTTCTCCATTCTGCCTTTTATATTTATAGAGCAACGGTGAGTACAAAAATGTACTCGCAAGTCTTGGGAAAAATGCATAGATGTAAGGTTTCACAAAGGAAGGCTATATGGTTTATTTGCAAAAATCAGCATTTTATTTCAAATCTACATAACTACTTTAAAAGCCATTTTGTAAACAACTTGTTTTAATAATCGAAAATGGATAAGTACTTTAGTGAAGGTTAAACTATCAACACTAATATCTCAGGCCATCACAGCCAATTTTCAAAAATCTCAGGTTACACCCCCTGATCTGAACATCACGAGAGTTATACTACTCCCGAGTTTTTCTCCAACTCATTTTGTTTTGAAATTAAAACCAAAACTTCTACCATGTGAATGCATTCTTTGCCCGCCCTTGACCGTGGGCACGGCTATTCGAATAGTTTTATCTCTGCAGAGGTTGTACACTTTACCCACAAGAGATAAATTATCTTAATAGTCAACACGCTTCCTTTGGCATGAGACCCAGACAAATTATCACAAAGCCTTTCGCCTACTCCAGTATAGTTTAAATACCACCCGCTAAGGTTTCACCACAACTCGAATCCACGAGTTGGAGCCCCCTCTTGCGCCATATGAGTACTGATGAACCCTGTCCTCACTATGAATAACCAGTACACCCCGGCACTCAATACACCACTGGTGATATCTAAACTACACTATTATAGGGTAGTTAGCTAGGTCGTACCCATATAGACTTGTGGTTGTACTGTTTTGCTCAGTTTGGACAAACACAAGCGTCGGTCCTTAATCGACCAGGGTGGCTCATTCTCAAACCCAACAATTCTCGTCTTGTTGCACCACCAACCCTTCCATCCACCCTTGTCAACTTTTCCCTTTGATTTTCAAATTAACAGTGGTAACATCCATTACCACTTTTCAAACAAAATATTTAACAATGGTAACATCCATTACCAATGTTCAAACAGAACATTTAACAATGGTAAAATCCATTACCAATGTTCAAACAAATCATTCATCAAAACATTTGATAAACATGCTACTCATTTGAATATTATTACATTCATTTACTACGCTAAGCATTTACTAGTATTTAAACATTCAACGATTGTAGCACTAACTCATTATTGAGTCAAAGGAATGTCCTAAGTTGACAATGGTACAAGGTAAACAATTTTCAATGGAAGGTATAACAAATTGGGTCTTTAACTAAGTTTTCTAAATTAAATTATCACTTGGATATAACATAAGCATGCATTAATTTAAAAAAATAACTACCTACTCATTTTATAAATCATTGGAGCAAGTTGATCAAAGGAAACTTGCAAAACTTAGGACAAAATGGTCAAAGGAGACTTGCCTTCTGTGTCTGGTTGAAATCTTCCACAACTTGCTCTTGAGGTTGCTCGGACAAATCGGTCTCTACACGTAAATCGAGAATTCCAAATAAATAAAATAAAATAAAAATTCAAAAATTGAAAATAAATATACCAAATAAAAGATTGAAATTTTAGATGAATTTAGAAATTTGAATGGACCAATTTGGAGCTAAAATGAGAAAGATATGGCTATTTGAAAATCTCAGATTTGAATAAATCCAGAAATTCGGAAATCTCTGACATGTGGGGTCCACTGATCAGAAATTTCATTTAAAATGAGTCTCTGACATATGGGACCCACTGGACTCAGGACCCACTTGTCGCTGGCTAGCCTTGAGAGGGTGGTCAGCGGCGGGTGGGGCCTACTGTCGGCGTGGAATAAAGCGGAGAAAACTCAACCTCGGCAGAGCGGGCGGAGGCTCGAGCAGCGAGGGAGAGAGGGGGAGGAGAGCGGCGCTAGCCAAGTGAGCGGGGAGGCACTGCCTACCCTTAATGGGTAGGTAATCCTCTTGAGGATTATCTGCGGGGAGGCCGGCGAAGCAACGTGGCACACACGTGGCTGACGCGTGGTCGCCGCGTGGTCGCCACGCCATCGCTTTGCCGACGTGGCCGTGCACGCGCAAGGTGGCGGGGAGGCGCTCGGGTGGCGCTGACGTGGCGCCGATCTGGCCGCCACGCCTGCTGCCACCTCAGCCCGACGGCTGACGGGGCTGGCGGCCGGTGGTGGCGCACGGGGACCTAGGGTCGCCGGAGCTCCGGTGATCGGCGGCACCGGCCAAGGGTACCAAAATGAAGAGGAGGATACAGGGAATGCGTTGGTACCTTGCGCGGAGACCGAGGGTGACCGGAGAGTAGAATCGGCGAGAAGGGGCGGCGGTCGGAGAGGAACCTCACGGCGGCGGAGGAGATCCAGTGGCGCAGCAGCTCGGGGAAGGGGTCACCGGGATTCGCCTTGGCACCAGCAACGTCGGGAAGGCGTCGGCGAGGAATGAGGAAGCCCGAGGCGACCGGAATTGCTCGCCGGAGTATTTGAAGCCGCGGGGAAGAAATCGGGCGTAGGGAGGGCTCTGGCGCTCGGGTGATTCGTTTGAGAGGTGAGGGAGGAGCGGCAGCGGTAGAGGGACCTCGGGGTGTGGGTTTTATAGGCCGGGGAGGGTTGTAACGGCCGCGTGGTTCGCGGACTTGGAGCTGTCGGAGGAGATGAATGCGACGGCGAGGAGAGGAGTAACGCGCGTCTTTATGCCAGAAACTGACGCGGTGGAGGCGGGGGATTAATATGCAGTCGGCCCGGGGAAATAATTGGCCAAGAAACTGAAGCTTTTAAAGCTTCAGTTTCTCGGTTTAATGGCGGCAGCGGCGAGACGCGGGGAGGAAGAAGGTGGCGGGAAGGCGGCGCCGATGGGCCCGCATGTCGGTGAGAGGAAAAAGAAGGAAATCAGCGACGGTTGGATTAGTGGCGTGTGGCATAAGGAAAGATCGGGGCGCTGGATCACGGACGAAGGGTAAGTGAAAAGGAACGATCGAGATTCAATCCGACAACCTTGATTAAATCGGGCGATAGGGTGTATTGAGTGGCAGCGGCGGCTGCGATTAATCGGCAACCATGAGCGGTCAAGATGGCGACACGCGTCGGATCGACGGGTTTGACATGTGGGACCTGGCGGCGGTGAGTCCACCTGAGCCGGTCTATGGACAGTGGGGCCCGCTTGTCGGTGCAAATTGAAAAAGAAACTCAACCTCGCGCGCGAGCGGGCTCGAAGCAGCGCCGAGGAGCGGGGAGGAAAGAGAGCGGCGGTAACGATCGGGCGGGAGGATCAACCTACCCTATAAGGTTGATTTATCCTTTTGAGTGTTAGCATTTGGGATGGCCAGTTGCCGTCGGATGCGCGACACGTGGCGCCGCGAGAGAGAAGCGGGATGGGCGTGAGCGGCGGGGATGAGCTCGGGCCGGGAGGAAGGGCTCGGATGCTTGACAAGTGTCGGCCGAGGAGATTTGATATTTAAATCTTTTATATATATTTGAAATCATTAGAAGACTTTAAAATACTCAGAAAAATACCAAATAAATTCCAAAAATTCCAGAAAAATTCACATAACTTAGTGATAATATTTTAAACATATGAAAAATATTTCCAACTTATTTGGATATTAAATTTTCTTTTCAACAGAAACTTTAACTTCAGAAAATTCCAGAAAATCAGAAATTATTAATTTAAAACTATTTCTTCAAAATAAAAGCAAAAATTGGGATGTTACAATCTTTCAAAGAGCCCAGCGGCATCAAGCCGGATCCAGCATGGAGGAGCCCGGATTTTGGTGGAAGGAGTATGCGCACGAGAAGATGATGAGGACATTACTTCAATTGATATAAACACTTCTCTTACTGCTACCTTGAATGATGTCTAAGGTCCAATTACTCGGACACGTGCTCATCAACTAAATTATTAGGTAAATTTGTTTCTAGGGTTGAGTGTATCACTTAAGAACTCTATGTTGCTGCCTAATGAAGATGATTTGCTTGTGCTTAGAAATCTAGGACGGGACAGCAAGGAGTTGATGATATGTATCAAGGAAGGAGAAGGCAATAACAATGGAAAATGGAGATGAAGAATTTATGGTCTTCAACTCAAAGAGCTTCGGACACCCCTTTACTTGGTGTTGCGTCACCTTTTGGGCTGAGTGCCTTGTATCACCACTTAGGCTATTTGGGCCAAGCTAGGCTGGTACTGTTCACATGAACAGTACCATAGCCGTACTGTTCATATAAACAGTACTATGAATAGTACCATACCCCTTTTCATTAGATAAGTGCGGTTTCTCCCTTCCCTATTTAAGGAGATCGCACCCCTTTAGTTTTTCTAGAGGTTTTTCTTAAGAGATTATTCTGCTTAGCAGTTTTACCACACATCCAACCCCAACTTGTAAACTTAATCTTTATTCGCAATACAATTTTAGATTGCATCTTCTACTCTCTTGCTTGTATTCTTGATACGCTTGCAGGAGATAGCCTTCTTGGCGAGGTTGTAAGATGGGGATTATATGCCACCGTTGTAAAGGGATGGGACACGTCATGAAAACTTATCCAAGTCAGCGAGCGTACATTGCGACATAAGACAGTGGATATGTAAGTACTAGTGATGTTGAGGATGAATATGCTCTTGCAGTTAACCTTGCAGGTAATGATAATAATCCAAAGGAACATAGCGAAGGGGAGAAAATTTTAGGTACCGCTACTACGGAGAATTATAGGACCATAATTGTGTAGCGAGTGTTGAGCACTCAAAGGGAGCAAGCGGAGAAGCTACAGCGCCGTAATTTTGTTTTAGATGTTTCTCATCGTCAAGGAATGCCGTGTTCGTGTCATAATTGATGGAGCGAGTTGTAATAACTTGGTGAGTTTAGATTTAGTCAAGAAGCTTGGCTTGACCACACATGCACATCCTCATCTATACCACATTTAGTGGTTCAACAATAGCGGTAAAGTGAAGGTAATACAATCTGCGAAAGTGCATTTTTCTATTGGCTCCTATCATGATGTAGCTGATTTCGACGTAGTGCCTTTGCAAGCTTGCTCACTTTTATTAGGTCGTCTATGGGAATTTGATACCGATACAACTCATCATGATAGAAGTAATAGTACTCTGTAATGCACAAAGGAAAGAAAATAATTTTGCTACCTTTGGCATCTGCTGAAATTGTGTAATGTGAAAAAGAAATAGATACAAATGAGAGGAAAAAACATGAACATGAACATGAATCTGAAAATCAGCAAGTAGTGAAGAATATTTTCCCACATAAGAAAGAGAAGTTAGCACCTAGTTCTAGAACTGAGGGAATTAAATTAAAGGGTTGTGTCATGCTTGCAACCAAATCTGATCTTGCTAAAATTATCGATAACGATATATCATGCTGTGATTTGATATGCAAAAACGCTTTATTTTCGCTTGATGATGTATCTAGCTCTTTGTCGTCTGGGGTCATTAACCTTTTGCAAGAGTATGAGGTTGTGTTTCCAGCTGAACTACCCCTGGGACTGCCACCTATTAGAGGGATTGAATACCAAATTGACTTAATTTCAAGAGCGACTTTGCCAAACCGTGCGGCGTATAGAACCAATTCGGAAGAGACTAAGGAAATTCAATGACAAGTCTAAGATCTTTTGGACCAAGGGTATGTACGAAAAAGCCTGAGTCCATGTACTATTCCTGTTCTTTTGGTTCCTAAGAAAGACGGCAGTCGGCGTATGTGTGTTGATTGTAGAGCCATTAATAATATCACAATACGGTATCGTCATCCTATTCCTAGGTTGGACGACATGCTAGATGAGTTGAGTGATTCTATTATTTTTACAAAGATTGACTTGCATAGCGGGTACCACCAGATTAGAATGAAATTAGGAGACAAATGGAAAACGACATTTAAAACTAAATTCGGGCTATATGAGTGGTTGGTAATGCCTTTTGGTTTAACTAATGCACCTAACACTTTCATGTGTTTGATGAACGAAGTTTTACGTGCTTTCATTGAAAAATTTGTGATGGTTTATTTGGATGATATTTTGATATATAGCAAATCATATGAAGAACACCTGAATCACTTACGTGCTATTTTTAATACTTTACGAGATACACATTTGTTTGGTAACCTTGAGAATTGCACCTTTTGCACTGATCGAGTATCGTTTCTTGGCTATGTTGTTACTCCACAGGGCATTGAAGTTGATCAGGCCACGATCATTGCTATCCAGAGTTGGCCGCCTCCTAAAACGGTCACACAAGTGTAGAATTTTCTCGGACTCGCTGGCTTGTATCGGCGTTTTCTTCGGAATTTCAACACCTTTGCTGCACCGCTGAATGAGCTTACAAAGAAGGGTGTTCCTTTTACTTGAGGCACCATACAACAACATACTTTCGACGCTCTCAAAGCTAAATTGACACACGCTCCTTTGCTTCAACTCCCTGATTTTTGCAAGACTTTTGAATTAGAATGTGATGCTAGTGACATAGGTCTTGGTGGTGTGTTAATTCAAGAAGGAAAATCTATTGCTTATTTTAGTGAAAAATTAAGTGAGTCTATTTTGAACTATTCTATCTATGATAAAGAATTATATGCTCTAGTTCGAACTTTGAAAACATGGTAATATTATTTATGGCACAAAGAGTTTGTCATATATTCTGATCATGAGTCTTTGAAGCATATTCGAAGTCAAACCAATCTGAACCGTAGACATGCCAAGTGGGTTGAGTTTACTGAGTCCTTTCCTTATGTTATTAAACATAAAAATGGTAAAGAAAATGTAATAGCTGATGCATTGTCTAGGAGATATACTATGCTTTCACAACTTGATTTCAAAATCTTTGGATTAGAGATAATAAAGGAGCAATATGTACATGATGCTGATTTTAAACATATGTTGCTCAATTGTAAGAAGGGAAAGAGTTGAAATAAATTTGTGGTGCATGATGGGTTCTTGTACCGTGCTAACAAGCTATGCATTTTAGCTAGCTCTATTCGTCTTTTGTTGTTACAGGAGGCGCATGGAGGAGGATTAATGGGTCACTTCGGCGTAAAGAAGACCGAGGACATTCTGACCCACCACTTTTATTAGCCCAAGATGAGGCGCGACATCGAACGCTTCACTACCCGCTGCACCACGTGCCAAAAAGCTAAGTAAGACAAGAGTAGAAGCAAAGAAACTTATGTTTTTGTACATAAATTTTTATTAAACATAGATCCTTAAGGCTTTGCCAAAATCTAGGGCTCGTCCTACAGTCAAGTTGGCTCTGATACCACTTCTGTGAGATCCCGGAGTAGAAACTCCTGAACCCCCTGTGTATTATAGTACTAGTCCCAGATCAACGCTAGTATACACAGTTAAACAAAAATGATATATTACCAACAACGCTTTATTACAATAATAACTGAAGTTCACACTTCTTGGTCATTGCCTTACAACCGAGGTTTACAGAACCTCTTACAAAAGAAAGATGACAGGGGTAGCAAAAACAACAACTCAAGCAAACAGCCCATCAATCTACCACAGGCAATTGACTAGGGAAACGCGGCCTAGTCCTCTGCAAAGCCTTCTTCACCAGCTCCTTCGAAGTAGTGGAAATCATCCCCCTGAGCTTCATAGTCTTCTGATATAGGAGTTGCAGTGCAATAGGTGAGTATAAAAATGTACTCCGTAAGTCTTGGGAAAAATGCAGTAGATGCAAGGCTTACAAAGGAAGGTTCTTATGGTTCTTTTTGCAAAAATCAACATTTTATTTTAAATTTACATACTTATCTTAAAAGCAACTTGTTAAACAACTTATTTTCAATAATTGAAATTAGATAAGCAATTTAGTGAAGGTTTCATCCACCTATACTAGTAACATAGGCTATATCTGCCAGGATTTAAAATGATGGTTACAACCTCCTGAACTGGTTCTATCTACCAGACCAAAATTCCGAGAGTTACATCCACTCTCAAGTTTTCTAAAATATTTTATTTTTAAAGTCAAAATCAAAGGTCTACCATGTGAATGCATTCCTTGCCCGCTCTTGACCGTGGGTACGGTTATTCGAATAGTTTATTACTCTGCAGAGTTTGTACAGCTTTACCCACAAGAGATAAATTATCTTAATAGTCAACATGCTTTCTTTGGCATGAGACCCAGATAAAATATCACAAAGCTTTCCCCTACTCTAGTCTAGTTAGATACTGCCCGCTAAGGTTTCACCGCTGAAGGGTTAAATCCACCATAGTCAGAAGCCCCCTCTTGCGCCATGTGAGTACAGTAAATCCTTGTCCCTCACTGGGAGTAAACCAGTAAATCCCTGGTACCCATTTTCCGATGGCGGCATCTATACTAAACTATCGTAAGTTAGTTAGCTAGGTTGTACCCATTTTAACTTGTGATTGTACGGAAATGCTTAGTTTGGACAAATACAAGAGTCGGTCCTTAAGTGACTAGGGTGGAACATTCACAATCCAAGTTCTTGTGCTATTTCCGCACCAGCCAAACCTTCCATCCACCCTGGTCAAATTTTATTTTATATATTTCCTTTTATTTTAAAATAACAGTGACAACCTCTATTGCCACTAATTTAACAAACACATAAATTCAAATCATTCAACAATAGATTTTTCCCAAACAGATAATTGAAAGTGAACAGCTAGACTAAGCATTTACTATTATTCTAAATTTCTCAAAAAGTAATACTAACTCATCTATGAGCCAAAGGGTATCCTATGTTGACAAAGGTACATGATAAACAATTCCAAAGGAGGGCATAACAAGTTTTGGATATTTATCTAAATTTTTTTAAAATTAAAACTAACATTTTATACAACATAGCCATGCAATTAAATTTTAAATTAAGCATGAAATCATTTGCAAAACTTAGGAACAAAATGGTCAAGGAGACTTGCCTTCTTGCACGTTGTCTGAAAATTCTTGCTGCGGATCAGAAAAATCTTCGGCGACGTCGAGTTCTACGCGTGCAACGACAAACACAAGAAAAAGAATAAATACAAATAAAATCACAAAAATATAAAATATATATCTGGAGAAAGGTTATGATTTTAGATGAATTTAAAAATTTGAATCACTAGATTCGGAGTTCAAATGAGGAAAAACGAGCAGTTAGAAGTTTGTCACATGAAATAATGAAAAACGAATTTTGAACTGGCCGGCTGCTTGCTACTTGCTACAGTAGCCCGAGCGGAGGTCTGGCGCGCTCGGCCGCGGCAACTCACCGATGAGGAAAAGAAAAAGAAGAATAGCACAACCCACGGGAGGATGGGTCCGCAAGGGCCCGAGGAACACCATGGTGCGCTTGGTTCGGTCGAACAACAATCCAATTGGTCTAGCCACAACGACATTTACAGAGAACAGAGGTGCTCCGACGCGGGACTTCCTCGGCAAGGCGCTGGACAAATGGAGTTATGGAATAGGTAGAGGAGGTGGTAGGGATGGTGCAGCAGCGAGGAATTGGAAAAACACTCACCGAGGGCGACGATTCGACGCCGGACGCCCAACTCGACGGTAATGGCGACGTCCGGAAAAATGAGAAATTCATCATTGTCGGAGTTCCTTTGGTTCTGGGATTTTGAGGGGATGGAAAGGGGTAGAAGACGCGTTGGTATACCAATTTATAGCCTCTCTCATGACTCAAATGATCGGGAATACGAGAAGATCCAGGTGATGGTTCGGTTTTGGGAACGGATGAATAAAAGGCAATAAAGACATTAATGGAATGTGAAAATGGAAGTTTGACTGCAGAGATTAATGCGCGGAAATGCAAGGATCGCAGTGCTTCAGACGGAATTGAATTCGGACGCTTGAGTGGAAAGTTATGGAGGAAAGAAGGAAGGAATTTTTTTTCTGTTTTCTATTCAAACCGAACCGTTCGTGTCGTCCAGAGCTTGAAGACGGATGAACAGTGCTCGGAGGTTACTATAGCATGAATAGTAATTGAGAGGAGAGAGAAAAAGAAAGGAGAAAAGAATAAGAAAAAAATAGAAGAATAGGCCAAAAAAATTAGAATGGACCCAGAAAAATAAAATGGACATTTTTCTGGATATTTGGATTTTTAGAGATTTGAATTGGAATTTTTTAAATTTGAATTCAAAATTTTGGAATTATGGGTGGGAAATTGGAATTTGAATTTCAGAATTCGGATAGGAGTCGTGACTTTCATATTTTCTCCAGTAATACATAAATAATCCAAGTAAGACCCAAATATTTTTAAATAGTTAATTTAAAATTAAATTTTTAAAGAACGAATTTTCGGGTTGTTACAACTTGTCATCCACAAACCGATGGACAAACTGAGGTAGTCAATAGAACCTTGTCTACTATGCTTAGGGTTGTGCTTAAAAAAACTTAAAAATATGGGAAGAATGTTTGCCTCATGTGAAATTTGCTTATAATCGCTCGCTGCATTCTATCACAAAGGCATGCCCTTTTGAGATTGTTTATGGCTTCATCCCTCATGCACCTATCGACTTGTTGCCTCTTCCCGCTTTGGAAAAGGTAAACATTAATCTTATGAATGCTAAATATAAAGTTGCCGGTAGTCAGGGACGCAAGCATGTTACTTTTGAGCCTGGTGATCTTGTGTGGTTACACTTGCGTAAAGAGTGATTCCTTGATTTGAGAAAGTCTAAACTCATGCCTCATGCAGATGGTCCTTTTAAAGTGCTTGAATGTATTAATGATAATGCATATAAGTTAGATTTGCCTGCAGATTTTGGGGTTAGCCCCACCTTTAACATTGCAGATCTACGACCATTCTTTGGCGTGGAGGATGAGCTTGAGTCGAGGACGATCCAATTCAAGAAGGGAAGGATGATGAGGACATCACTTCGACTGATATGAACACTCCTCTTGCTACTACCTTGAATGATGTCCAAGGTCTAATTACTCGGGCACGTGCTCATCAACAAAATTATCAGGTTAATTCGTTTCTAGGGCTGAGTGTATCA
Organism: Melocanna baccifera; assembly: GCA_036346265.1. Classification (NCBI taxonomy): domain Eukaryota; kingdom Viridiplantae; phylum Streptophyta; class Magnoliopsida; order Poales; family Poaceae; genus Melocanna; species Melocanna baccifera. The sequence continues at coordinate 2,423,655 of CM070702.1, forward strand.
CTTAAGAACTCTATAATGCTACCTAATGGAGATGATTTGCTTGTACTTAGGAATCTAGGATGGGACAGCAAGGAGTTGATGATATGCATCAAGGAAGAAGAATGCAATAACAATGGATAAAGGAGATGAAGAATTTGTGGCCTTCAACTCAAAGAGCTTCGGAGACCCCTTTACTTGGTGCTGCGTTACCTTTTAGGCCGAGAGCCTTGTATCACCATTTAGGCTATTTGGGCCAGGCTGGGCCAATACTGTTCACATGAACAGTATCGCGGCTGTACTGTTCACGTGAACAATAACTGTGAATAGTACCACACCCCTTTTCATTAGATAAGTGCGGCTTCCCCCTTCCCTATTTAGGGATGTCGCACCCCTTTAGTTTTCCTAGAGGTTTTTTTAAGAGATTATTCTACTTAGTAGTTTCACTGCACGTCTGGTTTAGGAACCCTAACTTGTAAACTTAATCTTTATTCGCAATACAATTCTAGATTGCATCTTCTACTCTCTTGTTTGTGTTCTCGATTCGCTTGCATGAGATAGCCTTCTTGGCGAGGTCAACCGCATTCAGCACGATTGATAACCATTGGAGCAGTGGTGTAGTGATTGTGAGGGAATCGATCTGTTTTAGTCGGAGCCTTTGGATCATCAACGTCGTGTTCTCCACAATCGACTTATCAGTACCTTTCGGAAGATTGGGCTATCGTCACATTAGAATAGCAGGCTGGATCTGACGCGGAGGAGGCCGAGCGGTGGCGACATGCACGGAGGAGTCTGGATCTAGGTGCAAGGAGGACACACACGAGAAAAGTAGGCTGGATCCGGTGCGGAGAAGGCCGAGCAGCGGCGACAAGCACGGTGAAGTGGTGACCGCTGAGGAAGAACAACGGCGGCCAAGCAAAACCCTAGGTATGACGAAACCTTAGGTTGGCTCTGATATCATGTTATGAATAGCGCTGGCATTCATCATGAGACCAATGGGCCAATATATATACACGTACAGGTATGACATATATGTAGAAAACCCCTTATACAATATGGTAAATATATAGCTATATAAGATATAACTAACAAGCAGCAACATGTGTGGCCGACCAGAATATCATGGTTATGTTTGTTTGTTATCCACAAGGGGCCGGCAGCAGTTAGTGCATTTGTTATCCAGTTAGTTTGTCTGTTCCGTTTCTTTAGTAGATAAGATTTATTTGTTAAGAGGACAAGATTATTAGCTCTTGGTTGTTAGAGCTTTAGCATCTAAAGTAGATGGTAAGGTGAACACATCACCTCTCTCTCCACAAAACTATTGCTATCTACTTTTACTCAAACACCACCATCTATAGGTGCTAAAGTCAGATATTTAGATAAGAAATGTATAACTTCTCTTACCTTAGCACCAGTTTCTAAGGTTTGCTTCGATGCCATATAATCCAAACCTAACATCCACTCCTCCATGCATTGGCATCAATGCTTAAAAATTTCTCTCACCTCTAGTATTACTTTAGCACATAGGAATACACATGCTCTTAGGGGCTGGCTGCTGCACCATATAAGTGGCACCCGACCATTCCATTTGAGGGAAGCGAAGAAATATATCAAATAGACTACCAATCTCCTTGCCCTTGTGGTGCAGCCGCCGGTCATCGACGTGGCTGCGCTGCTTGGATTCGAGGCCATCTAATCCTAGCATGTAACAGACGGTTTGACTGTCCCACAATATTGTTTAGGACATAATTATTGTTGTAAAATTATAGTATACATTAATTTACATTTTTTAGAGCAGGTTGGGCAAGAATTTTATAGAAGTGGGACTGGTTTGATGTCCGTATTTAGGTCACTTTTCATTGGCCAAGCATACTTGAAAAATTATTCTTATAAAGCATTCTCAAGGGATCATTTTAGTTCTGCAATTTGTTGAACATTTCTTAGTTCATATGAGCATGTTGCTGACTCTTTCAGCTTTTATAACCTTGTATTTTAGCTTTCAGCATTTTTGTTGTTTTGGCTGATCTGTCGTGTTTTGTATCTTGACATTGGTTAAATATTGGCAAACAAAAAGGTTTGATTCTGAAATGTGAACTTTGTTGCATTTGCCTAATTAGTTTTTTTTAATACTCTAGATAAAATAGATGTAGGTAAAAGTCAACATAGCAGACGTTATTTACCTTACAAGGAGGACTCTGTTAATGAACTTTAATGTATTTTAATCTGCACCTTTTTCCATATGTTTTTGGATGATGAGACCATCAACACACAAAGGGTAAAATTGAACTCATTTAATATACCAATTTTCACCAAGCCTGAAGCGCATTGGATGATCTTCTCTCTCTTTTTGGAGTAAATTACACAAACCCATAGTTTTTATGGCCATAGTTGCAGAAATCAACATGTATCTTAGCTTGTTGCACATAATCACAGGCATTATGATCCTATTGTTTCACAAAACCCCGGCTCAAGCAATTTATGCGAGTTTTTCTATACATACACACACATCACATCACTTAAGGAGCAGGCCCGCATCGCCGCGATGATGCGGGAGTTGCACTCGCCTGCCGCCACCCACCAATCCATGACCAAGGTGTAGGTGTCAGGGGCGCTCATGCCGCCAGCGCAAGTGTCGGTGTCAAGGGGCAGGGTTAAATATTTCGTCCGAAATTTTGACATTTTGGTGAAATTTCGTGCATATCGGTGGGTGACGAAAAGCAAACAATTCAACCAAATTTTGGTCGAATTTATCCCTATTTGAAATTTATATAAAATTTATCCAAATTTGATTAAATTTCATCAAAAATTTAAATAAAGTTCAAAAAAATTTGTCCGAAATTACGAACGAAATCCAAAATTTCGCTCCTTTTGTTGGTTTCGCTGGGTGGCAAAATTTTTTTACACCCAAAAGATTTTTCCCTAGTCAAGGGTGCAGCCAACAACAACATGAGCCACGTCTGCTTCATCTGCATCCTCACGGAGGAGACAAGCAGCACCTGGATCGTGTGGCTGCAGGGTTGCAGCTACTCAATTTGACGTGCACGCTGCTAGGCCGACCTCCCCATATCCAAGGGCAAGCTCACGAGGACAATTCAGTGATGAGATGGATACAATACTGTCCTGAGTGTGATTTGATTGAATGACGCGTGGTTATATCAGCTGGTCTTGCGTAATTTGGAGAGAGAAATGGATGGAACTGCTGAGTTGGAGGATTGTGACGTGTATGTATGGATAAACATGCAGAAATTTCTTGAGCTCGCGTTTCGTAACACAATAGGACCATAATAGTTATTGTTATATGCCTGTAGCCAATATATTTGGGGTTTTCTGTAACCATATAACTATGAGTTTTTCTAATTTACTATTTTTTTCAATTGAAACCAACAATACAAATGAATGTGTTGAAAATGCAGGCAATATTTTAATTCCAAGTTTTAGTAGCAAATAAAAGCAATATACTAGTGATGCACAACTAACTGGTAACAGTAGGCTACTCATCATACTTCAGAATATACGTAAGAATAATATTGTATTAAAGTCGTACGAACACACGAACGACTTACTTTTGGGTTTGATGTAGAGTAGGAAGCAGCGCAGGCTTGATGCAATGTAGGCTTGACGCAGTGCAGGACGTAGATGAAGCAGAGCATGAGCGGTCGTGCAGATGTGCGCTGCCCAGAAACCTTATTGCTGCCCCCATGCAGGTCTTCACGGCGGCAATGGCTCGGAGATACCGCTCACCCTCCTTCCAAGTGCACGCAGGGAAGAAAGGTCGGCGTAGTTCGAACAGCAAAGTACAACAGCACAATATCACCAGAGAGGAAGAGGACAATAGGAGAAGGAAAATGAAAAGTTCGCGTCCGCAAGCCTGGATGTCTCCAGGTCTTTTATAGACGTGCAGATTACTCTCTAGTAACTGCCCTCATTGAACAAAAATAATTCATTGGTAACTGCTTAATTATTCACTGGTAACTGATCAATTATTCACTGGTAACTGATCAATTAATCAAAACTGAATAATGGTAATTAAGCAGTCTCATGACCAGTTAAAAAGAGAGAGAGATGATGCGAGGTTCAGCAAAATAAGGTGGACATGATCTGCCAAGTGGCACGCCACGTCACGGCGCGGTCGCAAGTCACAAGTCACAAGTCACGCGATTTTCACGCGAAAACACGCGAATACGCGCGCATGTGTTTAGCCAAAGCCACCATCCACTTCCATAATTCAAGGAGTGGCATGGACTTCACCTTATAAATTGGTCTTCCCCACTTTACCTAAGCAATATGGTACTAAACCTCACATGCTTTGGAATTTAAGAAAATGGGCCACAAACAACGGGCCTATTTCTAACAATCCCCCACCAATTCCAAAGCAAGAAGCAAAAGGATATCAAAGATATTGTGCTGACGTACTATTAATATACCAGTCTTTTAGCGTAAGTCCCGTACGGGTTGAACTTGCACCTAGAATAACAATATTTATCTTCTCACAGCTAATGAATGGACTATGCCTTGAATTCATAGCTTTTTGTGATTAGATTTCACTTGAAATCTCAACTAGTACTAGGCTGCCAATGAACCACGCCTAAACGGAGCGTTATATGGTCATGCTCCCTTATCTGTTCATGAGCTTTCTAAAGAATGCCCCATTCTCGTGAACTGCGACCAAACAGTTGAGCTCAAGTAGGTGTATTCTTTCTGGGTATCCTGTAGGCTAATACCTTTTCCTCATTTGGACAACAGAATACATTAAGACTTTATGCCAACCTTCCATACAGTTGAGAGTATTTTATTTATTAAGACATAGGTACAATCAATATGTACTCTCTTGTTACAACATCAACTTGTTTTTCCCATTAACTACGTCACGGGATCTCCGATCAAGAAGGCATGGATTACCATTGTGATGTAACTTAAAGGGGCCTCATTCCCATGTCCATAGAAGCAACGGAAATCGCTTTCCGTGCTAATCCCTTTGTAAAAGGGTGCGCGATTTTCTCAGTGTTAATATAGTTCACAGCTATCACTCCGGAGTTTCTCAATTTTCTGACAGATTTAAGCCTCCGCTTCACATGTCTAGAGGATTTCATATTATCCTTTGTACTTGTGACTTTGGCCAACACAGTTTGATTATCACAGTATATCAGGATTGCCGGTATTGGTTTCTCAACCAACGGTAAGTCCATCAGAAGCTCTCTTAGCCATTCAGCCTCAACAGTGGCTGTGTCAAGTGCTACAAGTTCCATTTCCATGGTTGATCTTGTCAATATAGTCTATTTACAAGACCTCCATGAAACTACAGCACCAGCTAAAGTAAATATATAACCACTTGTAGCTTTGATCTCATCAGCATCAGAGATCCAATTAGAGTCACTATACCCTTCTAATACAGAAGGGTATCCAGTATAATGTATTCCATAAGATGTTGTGCCCCTCAAGTAGCGCAACACTCTTTCAAGTGCCTCCCAGTGATCATCTCCTGGGTTAGAAGTAAACCGACTTAATTTGCTCACAGCAAATGAAATGTCAGGTCTTGTGGCACCAGCTAAATACATAAGTGACCCAATAATTTGTGAATATTTCAATTGATCTTTTTCTAACCCTTGATTCTTTCGAAACTTAATGCTTGCATCATAAGGTGTTGGAGAAACTTTACAATTTTCGAAGCCGAAACGGCTCAATATTTTCTCAGCATAAGGAGATTGGCTCAAAGTAATCACATTCTCATTCTTAATCAATTTAATATTCAAAATAACATCTGCCTCTCCTAAATCTTTCATACCAAAATAGCGGGATAGAAAAGATTTGACCTCGTCAATTACGGTAGTGTTTGTTCCAAATATAAGTATGTCATCCACATACAAACACAATATCACTCCTTGACCCCCACCATAGCGGTAATATACACATTTATCAGCTTCATTCACAATAAAGCCAGCGGTTGTCAAAATCTTATCAAACTTTTCGTGCCATTGTTTAGGTGCTTGTTTTAAACCATATAAGGATTTTAATAGCCTGCATACTTTATTTTCCTGTCCAGAAATCACAAAACCATCAGGTTGATCCATATAAATTTCTTCCTCCAACTCTCCATTAAGAAAAGCTGTCTTTACGTCCATTTGATGAACATACAGATCATAGAAACATGCTAACGCGAGAAGTACTCTAATGGTGGTTAATCTGGCGACAGGAGAATAGGTATCGAAGAAATCTTCTCCCTCTTTCTGGGTGTAACCCTTAGCTACAAGTCTTGCTTTGTACTTCTCAATAGTACCATCGGGCCTCAATTTCTTTTTAAAAATCCACTTACATCCTACAGGTTTGCACCCAATAGGAAGATCGGTGATCTCGCAAGTCTCATTAGCCATGATAGAGTCCATCTCGCTATGGACTGCCTCTTTCCAATACTCAGCATCAAAAGATGCATAAGCTTCCGAGAGAGTCTTTGGCACATCATCCACGAGGTATACAATAAAGTCATCACCAAATGTTTTCTCAACCCTTTGTCTCTTGCTTCTTCGAGGAGCTTCTGCGACTAAATTGTTGTCTTCCTCAGGGATATCATAAATTGATTCAGAAATGGTGGAAAGTTCAGAAGTTTGATTATTCTCATTTTCGAAATTATCGATTTGAACATTCCCAGTTCATGTTGAAGTACTGTCTACTGTTCTCATAGGAAAGATATTCTCAAAAAATGAAGTATCTCTAGACTCCATTATTGTGTTAGCAATAATCTCAGGAGTTTCTGATTTAACTACTAAGAATCTATAGGTCGTGCTATTTTGAGCATATCCTAGAAAAATACAATCGACTGTTTTTGGTCCAAGTTTTCTCTTTTTCTGCAATGGTATATTGACTTTTGCCAAACACCCCCAAGTTCGCAGAAAATTAACATTAGATTTTCTCCCCTTCCATCCCTCATATGGAGTAATTTCACTCCTTGTAGTGATTACTCTGTTTAGGACGAAAGTTGCTGTCAATATAGCTTCCCCCCACCATGCCTTAGGCATACCAGAACTCTCTAAAGTGATTACTCTGTTTAGGACGAAAGTTGTTGTCAATATAGCTTCCCCCCACCATGCCTTAGGCATACCAGAACTCTCTAACGTGGCATTAACCAAGTCTGTTAGTGTCCAGTTTTTCCTCTCAGCTACCTCATTTGATTGGGGTGAATATGGTGGTGTTAATTCATGAATTATTCCATGCTCAGCACAGAATTGGGAGAACTCATGGGAGACATACTCTCCTCTACGATCAGATGTCAATCTTTTTATTTTCTTTTCTAGTTGGTTCTCAACCTCGGCCTTGTAAGTTTTAAAGTAGTTTAGAGCTTCATCCTTAGTTTTTAGCAAATACACATAGCAGTAATGTGTTGCATCATCAATTAAAGTTAGAAAATATCTTTTGCCTCCTTTTGTCAATAGTCCATTCATTTCACACAAATCCGAATGAATAAGATCTAATGGTGCCAAGTTCTTTTTATCCTCTAATCCTTTAAAGGGTTTTCGAGGTTGTTTTGCTTGCACACAAGACTGACACTTTGATCCTTTGACAATTTCACATTTTGGAATTAAATCTAATTTGGACATTCTTATAATACTATCAAAACTAATATGACAGAAGCGGGAATGCCAAACATTTGCCTCACATTTATTTAAATTTGTTGCAACATTCAGATTATAACAATACTCTAAAGTACTTAGGCGGAACAAGCCTCCGCTTTCATAGTCTTTACCAACAAAGTTTCGAACTTAGACAATACAATTTTATTTGACTCAAAAACTAGCTTATAACCATCCCTACATAGAAGAGAACCACTAATGAGGTTCTTGTTTATTGTAGGAGCATGCTGCACGTTATTTAAGTGGACAATCTTCCCTGAAGTAAGCTTCAGATCCACCGTGCCAACACCAAGAACAGAAGCATGCGAGCCGTTTTCCATTAGGACGGAGGAAGCCCCTGCTGCCTGGTAAGAAGAAAACAAGGAAATATCAGAACATATGTGAACATTAGCACTAGTATCCACCCACCAATAAGTGGATTGACATGCTGAAAAAACAACAGGTGGATTACCATACCCTCCTGAAGTCGAGGCCTCACCTATGATCACGTTGACAGCCTTCTTCTTTGGCTGTTCACCATCTCTGATTTTGCGGAAGCGACAATCCTTCGCAATATGACCATCTTTTCCGCACACAAAGCAGGTGATGTCCTTCAAATCCATTTTCTCAGTTTTCTTCTTCTTAAAGCTAGTTGTCTTGTTCGGTTTGTTGGATTTGTACTTCTTTGCTACAGTATTTTTCTCAATGAAGTTTGCATTGTTTTGGCCAGAAGTGCTTGGTGCATCTTTTGCTCTTGCTTTTTCTTCCACATCGAGAGCAGCAATGAGATCTTCAACAGAAATCTCTTCCCTCTTGTGTTTCAGGCTAGTGGCAAAATCCCGCCAAGAAGGAGGGAGTTTAGCAATAATGCCCGCAGCCACAAACTTAGGAGGTAACACACAGCTCAAGTGCGCAATTTCACCGACTAGTAGCTGGAGGTCATAAGCTTGTCCAACTATGGACTTAGCCTCATCCATGCTAAAGTCGAAAAATTGCTCACACATGTAGAGCCAACGACCAGCCTCTGCCTCTGCATATTTGTGCTCTAGTGCATTCCACAATTCTGTGGTGGACTTATAGTCCATGTACACATCGTAGAGTTGATCTGCCAGAACAGTCAAGATGCAACCAAGAGCAGTGTTGTTTGCACTATCAAACTGCATGTACTGCTCGATCGTAAATGGATACTGCGGGTGGACAACCCACCACAGCCCCAAAGACATGAGCCAAAACTTGACTCTAGTCTGCCATCTACGAAAGTTCTGACCACAAAACCTCTAAGGTTTCATCGCATCAGAAGTGCTAACCATTTCTGTATTGCAACAAATTTCACAATAAGGTTTCTAGATTGTTGAAAATGTAGGTAATATTTTAATTTCAAGTTTTAGTAGCAGAAAAAAGCAATATACTAGTGATGCACAACTAATTAGTAACAGTAGGCTATTCATCATACTTCAGAATATACGCAAGAATAATATTGTATCAAAGTCGTACGAACACAAGAACGACTTACTTTTGGGTTTGATGTAGAGCAGGAAGCAGAGCAGGCTTGATGCAATGTAGGCTTGACGCAGTGTAGGACGTAGATGAAGCAGAGCAGGAGCGGTCGCGCAGATGTGCGCTGCCCAGAAACCTTATTGCTGCCCCCGTGCAGGTCTTCACGGCAGCAATGGTTCGGAGATACCGCTCACCCTCCTTCCAGGTGCACGCAGGGAAGAAAGGCGACGTAGTTCGAATAGTAAAGTACAACAACACAATATCACTAGAGAGGAAGAGGACAATAGGAGAAGGAAAATGAAAAGTTCGCATCCGCAAGCCTGGACATCTCCAGGTCTTTTATAGACGTGCAGATTACTCTCTAGTAACTGCCCTCATTGAACAAAAATAATTCATTGGTAACTGCTTAATTATTCACTAGTAACTGATCAATTATTCACTGGTAACTGACCAATTAATCAAAACCGAATAATGATAATTAAGCAGTCTCATGACTAGTTAAAAAGAGAGAGAGATGATGCGAGGTTCAGCAAAATAAGGTGGACATGGTCTGCCAAGTGGCACGCCACGTCACGGCGCGGTCGCGCGTCGCAAGTCACAAGTCATGCGATTTTCACGCAAAAACACGCGCGCGTGCGCGCGTGCGCGCGCGTGTGTGTTTAGCCAAAGCCACCATCCACTTCCATAATTCAAGGAGTGGCATGGACTCCACCTTATAAATTTATCTTCCCCACTTTGCCTAAGCAATATGGTACTAAACCTCATATGCTTTGGAATTTAAGAAAATGGGCCACAAACAACGGGCCTATTTCTAACAGAATGTATGACTAAATCCAAAGGGGGAAAAGAGGGGGAATCTGAGCACACTCAAAAGAGGTGCATACAAACCTTCCTCGTTCAATAATCTCTGCCCTTAAAGAGACGGCAAAGCATTGTATGTAACCATGCAACACAAAGAGGATACAGCAAGTTGAGGTCAACGAGGCTTCTCCCTTTTGTTTTCGATTTTTCCGGATCGATTCATATTTCATTTATAATACATGATGCAAACATGATCCCAAACAGATTCTAAATTCAATAGGGTCAAGGTTTGAGGATGACCTGAGAACGAATGAATGGACGGTGGCGGAGGCGGCCGGCGATTGTGTGCTCGGCGAGTGCGGATGGCCGCGATGCGACGAGAGGCCGGGGACTGTTCGCCGCCGGCTGCCGAGAGGGGAGGGCGACCTGCAGCTGGGCTCTCTTGCTGCTGCGCGGAGTCGGAATTGAGTTAAAACAAAAACAGAGGCAGATGAAAATGCAAAGATGTTAGCATATCCCAGTTTGGTGGACAAAGTGATTAATGTACCATGTATTTGGGCCTTTTTTTCGATTACGTATTTGGGCTTTAATGCTTGAGAGACCGTACTAAGTTTTTTAAGTTGCAAATAATTACTCTGGTGAATCGATGGGCCACTATTCGTATTTGTTATTCTTTTTGCAAGGAAATAACCCTGATTCATATTAAGAGTGTGAACAGTACATAAACCCAAACATTACAAAGACCTCAACAAAAAAAGAAAATTACAAACAAGGCCCTGAGGGCGTCTCTCAGGGCTTCTAACTCTGCATTCCCAGAACGCGCAACCGCAAATATCATCGGAGACGGTGATGAAGGCCGATGCAGACCTGAAGAGGACACCGGGGATGTTGAGGATGGCCAGCAGCAACATGATGATGATTCGACGAATCCACTGGACAGGAGGCATCGCTTGCGACGTGACCGTTGATCGAGAGTCAAGAGATAGTTGTATCACTTTTATTTTTATTATTTTTTAAATAATATATTATTTTATTCTTTAAATAAATATATTTCGTATTGATCAATAAGTATATGAATTGTCCGTGAAATGCTTTATTCGTGTTCTAATGTTATTGTAAATCATTTCTGATCTTATATCATTATGTGGGGCAATAATGATTTAGAGATCATCCCATATATTAATTAATAATTATGTTTCATAGATTATTGATATGTAGATATCAAATTAATAATATGGATATATGTTAGTGATGAGAACATCCCTTCCATGGATACAACTCATCCACAACAAGGACCACTTACTCGAGCTCGTGCTCGTCAACTTAATTACCAAGTGAATTCATTCATAGGTTCATATATTACTGAGAATAGACCACTACCTAATGCAAGTGATTTAATCGTGGTTAGGAACCTGGGAAAGGATGAAGGAAAGGGACATGGAGTCATGGACATGCAAGGATGGAATCATGGAGGTCACCACGTCACTTTGGGACCAAGCAAGCAAGAATCCGAGTTGGACACGTTCTAGAATCGGAGTCGGACTGCTGCGATGGTACCACATTCAAACGGGCATAACTTCTTCATACGGACTCCGTTTGGGGCGTTCTTGTACTTCATGGAAAGCTTATGAAGTCTACTTTCCAACGGATCTAACCTCATCTTCAAATTCCATCCGAGCCGGCTGTAATCATCAAAACAATCCACGTTAGTTTCTGAGTCCGAGTCAAAAAGAGTGCTGCGCCACCACCACTTGGGCCCATGGGCCTTGTAACCCTAGGGCGCCCCCCTGGTTGTTTCTCTATAAATAAGAGCCGCCGCCCCCTGCTAGGACTTGAATTTCGTTGAGTTTAGATTTAGCCATTGCGCAAACTTTGGTTCTTCAGTTGTGTCAGACGACCACCTGTCAAGACTACCTTCGGGATCCCACCTTTGTTTTTTCAATACCAACTTTGTTATTCGCAATATCAGATTGCCTTTCGTCTTATTCTTGCTAGTTCTTCGATTGCTTGCAGGGATTGAACTTTGTGTTCAGGTTGACCGTGCTTCCAGCAAGATCAATAACATCTCGGAGGTGGTTCAGCGATTGCTAAGGCGCAAGCGACGTCGTACGGTTGTAGTCGGATCGCGAGAGTCACCTCCACCAAATCGATAGTTATCAATCTCATCGAAAGATCGGGCACCCCGTCTCCATCAGTTAGAGAACATGATGTTGGATTGACGCATCTTGAGACACTGTTGAGATTGTTATGTTTTATATGTCATCAGTTGGCCTTAAGCAATAAGGATGTATAATTGTCGAGATCTGAATATGCAAATTTGGATTCTCTGTGTAAACTGCACTAGTCTAGAATCACGCTAGTGCACAGAGTCAAATATAGATGTAACCACAATCATATACACGCTAAAATAAAGGAAAACTCAAATATCAATAATTAACGAAGGCACAATCTTATGGTTAAGCTTATAATTTATCTAGCCTGAAGGGCTTAACAAAACTAGTAGCGGAAATCTAAAAAATAGCATGGTAGCCAATCGACATGCCCACAGGCTATCGAGTGGAGAATGAAGTCCTAATTCGTGAAGTCGTCGAAGTACTTTCCTTCTGGTACCTCTTACTGATAATACTCCTCCTCCTCAACCGAGCAACATAGACATACAGCCGTGAATACATTGGTATTCAGCAAGTCGTTTGTAACAAATGAATGCAATATAGTATGCAAGGCTTACCAATGGAGGGCTGAAAGGTTAATTTGCATAAAATAACATTTTAAGATAAATACGAATAATAGATTGAAGGCGAAATTTAATGAAAAACAATAATTAATAAGTAATCAACGGAATTAAAATAAACCACTTGTGAACCTCCCATCCACAAGCTAAACCAACAGTGAACAATCTGTTTACTTTCAACCATAAACCACAAGTTTTCATGAAATCTCTACCTCTCGTGTGAAATCACCGAACATTGTCCATAACCAGGGGACACGGCTATTCGAATAGTTTTACACTCTACAGAGGTTGCATAACTGTACCCACACGATGTGATTAACCTCGCGCTAAGGAAATCATAACAAGGCCTTTACAAAGTTCAATTCCAACCCAATACCGCCCGCTAGGGTTTCGCATCACACCCCCTTGCGTCACATGGAAATCAGCAACCATATTCATCACAATGGCGAGATTGAAATTGAAGCATCCCAAATTAATCAGTCAGGTCTATCCCATACTAGACATGTGGTTTGCACGATAAAGCTCAGATCAATGGCGCATAAAGTTAAATCCTTAATATTACTCGAGCGAGACTTCCACATCCCACGAAGTGAATCCACACTTCCCCTTTACTGTACGATCACTCACCCAAGTGAAAACTAAATTCGTATAACCATGCCAATGACACACCAATGTTATGACACAAATTTTATAGCTGTGCCACCAACCATGGTTCCATATCTCATTAAGTTAAATTAATTATTCACATGCGATGATAAACCCTTTCGTAAATTAAGCGGGCTAAGCATTTTAATCGTACAACCCATGTGACATCTAGCATAGCATCACTAGTAAGTTTCTCAACCTATGGTGACAAAGTCATCATGATATTCGAAAAAACAAGGAGAAAGATTAACCAATTGGAGTGTAACTACCAAGTACAATGGTTTGTATTAAAATAACGATGCAAAATATTTAAAACAAACTAATTAAATAATAGATTACAATCTGGGTTCAACATAATTAAAAGTTACGACTTGCCTTGGTTATGCTCAGCGAGCTACTCGGGGTCTTCTAGCGTCGCTCCTGCTCCTCTAAAATCGGGATCTAACGAGAGAGAAAGCGACTGAAACAACAAAAACACATAAAATGATAAGCAAATAAACTCCAAAAACCTTGAAACCAGAACCAAAAGATAGGGATCAATTTTAGATGAATTTGAAAAAAAACGGGGTCATCGGAGCTAGGACAGAGAAGAACAGGCTCTTGAAAAATTAAATCTACTGAAAATGCTAAAAAATCAGAAATTGCACTGTGCTGTGAACCCGGTGCATAAAAAAATAAGTTCACGGTGGACCCGGTACACGGAACAGTGCTTACGGGTGCGGTGCTGACGCGGCGGCCTAGGGCTGACGTGGCGGGACGTGGTGTTGACACGTGGCCCGGCTGACGTGGCAGCTGACATAGCACTCAGGGGATGGGTTTTGCTAACGTGGCACTAACGTGGCATGCTAGGGCTGACGTGGCACGGCTTGGGTGCGGTGTCGGCGGCCAGATCTGACGGCGGGGAAGGAGACGCGTGGCGGGATCGTAGCCGTTGATTTAGATCTGGATCAACGGTTTGCGATGCGGGGCGGCAACCGTTGGATGGCTGAAGCATCGCGGCGCGCGTCGCAAGGTGACACGGCGTGGGCATGGGCGCGAGTTCAGCACGTGGACCGAGGCAGCGCATGAGCGAGGCGAGCGGGCTTGGGTGCAGCGCGGCCGCGGGTGAGGTCTGGCGTGTAGGTGGTGGGGTTCTAGCACAGCGGCGGTTCCAAGTCCGGCGGTGGGGGAGGGCGGAGTGAGCACGGGGAGGTGGCGGCGCTCACTGGCGAGACGAAGACGGCGTCAGGGCTCGACGATGGTGACGACGGAGTGGCACGGGGTGCTGCGAACGGCGGCAAGGGGCGGCGAGACTTTGCGAGGAGGCTAGTCCAGTGCGGGCACGTCCGACGAGGGGCGACGGCGCATAGCTAGTGGCGAAGGACGGCAGTGCACAGCAGGGGGAGGAGGCGGCGGTGGGGCGCGGGCTTTATGCACGCGTCTCGAGGAGTCAGTCCCGATCGGAGATAGTCCCGATCGGAGATGAAGGCTACGGAGGCGATGCGTGGCACGGGCACGCATCGGGCGCCTGGGAGCGAGCGGGGCGCGGGCGGACATGGGGGCGCTAGGGCGACGCGGGTGCGTGCGGGTGGGGTGCGCGGGATGGCACCACATGGGCGTGGGAGGGATCGAACGACGGTGCGGCGGAGCGGGTGCGGGAACGGGGAGCTGGGCCAAGCCGGGCCGGTGCGAGCGCGCTGGTGCGGAGCGACCGACACGTGGCACGGTCGCGCGGGAGTGGACCGAGGAATTCGGCCCAAGAGGATTTAGGGTTTTCTCCCGATTTTTCTTTTTCCAAAATCAAAATAAAACCAAAGGAGCTCTAGAAAATAGCAAATAAATCCCAAAAATTCACCAAAAATACCAAACAATTCCTTGAGACCTGAGGAACTCAAATAAAATATTTTTAGCTCATGTTAATGTTTATTTTAATCATATTATATTCTTTTTAATTTTTGAAAATTCAAATTAAGCTTTATTAATTATAGAAAAGTTCTAAAAATTTATTTTTAAATTAAAGGATTTAAAAACTCCATAAAAATAGGATGTTACAATATTCCTTGTATCGAAAATTAGCATTGTTTTCTACATATGTAATAGCGCACTTAATGGTTGCCAAACACTCTTTCATAACTAGTTAGTTATAAAGGAGCTTTTGGGTATGCTATAAAATATGCAAAGTAATGTATTTGGTTGGATATAGGACTTACCCTCTTTCATAACAAGAGAGAATCTCTGTCCTTGGATGTTGTTGGATAAAGGAAGTACATGGGCATACGACGAGTAGTTGTCGACTACATAAAGTTATCTATCACTAGATCAACAAATGTATTGCATAGTCCATAGATGACACATTTCTCAAAGAAAAGTTTGATCGGGTATCGTGAGGCAAAAATAAGAATATGCAAAATATTGTTTAGTCTAACGGATACAAACTAGTTTGTATGGGTATATGACCAATCATAAGCTGGTCGTACATATCACAAACTGGTCGTATATAAATACAGATTAGTCGTAACCAGATGCGAACTATTTGTAAGGAATTATGAACAGATTGTGAGTAACTATTATGAACTAATTGTGAGTAACTAAGTCTTAGTTGCAGTCATGTTGCATAAGGTTCGTCAGATTGATCTTTATATATATTTGAGGGTTGCTATGTCCTAATAGGGACATTCACGACAGTGATTGGAAATGTGTTTTGAGTTACAACTAATTATATATGAAGCTACAGGATCACAAACTTAACAGGTTAGAATAACAAGGGTCAAAATGATAGATTGAGTCAAAAACTATCTCTACTCGTATTGTATAAGGATCTGGTCGGAGGCTCTTTGAGTTGGATACAATCTCTACTCCTATTGGATAAAGATCTGATTAGAAGCTCTCCGAGTGGGATACAATATCTACTCATATTGGATAAAGATCCGGTCGGAGACTATATAAAAGGGGCATTGGGTTTTGGAATTAATAGAGATACATTACACCACCTACCTAAAACCCTATCTTTCTTCTTCCAAAGACTCTGTTGTGCTTGTTGGTGCTAGCATATCGACGCACGGCGTTCCATCTCTGGATATGTCGACTTTCGTAGAGCCACTATTGCAATTGGAATGCTGATTGGGACGATCTGAGGAGAGCGTTTTGTGGCACAATTGGACCATAATACTTATTGTTATATGCCTGTAGCCAATATATTTGGGGTTTTCTGTAACCATAAAACTATGGGTTTTTCTAATTTACTATTTTTTTCAATTGAAACCTACAATTCAAATGAATGTATGACTAAATCCAAAGGGGAAAAAAGAGGGGGGAAATCTGAGCTCACTCAAAAGAGGTGCATACAAACCTTTCTCGTTCAATAATCTCTGCTCTTAAAGAGACGGCAAAGCAATGTATCTAACCACGCAACACAAAGAGGATACAGCAAGTTGAGGTCAATGAGGCTTCTCCCCTAGTTGAGACACGCCGAAATTTGTTATACTTGTAATATCTTTTTATATAGTGATATTTCATCTTCATGTGTCTGTTATTTTTTTCACAAGAATTTTTTATGTTAAATTTATATCTTCTATTTTTTTGATATTCTATTTTTATTGTGTATTTTATAGTAATATCAACTTCTAGGATGGCCATAGCACGATGTCAACATCGATCATGGAGAGAAGGCATCATCAAGGCGGCGCTCCTTCGAGTACATTATCTTGCACCCTGTACAAAATAGAAAGCAAGAACGTTGCAGCTGGTCACGTGTTCGTGTTTTTGTACTCTAACTGGAGTATTATAGTCTGGTAAATCAATCTTGTCAATCCTGTCCGTAGTCAATCCACGTCTGAGATTTCATCGTCTTACCACACAGCGACGTCATAATTTTTCGTTGTAAACGCGTCCGTGGTGACTCATCCGAAGCCAATGTCTATTATGCAGTTGTCAAATCTAAAGCCGTGAGCTGCACCGATCCCAGGCGGAGTCTACATAGAGTCCGATAGGACTTTCTTTTCAACTTTTTAGAACAGATTTTAGCTTTCACTATATGTCGAGACCCGAATATACAAATCCGGATTCCCTGTGTATTCTGCACTAGTCCCAGGATCATGCTAGTGCACACAGTCTAACATAGATGTCGTCACAACCATATACACGATAAAGTAAAGGAAAAGCTCAAATATCGATAAATCTCAAAAGGTACGACCTTATGGTCAAGCTTACAATAGACTAACCCGAAGGCTTAACAAGAGTAGCACCGGAAATCCAAAATAAAGCGTAGTGGCCAATCGACAAGCCCACAGGCTATCGAGTGGAGAACGAAGCCTAATCCGTGAAGTCGTCGAAGTTCTCTCCTTCTGGAACCTCCTATTGGTGATACTCCTCTTCCTCAACTGAGCAACATTGGGCATAAAGCCGTGAGTACATTGGTACTCAGCAAGTCGTTTGTAACAAATGAATGCAATATAGTATGCAAGGCTTACCAAAGGAAGGCTGAAATGTTACTTTGCATAAATGATAGTTGAAGGTAAATACAGTAAATAGATTGAAAGCGAACTTTAAGTAAAACAATAATAAATAATAATCAAAGGAATTGCAATAAACCGCTCATGGACCTCCCATCCACAAGCTAAACCAACCACTTATAGACCTCCCATCCATAAGCTGAACCAACAGTGAATTAACCATTCACTGTCTAACCGTAATTCACAAGCTTTCAGAAATAACTACCCCTCGTGTGAAATCACCGAGCATTGTCCGTGACCGAGGACGTGGCTATTCGAATAGTTTTACACTCTGCAGAGGTTGCACAACTGTACCCACACGATGTGATAATCCTCACGTTAAAGATAATCACAACAAGGCCTTTACAAAGTTCAGTTACAACTCAATCCGCCCGCTAAGGTTTCGCATCACACCTCCCCTTGCGTCACATGGAAATCAGCAACCATGTTCATCTCAATGGCAAGATTAAAGTTGAAACCTCCCAAATTAGTCAGCCAGGTCCATCCCATACTAGACATGTGGTTTGCATGATAAGGCTCAGATCAATGACGCACAAAGTTAAGTCCTTAATTCTACCTGGGCGAGACTACCTCATCCCTCGAAGTACTCCAACACTTCCCCCTTTACTACACGATCACTCGCCTGAGTGCAAAACCAGGTTTGTATAACCACCACCAATGACGCACCAACGTCATGGCACGAATTTTAATAAACGTGGCACCAACCATAGTTCCATATCTCATTAAGTCAAATTGATAATTCACATGTGATGATAAACCCAATCGGAATTATAAGCAGAGTTAAGCAGTCTATCGTACCAACCCATGTGATAAATAATCTAGCATCACTAGTATGTTTCCCAACCTATGGTGACAAGGGTATAATGGTGTTCCAATTTATCAAAGAGGGATAATCAATCTGGGATAATAACTACCAAATACAAGGTTTGAATAAAAGTAGCGATGTAATGTAATTTAAAACAAAATAATTAAATAATAGATTGTAAACTGGGTTCAACATGATCAAAGGACACGACTTGCCTTGGTTATGCTCAGCGAGATACTCTTAATCTTCGGATGTAGATCCTGCTCCTCCGGAATCGGAATCTAACGAGAGAGAAAACGACCGAAACAAGAAAAATACATACAATGACAAGCAAATGAACTCCAAAAATCATGAAACTAGAACCAAAAGCTAAAGCGCGATTTTAGATGAATTTAGAAAAAAGAACGGGGTCAATCGGAGCTAGGACGGAGGAAAACGGGCTCTCAGAAAATAAATCCAAAATTTAATCAGAAAAATTGGAAAAGGGCACTGTGTTGTGAACCCGGCGTACGGTATATCGAGTCCATCGAGACCCGCGCGCGGAACGATGTCGCGAGAGGGCGCCGACGCGCGGCGGTGCCGACGTGGCGGTTTGGCGCACGGCGGTGCGTGGGATCGGACGGTCGAATGTGTGCCACGTGGCACGATCCGAGCGGCAGGTTTTGGATCTGGAACGGGCAGCTGACATCGGGCGGTGGGTCTGCCGGATTGGCGACGTGTGGCGGCACACCGCACGAAGCGTTGCGCGTACGTGCGGGCGGACGCGAGGGCGCGGTGCGGCGTGCGGACCGAGGCGGGGCGGGTGGACGCGTCCGGTGGGGCGGCACGCGGACCGAGGGGCGGCGCTCCGCGGGTGTGGGTGCGGGAGAACTCCGACGAGTGCGGCGCGCGGCGGAGGGAAGGAGGGCCGGTGAGCGCGGGGTCGTCGACGGCGGAGGAGGGAGGTAGCGGGATGACTCACCGGAAGAGGCGACGTGTTCATGTCGGTGACTGGCGCAGATGCGGTGCCACTGACGGTGATGGGCGATGCAGCTCCGACGAGGACGCCGGTGGGGAGGAGAGGACACCGGCGACGGTGAGGCGAGGCAACTGCGCACGGCGCGGGGTCGGGGAAGACGCGGAGGAGGCGACGCACGAGAGAGAGGTGGAGGCGGCGGGTTCACGGCGGCGGCTTTTATGGCACGCACACCGAGGACATCCGGATCGAACGTGGTGCGGGGGCGGAACCGGATCGGAGAGGACGACGGGGAGGCTGACGTGTGGCACCAGGGCGGCTACGATCGAGCGGAGCCCGGGCGGATGCTAGGGTTAGGGTTCGGGCAGCGTGGGCACGAGCGGGCGGGATCGGACGGCTCGCGACGAGTCCGGGCGGGAGCGCACGGTGCGGGCTACCGGATGGCCGACGCGTGTCCGAGCGATGGCATCGGACGGCAGGAGCAAGAGGCGGGGCGAAGTCGGACGGGGCGGAGCGGCGGATCGGCGCCGCGTGGTGCAGATCCGACGGGCGAGGGAGCGGGGCGAGGCGGCGGGTTAGGGTTAGGGTTAGAGCGGGTGCGCGCGGGCACGGGCGGTGGAGATGCTGCCGCGTGGATGGGGTACGGGATCGAGCGCACGGGCGACGGCGGGTCGCGCAGCGGGGCGGTCGCGCGAGCGCGCCGAGCTGGTGCTGCCGCGTGGCGCACCGAACGGCCAAGATGGGCGTGGGCCGAGTGTGTCGAGACCCGAATATGCAAATTCGGTCTCCCTGTGTATTCTGCACTAGTCCCAGGATCATGCTAGTGCACACAGTCAAACATAGATGTCATCACAACCATATACACGATAAAATAAAGGAAAGGCTCAAATATCAATAAATCTCAAAATGTACGACCTTATGGTCAAGCTTACAATAAACTGGCCCGAAGGCTTAACAAGAGTAGCAGCGGAAATCCAAATAAATCGTAGTGGCCAATCGAGAAGCCCACAGGCTATCGAGTGGAGAACGAAGTCTAATCCGCAAAGTCGTCTATGACTCTCCCTCTGGAACCTCCTGCTGATAGTACTCCTCTCCCTCAACTGAGCAACATAGGCGTAAAGCCGTGAGTACATTAGTACTCAGCAAGTCGTTTGTAACAAATGAATGCAATATAATATGCAAGGCTTACCAATGTAAGGCTGAAAGGTTAATTTGCATAAAAAGCATTTCAAAATAAACATAATAAATAGATTGAAAGCGAAGTTTACAGGAAAACAACAGTAATAAATAATCAAAGGAAAGTAAATAAGAACCCCTTGTGAACACCGATTCACAAGCTAAACCAACGGTGAACTACTTGCCCACCTCCAACATAAATCACCAAGTTATAACTGAAAACACTACCCCTCGTGTGAAATCACCGAGCATTGTCCATGACCGAGGACGCGGCTATTCGAATAGTTTTACACTCTGCAGAGGTTGCACAACTGAACCCACACGATGTGATTAGTCTCGATCTCAGGAAATCACAACAAGGCCTTTACAATGCTCTACCTCAACCCAATCCTGCCCGCTAGGGTTTCGCATCACACCCCCCTTGCGCCTCATGGAAATCAGCAACCATGTCCATCACATTGGCAGAATTGAATTGAGATATTACAAATTAATCAGCCAAGTCTATCCCATACTAGACATGTGGTTTGCATGATTAAGCTAAGATCAATGGCGCACAAAGTTAAGTCCTTATCTTTACCCGGGCGAGGCTACCACATCCCCCGAAGTGAACCTGCACTTCCCCCTTTACTGCACGATCACTCGCCCGAGTGCAAAAACCAAGTTTGTATACCCCGCCAATGACACACCAATGTCATAGCACAAATTTTAATTAACGTGGCACCAACCACCGTTCCATAAGCCATTAAGTCAGATTAATAAATCACATGTGATGATAACCCAATCGTAAACATAAGTAAGTCTAAGCAATTCTATCGTACCAACCCATGTGACAATAATCTAATATCACTAGTAAATTTCCCAACCTATGGTGACAATCGCATCATGGCATTCCAAAATATCAACGAGAGATAAACTCAATTGGGACGATAACTACCAGTACAAGTGTTTGAATAAAAATAGCGATGCAATGTAATTTAAAACAAATTAATTAAATAATAGATTGCAAACTGGGTTCAACATGATCAAAGGTCACGACTTGCCTTGCTTATGCTCAGTGAGGTTCTCCTGGTCTTCGGGCGTCCAACCTGCTCCTCCGGAATCCGAATCTAACAAGAGAGAAAACGACCAAAATAAAGAAAATACATAAAATGACAAGCAAATAAACTCCAAAATTCATTAAACTAGAACTAAAAGCTAGAGCTCGATTTTAGATGAATTTAGAAAAAAGAACGGGGTCAATCGGAGCTAGGACGGAGGAGAACGGGCTCTCGAAAAATTAAATCAGAAATTAAATCGGGAAATTCGGAAAAGCTACTGTGCTGTGAACCCGGTCTACGGAATGACCGGTCCATCGTAGCCCCGGCGCATGGAACAGTGCAAGCGGGCGGCGGCGCTGACGCGGCACACTAGGGCTGACGTGGCAGCTGACGTGGCTGCCACGTGGCTCGGGGCAGCGGGTTTTGCTGACGTGGCATGCCACATGTCATGCCACGTGGGATGGCTGACGCGGCACGGCTCGGGTGCGGGCGGCGGCGGCTTGATCCGACGGCGGGGAGTGCGACACGCGGCATGATATGGGCCACCGGCCCAGATCCGGATGGGCGGCGAGGATGGCACGGCCGGAGGCGGCGACGGCGGATCGCGACGCGCGTGGCGACGCGCGCGCGAGGAGATGGCGACGCGTGGCCGGCGCGCGGAACGGATCGGCGACGCGCGGCGCTGGCGCGCAGGCGCGTGCGCGACCGAGGCGAGGAGAGCGGCGCGGAGACGACGCGGGCGACTCGGGCGACGGGCAGGCGACGCGGCGACGGGGAGCACGCACGGGACTCACCAGCGACAAAAGAAGACGGCGCCGACTCCGGCGGCGCGGGCGAGCTCGGGGACGTACGGGCGACGGCGGCGAGGCTCCGGAGATGACGAGCGGCGCGGGAGCGGAGGCGAGAGCGGCGGCGGTGCGTGCACGCGAACCGAGAGAAGAACACGTTAAATACACGCGAACCGAGGCGGTTTGATCCGGATGCGGCACGAAGCGGGCGTGGGCACGGTGCGGACGGCACAGACGGCCGTGATCGGGCCGCGTGGCCTCATCCGACGGCGGGGTGCGAGGGCGCGCTAGGGTTAGGGTTAGGGTTCGCGGCGCGGGCGGGCATGGGCGGTCGGATAAGGCGCGGGCGACCGGGAGCGCGCTGGCCGAGGCGGAGCGGTTAGGCTGGAAGCCGCCGCGACGCCGCCAGCGGATGCACGACGCGTGGCGGGCGGCGGGATCGGGCGGGCGAGGGCGCGGCGATGAGCGACGTGTGGAGTAGAGAGGGAAATGGGCGGCGGGGAAAATTTCCAATTTCTTTTCTTTTTCCAGAAATTCAAATAAAATTCCAGGAGCTCTAAAAAATAGCAAATAAATCTCAAAAATTCATCAAAAATACCAGAAAATTTTTTGAGACCTGGAGAACCCAAATAAAATATTTTCTAGTTATGTTAATGTTTATTTTACTCAGATTAAACCATTTTAAAATTCTAAAATTCATTTGAAGCTTAATTTAATTCCAAAAAATTCTAGAAAAGTTCTTGTGACACAAGGAACTCAATTAAAATATTTTCAGCTAATGTTTAGGTTTAATTTATTCAGATTAAATCTCTTAAATTTTTTAAAAATTCCATTTAAGCTTTATTTAAAATTCAGGAAAATTCCGGAAATTTATTTTTAAATTCAAAGTTTTAAAAATCCCCAAAAATCAGGATGTTACAGAGCGCGTGCGCGGGAGAGAGGGCGCGGGCCGATTGCGGCGAGCACGGGCGCGCGGGATTGTGCCGCGTGGCGCGAGCGGGGATCCGGTGGCGGAGGGAGAGCTGGGGCGAGAGTGTGCTGGGCCGAGGGAGGCGGCGGGGAAGAGGCCGGGGATGGGCGACACGTGAGCGGGGAGAGGAATCAGGCGGCGGGGAGCGGCCCGGTCTTTTTATTTTTCTTTTCTTTTTCCCAGAAATCCAAATAAAATTCTACAAGCTCTAGAAAATAGCAAATAAATCCCAAAAATTCACCAAAAATACCAGAAAATTCCTTGAGACACATGGAACTCAAATAAAATATTTTTAGCTTATGTTAAAGTTTGTATTAATCATATTAAATCTTTTTAAATTTCTAAAAATTCATTTAAGCTTGATTTAAATTCAAACAAATTTTAAAAATTAATTTTTAAATTCCAGGTTTTAAAAACCTCTAAAAATCAGGATGTTACACTATAGTACTTAACTTTCAAACAGAGTATTTTTTAAAATGGAGTTTATGAGTTAATTATAGTACACGTTAAAAGCTCAACATCTGTACCATCCAAAATCGCAAGCGAGTATCTCTCTCTCCGTAATCTCTATCACAAACAGCTAAAATTCAAAAATTTCAGCCAAAAATCATAAACCACAGCCAAAAAGAACAGCCCTTTGACCTTCTTTTACCAGCAGTTCTTTGACATCAAAGCCAAAGAGCACAGAGGATCAAGAAAAAGTGGTGTTAGGAAAAAAATGGGCAACAACGCTTCTCAAGGAGTAGAGCCTCGATTCCCTTCTGATGCATGTGGAGTAAGTGCAAGTTGGAGGAGTTTTGCTAGGCGCTCTAAGGAAAGGCTACTAGAAGGTTTCTTGATCTTCATTGCTTCTTGATCTTTATTGCTTCGTATATGTACCAGGAGATTTTAGAAACCAAAACTTGGCGATTTTGACCAAACTCGACTCTATTCTGCATCTTGACTCTGACTTGGCTCCAACTCGTGCCATACCGAGCGTCAACTGGTGCTCTACTGCGGTGACTGTTTCAGTGCCAGGTTCGATAACACTATTACTCGTGTTGCCTAGCTCCATGCTCTGGTGCCGTTTTGCGCCACCTCCGTTAACGATCTTCTATGTCAATCGATCATCATCTTTTATCATTGTAGGATCAAAGAGGCTGACTAGAGAGGGGTGAATAGGCGGTTTTAAAATTCTTTGGCTAAAACTAAGTTTATAATGTGAAAGTGTAAATCAATGTGGTTTAGCACAAATAAGACATAAATAAACTACGTTCACCTAAGTATACCAACAACCTAAGTCCATGTCAAATGTTTGCAATTCTAGAGTGATAAGCAATCAATTTAATTCTATAAATGTAAATTGCTTGAATGTAAATTGAACATAAGAAAATAAACCATAATTGATATATGATGTTTTACTGTGGTGTTCGGAGACTTGCCAGTCTCACATAGTCTACGTTGAGGTACACCCAAACGAATTGGACCAGCTCCACAAATTAAGCCAAACACCTTAATCCCACTAGTGGTAGCTCTTTCCCACTCTAGTTAGGTGAGCCTTAACATTCATAACACGCTGAGTCTTTTCACAACCTTTTATGAAAAGATCACTACGCACGATACCTCCAACACCATCTAGGATTTAGTATTATTCAAGAGTAATAAGTCAAGCCCTTGCTTGATTCTCACCATGTCCAACGAATATACAAGCTCAAGTGGATACAAAATCTACCTCTAGATGCAACCCTTATAACTAAAGACCTCTCTCCTTGCTCACAAGATGCAACACATACGCTGGGTGAAAAAGCTCACACTAGCTCAAGAGATTAAAATAAGTTGCCAAAGATTGTCTTCCAACCAGCCAATGGGGTATTTATAGCATATACCATAAAAACTAACCGTTAGAAGTAAAATACCTGAAAAATCAGTATTTGCGGTACTACCACCATTTTTAATCATAACGGCTAAAAAAATAGCCATTATTCAGAATTTATAGTACTACCATAGTTATAAAAGTGGTACTATTTTTTGATACTACCGCAGTTATAAAGGCAGTACTTCTGTTTTTGGTTTTTCAGCATTGATGACACTTGGGAAAATAGTCATAACTTTTAACTCTGATGTCAGAATTAAATGATATTAAACTCTATGGAAAGTTTATTCAGAGGGCTACATAATCCATCTATTTACATAATCTCAAACACATTTGATTAATACAAAAATTATAAGAGAACCAATGAGTCACTACTATGGTCTAAATCTAAAGAAATAACAACAAATAATTTTAGACCAAGTGAAGGGATAATGTATGATATCCAAATTTTGCATAATATATTTGTAAATTTAAATCATACCACAAGTAGTAAGTAGATGAATTTCAACCATTTATAAAATATATTTGCAAAGTATAGTCACATATTATAAGGATTAGATGTATGAGTCTCAACTATTTATAAAACACATTCACAAATAATGATATCATGCCACAGAGAGATAAAGTAAACGAGATTGAGTTACTAATACATGATGAGACTTGAGCTACTAGATAAGACCCCTCTTAATAGTACGGCAAACCTATACCAGCAATACAGTCTTCCAACTAAGCACCAAGACCGGTAAAAGACTAGAAACACATTCTTAACCCTAACTAGTCATACATTTGCCTTGAGCATTTTCTTTAAGCCTGATGATGCACATCTTCACTTGAAGTATGGGTCATTATCTTCTCTTGACTTGATAATCAACTTATGATCATCTCCTTTTTGAGATCTTGATGTGCATCAACACATGATGCATCTCTTCTTGACATGTATCAAGATATGATGCATTCTCTTCTTGATGGCCTTTAACTCATGAAGCCATCTTTCTTCCCGAACCTTAACTTGATAATTTTCAACATATGAAGCCATCCAAAGTCTTCATAGTCATGGAATATAACATATTCATCCAACTCATGAAAAATATTAGTCTCACAATGTGATTGTTATTAAATACCAAAACATACCATTTACTAATAATGGTGAGTCTAGATTTTTTAATCTTTCCTTTTTTGATAATTGATGACAACCACCATAATTACAAATAATTGAATATAAAGCTATCAAACTCAAAGTACGGTACTACCGCCATCTAATGTCCAGTAGTTCTGCTCCCCAGTAGTTCCAGTACAACTGTTTTCCATTATAACGGCTAGAAATATAGCTGTTATTCAGTATTTGTGGTACTACCACTGTTATAAAAGTGGTACTACCGTTTTTTGGAACTACCGCAGTTATAAGGGTGGTACTTATATTGTCAGTTTTTCAGCACATACGACACTCAGAAAAATAGTCATAACTTTTGACTTTGATGCCGAAATTAAGTGATCTTAGACTCTACGGAAAGCTTTTTTAGAGGGCTATACAATCCATCTATTTGCATAATCCCAAATATATTCGATCACTACAGATATTATATAAGATCTAAGGAGTCACTACCATGGCCTAAGTCTAAGGAAATAGCAACAAACAATCTTAGACCATGCCAAGGGATAATCATGAACTCCAACTTTTGTAAAATATATTTGCAAACTTAGATAATACCATAAGTCATAGGTACATGGACTTCAACTATTTGTAAAATATATTTACAAAGTATAGTCACATGTTATAAGCATTAGATGTATAAGCCTCAACTATTTATAAAACACATTCACAAATAATGACATCATGCTACGGAGAGCTAAAGTAAGTAAGATTAAGCTATCAATACATGATGCATCTCTTCTTTGACATACATCAACATGTGATGTGTTCTCTCCTTGATGGCCTTCAACTCATGAAGTCATCTTCTTTCTCGAACTTTGACTTGATGATCTTCAATATATGAAGCCATCCAAAATCTTCATTATCATGGAACATGACCTATTCATCCAAATCATGAAAAATGTTAGTCCCACAATGTGAATATCATTAATTACCAAAATATACCATTAACTCATAATGGCAGGTCTAGATTCTTTAATCTTCTCTCTTTGGTAATTTATGACAACCATCACAATTGTAAATAATTGAGTATAATGCTATCAAATTCAAAGTGCGATACTACCGCCATCTAATGTCTGATAGTTCCATTCTCCGGTAGTTCCGATTTCATGTGTGGTAGTTTTGTTTATCTTGAGGACCAAAATATGTGTCGGACCCGGATTTTAGAGATCCAAATCCTCTGTGATCTTACTGCACTATTCCCTAAATCAGTAGATAGTGCTCACAGGTACATAACCGGATCATTTCATACATGGTACGATCTTATTACAATACCTGAATTAAGGTAGGTTTTTACATAAGATCATTAGGCCAAATAGTACCATTACAGTCAAAGGTAGCGGAATAACAGAAAGATAATTTGAAGGCGCAATTCCCTACAGGCAGCAACTGGGGATAGCCCAAGGGGATTCAACATTTGGTCAGCTTGACTAATGTGGAATTCCCTTGCTATCTAGAATGGTCGACTGACTGCGAGGAAGAAGGTATTAATAACTAATCCTAGTTGTTGTTGTTATCCCCTTCATCTTGTCCTTGTTCTTCATAATACTCGTAGTGGCCTACAAGATCACCTTCTGGGGAAAAGGGGGAGAGCGAGGGTGAGCAATTCCAACTGTGCTCCGCAAGCCAACACACAAAAATGCAATAGTATAGAATGCATGGCTTTTCAATGGATGGCTTGGGTTTCTTTTAGTTGTAGAAAGCGGATTTGTCAAATAACATTTATATAACAAATCCCTGTGACTTAGCAGATTTTTGTTAAATATGATTAGCATTTAAATGTGCAATATATGTACTGTAGACGGTTCCATCCACCGATTACATGGCTCCATCCACCAATGCTAGTTTTTGAATACTGGGTTACATCCACCCTAATTAGCTATCGTTGGAGTACATCCATCCAGATAAAATCAAAAAGTGAAGTACTTCCCTCCACTTAATTTTTATTCCCACCCATTAAAAGATTTTAGAAATAGAACTAACTCGAGAAAGTTCCCAAGTCCGCTCTTGATCGTGGGCACGGCTATTCGAATAGTTTATACTCTGCAGAGACTGTACATCTTTACCCACAAGAGATAATCCTGTTGTTTTATTCTACATATTTTCTTAGACATGCGGATCAAAAGGATCATCACATGACTTTTACAATGCACCTAGTAAAGGGTCACACTCGCTAAGGTTTCGTCTGTGGGATAGCTATGTTGCTTCACCCAGACCCTCTCTTGCGCCACACGGCGGCTTACACTAGTGACACGACCCGTGTCCACAACGGCTTAAACCAGCACCACGACCCGTGGGTCACTCCGAAGTGTTTACTTTTACTGG
The DNA here is from genome assembly GCA_036346265.1 of Melocanna baccifera. Classification (NCBI taxonomy): domain Eukaryota; kingdom Viridiplantae; phylum Streptophyta; class Magnoliopsida; order Poales; family Poaceae; genus Melocanna; species Melocanna baccifera. Next base: position 2,452,454 of record CM070702.1, read on the forward strand.
CAATGCAAATTATTTGGTCATGCCTACACTTTGCCAACTTGTGGTTTGTACTGTTGTATATGAAGATGTCATCACAGGATTAAGTCCTTAATTCATCTAGGTGGGGCTTACCACAACCACAAATTCTCGTGCTACATCCACACCATCCTCTCTTACCATCCGCCCAGATGGATAAGCATATTTTGAGGGTTTTGAGAAGCATTAGATAAGCTTGTACCAAAACTATCGATCATGTACATCCCATGATTGCCCAAAAGTTGGTTCTTGTATTTTTGAGAAGAGATGATCAGGACAGTCTAGTGTCCTAAGACTTTAGTTGGACTTGCTCAGCAATTTATATAGTTTATTTTGAGAAATGATTAATAATAGCAATAACTAGGACGACAATGGTAGAGGGTATCGTTTCAATAAGGAAGGCGTAGCTAAATATTGCTGTAATAACAACTTGGGTACGTATCTATAGAATGAATAGTATCTAGTGTACATAAAATAACACATGCAATTTAAATAGGTTTAAACAACATAAGTAGTAAAAATTTGGGATTCAACATGATCAAAGTGTTGACTCACCTGAGTCTGAGGTATGGAAGTCCTGGGGATCCGGTGAGGCATCGAAATGCTGCTCGGGGGTGTCCTCGTAATCTATCCGAGCAAAAGTAGTAGAAAACAAACAATAGGTAAGAAGGCAATAAATAGCAAATAAAAATTCAAATGAATTCCAAATTGAAGAAAACTTGAACTAACAGAAAGATCTTGAATTTAGAAAATTTTAGAAACCAGTTTCACTCAAATCAGAGTTACGGTAAGAAAGTTTGAGCTCTCCAAAGTTTATTTTCAGGAAAAATCCCAAAAATAAAAAGAAGGAGAGAGAGTTCTTTCTCTGACATGTGGGTCCCACCGGCTTTATTAAATTTCATTTAACATTTTAGAATTTAATTACTGAGAGCATGACACATGGGGCCTACTGATTTATTAACTTTCAGAAAAATCCCAAAATTGCCAAAGGCTGACATGTGGGGCCCTGGTGTAGTTTCCCATACGATGGGGTCCACCTGTCAGTGACACAGTTTTTAAATCTAGTTTTTATTAGGTTAATTAACTGAGGTGGGGCCCGGGTGTCAGTGAAAAGGTAACGGTTAAACTTTTACGGGCCCACCTGCCAGTGAGATATTTGGTTTAACTAACCATATTCATTAGCCATTAATAATGATTTGGTTAATTAAGATGTCGAAAATAGGGGCAGCTTTGTTGGCACGGTGACGCGGCTTGCCGGCGGCGAAGGAGAGAGCGGAGGCACAGGAGCGTTCCGAAACTAGCCCCATAAGGCTCGTGCACATCCCCTGGTGAAGTGGCGCAGCCTCTAGTGGCCTGGGTTCTCGTCGTCGACGACCTTGGTGGTGGCAGAGCCAGGGCAGAAGGGGCGACCACGAATGGAGCTATGGAAATTCAATTGAAGGTTAGGGGAGCATACTGAAGTTGGTAGTAGCTTACCGAGGGGGATAGTCAAGCTTGTGGTAGCCTGGGGTGGGCCGGCGGCGATGACCGTAGGTGGCGGAGAGGGGTGCTCGGTGCGGGGAAGAAGGGGCCGGTGAGCTTCCAAATTGGTCCTGGAGATGGTTTTGGCAAAAGCAATCGGTCTGGGGTGGTCGAGTCGATCGGCGGGGTGAGATGGCTAGAATTGGCCGACGAGCTGCGGGAAAGGAGAGCTCGATTAGACCTTACCGAAGCTTCAAAGAGGCTCAAGAAGCTAGAAGAAATAGTTGAAGGAGCTTGCGGGGGTCCTGGAGTGGCCGAAGTCGGAGCGGCGTCAGGGCGGCTGTGAAGATGCAAAGCGGCGGTGAGTTCGCAAGCTGAAGGGTTGAGAGTGCGTGGAATGAGCTGAAATGAGAGGCCCACTACTAATTTATAGCGGATTCGTCATTGTTTCCTACATGTGTAATAGTTTACTTAGGGGTTACCAAATATTACTCCGTGACTGGGTGGTCATAAAGGTAGCTTTTGGGTTTACTATGAAACATGCGGAGGGATATGAGCGATCAAGATGGAATTTGCCCCTCCTATATAACAGGAGAGATATCTCTGGGCCCCTCAATGTGGTTGGATTAAGGAAGTGCATGGCCATACCGAATGTGGTTGAAGAGTCAATCACAACTGAGTAATCCATCACAGGTTTGAGTGAAGGATCGAGCTATCATAGGATGGCACGCTTCTCGCCTTGAGTTCGATATGATATCGTGAGGCAAAGAGATCCGTACATAAGCATTATATAGGTTTGTCCGATATGATCTTTATGTATATTTGGGGATCGTTATGTCCTGTTAGGGATCGCTACCGACCTATAGACCGGAAAGGAGTTTTCGGCTCATGGCCAAATGTATATGAATCTATAGGGTCACACACTTAATGGGCTGGAACGATAAGGGTTTGGATGATAGTTTTCGAGTGGGCTTCAATTTCCACTCGTATCGGATATGGATCCGATTGGAGGCTATATAATGAGAGGTGCGGGGGCTAAGGGAAACATCTCAAGAAACCCTAGCCGCCACCTCTCATAACCTCTGCCGTGCGCGCTGGTGCTAGCACACTGACGCACGGTGTTCCCTCCTTGAACGTGTAGACCGCGGTAGAGGCGTTGCTAAGACTGCGGCGCTGATCGGAACGATCGCAAGGAAGAGACGGTTGGCTGGAGGACGATCGACTACTTTCGCCTACACCGACGCGCTCTTCATTGAATCGGTTGCTTCAACTCTTCTTCCGCTGCACTGCGCATCTAGTGGTAATGATCTATGATTTTGTACTCGCATGGCTTCCTAGTTTACGCGGTAGAAATTTTAATTTGCGCTAGTGTAGCTTACCCGTATCCCAACACGCAAGCTGAAGGGTTTACAGTGCGTGGAATGAGCTGAAATGGGAGGCCCACTATGAATTTATAGCGGATTCGCAGAGGTGGGGAGCGCTAGCACGAGTTAAAGCCGGGGCGGTAGCGCGGTGCGCTTGATGGCCTCTATGGCTGCTAGGCAGAAGGGAGGGGTGGCGGTGACGCGCGCGCAACGTCAAGAAGCTTCAATGCCCCACAGTGGAGCACAATGGAAGAACTGGTGCTTGAGGAGATGAGCGCTCGTACGGTTAGAGCAATGGCGTCGCCACGGGGCGAAGCTACGGCGGAGAGGGGAGGGTAGGCCGGTGCGGCACATCAATGCTGGGGGAAGTTTCCAGACAACGCCTCGAGCACAGCAGCGTCGACGCGATGGAGAGTCTCGAGGGGCGGAGCGGCGACGACGACAGGGGTACGACGGAGGTGCTCGGGCGGCGATGCTAGAGGGGAGAAGGCGTCTAGCTCGGTTGGGAGGGTGTACGAGGCTGTAGCAGCGATGCCACAAGGAAGTCTCATGCTGGGGTAGGGGAGGAGGAGGTTGGGAGGGTGACGGAGGCGGCGTCGTCAGCGGTGCGTGTGAGCGGGGAAACCAGGGGCGCGGGGGCGATTTGGCCTCGACCGAGAGGAGGAGGAAGAAGGGGGAAAGGAGAGGGGCGCGGGCGGGCCGGCTGGGCTGCTCGGGGAGAGGGGAGAGATTCTTTTTTTTCCAATTAGATTTTGCAAAGAGAAGAAAAGAGACTTCTAGATAAGTATAAAAATCCAAAAACTCCCAAATAAAATTATGAAATTATCAAAATTTTTCTTATTTCAAAATTTTAAATTGATCATAGCAAGAAATGTATAACGATTCCAAATTGGGATGTTACAATATGGTTCTTTTTGAAAAAATATATGGTCCATAAATCTGAAACTTTTAAGTTCCGGTAGTACTGCTCAAGACTTGTGGTCATACCGCTATGCGATAGTTTCGCTGTTCAAATCTCAGTACTACCATTTTGAGATAGTTTAAGTCTTTCAAAAGGTGCTCTCTAAAAAAAATATACCACCAACTACACATCGGTAATTTTGGATTTTGGTCATAACGCACTGTTGTGTAGTACCGCCAATTACACACCAGTACTACCAATTTTTCTGACAATATATAGTTGGCTTTAGAATTTAAATTTAAATGCACGCTGACCTTTGCCTCGAGTCATGTCAATTTTCTTATCAATCTTAGCATGTATCTCCAGATAGTCAAATGAATTCCAGGACTAAACCTTTCAATCTCTTAACATACATGTTAGTCTCTTTTTGCAAGCACAAATAATTCAGTATAAAGCAATGAGTCAATGTGAGTATATATGAACTACACAAGTTTTATATACTGAAATAATATGTTTCAAACTAGAGATCCCAATATATGTGAAAAAAGAAATATGGATCAATACTGATGAAACAACAAAACGTAGAGTGAACTCCTCCTAAATATGTGCATACAAGATTGTATATTAAAGATACTAGAGGTGTATGCGTGGCGCCACGCCGCGCAGGTCAGTTTGTGTAAACGATTGAGCATTTGTAAGTTGTAGCATGTAGTAGTATAGAGAGCGTTATATGGTAATTGTTTTGTTTGTTATCTACCGCATATCATTTTTGGTAGCACGAATAGTATCGTGTGGTAGTTGTTGTTTGGAAGAATAAAATTTATAGGTAAAATTATAAGGGTAAGCTATTATGTAAATCTGTGCGAAGAGTGATATTATGCATTAAGGAAATCGAAAGGTTTGAGCACCACCGTGTTTCGAAATGGATGCATATTAGTTGACATAAAGTTAGTTATAACTAAGCAGTATTCAACAGTGATAGTTTTGTTGGTAGGTAGAACATATGCGATTACATTTTGTATAACAAAATAGCTATGGTAGATAGGTATGAGTTCTGGTAGCACTAAACACATAGGTGGTACTGTTATGACGGAGGCGGGAGGAAGCCATGTTATCCATTATAAGTGCACCGATGAACTGTACGGCAAGGAAAGAATCAAAGGAATAGTATTAGTGTCTGTGGTAGGTTTTTTCTTTTGTAATACTGTTTGTTTTGCAGTATTGTTAACGCAGCTAAAATGATATTATTGAAAGAAACAAGATTTAGGGTGATGGAAAGCAAGAAGGTAAAATAGGCGTAGAATTTAGTTGTGATGGTAGTATTATAAGAACAAAATGGGAATGGTGCAAAAGTGTAGCATGCAGAATCTAAGAATTCTGTAAGGTATCTGAAATGTAAAAAAAAGCGTTAAAAATATAGCAGTAGAAATCATGGTTAGCGGATGAATAGACTAAATGATCATAATAGGTACCTGAAGGTGTAAGGTATCTAAAATGTAAATGATCATACAGAAACCGGTGTGCGCTTCGGATTATAAAGGGAACGGGGGAGCTATGTGTCAATGGCTAGTTTAGGTAATACACCGTTAACCATAATATATTCAGTGTGTCTGAGAGAAGCAAACTGGGGTAGAAGCGAAGTTTGCAATATGCTATTACATTCTGCAATAACACTTGTGTTTAGCATCACAATGTGATTGTGCGGCAGTAAGAGAGATGTTTCATTGGTAGCAAAATATTTGGTTTTCCTGCGAAAAACAGATGATGTATAAACAGGAGTAAGTACATAGTAGGTTATCAATTTGTCTATGGTAGCAAACTGGCGTATTAAAGATCGTATTATTGTACACTGTGATGATGGCTCAGTAGCTTTGCTTCATGGAATAACTGTCTTGTAGTTTTGGTCTTTTTTGAAGGACGGATTATTCTGCGAGCAAAAACAATGAAAGAATTTAAGAAATTTAGATCTGGAAGACATAGTTTTTTTGCCTATTTTGCTGAATAGCAATATTAATAATAATAGAGAGTAATAAAGAGAATTACGTTTTGGTTAGCTCCGTGGGTGAAGCGGTAGAGTGCGGTGGAGGCATAAGGTTGTCATGTGGTGTTGTATCGTACTGTAATGTTGGATTGATTTTAGAGCAGATATATAAATAGTTAGACAGAAGGAAGCGTGTATATAATCTTTTTTGCATATAAAGTGTTTGGTTTATGTAAAGCTTTACAAAAGGAAATAGTGATAGCACTGTTTTTTTGTACCTCTGGAATATCAGCAGCTGCTGTTGGTGATGGAACAGCTGTGGCTGTGTAAGTGGTAGGAGAAGGTGGTGGTGTTGATGGAGTAGAAGGTAATTGTCTTTCATCATGTGCAATGGTCTGTATTTCTGCAGACGCTGATGATGAAGCCGCAGCATTGTCTGGTAATAGCAATATGTTTTGATTTGGTTGGGCCACCATTGATCGTACATGGAACATTGGAACCTCGCTTTGCAATGATCCTTTTGACATTTGAACAATAACCTCGTATTTCCGGCCGATAACCGCTTTGATTTCAGGTGGAATATATTGTGGTTGTTGTTCTTCGTTGCTGCAATCAGAATCATAGGAGGTTTTCCAACAAGTTCTTGGCCTATGTCGCCAAAGAACATAAATTCTGCATGGGCGGATGGGTCTGACTCATTGACATCAGCATCAGTGGCATATACGTTTATTTTATATCTGTTTGAAGATTTGAAAAATGTGTTATGCAATAACGTTTTTTGTATTGGTTGATGGTTGATTAGATAAAAGATGTAAACTATATGAATGTCGAAGGAGTTGTATACCTTGGTTCTGCTGTTGTGCATTGCATGTTTGACATTTATATCCATCTCCATCTGAAAAAGGCTTTTTCCAGCATGAGGAACATGCTATATACCACCATGATTGTGTTGGTATTAAGCCTGTGATAAGAATTGTAAGCTTGTAGCGTTCGCCCTGCGTGTATTATAATCGAAAACAATTAATCTATAGTTTATTTTAAATCCAGGTGGTGAACATGTGTAGAAGGAATTGTTTTTCTTGTGTACCCAAACTTCATTTGGTATAAGGTTTAGCAATTCATGAACTGTAGTAGTAGCTGAGGTGTTCTGGCTGTGTTTAACCTCTCGCCATTCAATTTGGTGTGTTTCGCTGCTTATTCTGTAGAGGATACAATCAATAAGTTCGAAATTTGAAAACCATGTAGAAACTGTCTTAAAAGATAGTACTATTTGGCTAACAATTACTAAACTGTTTGGAATGGATATAATGGGTTGTACATGTTTTGTAGAGCAACTACTTCAGGTATTGGTATATTAATATACCATTTTGATGCTGAGGTGCTTTGCACCGCAAGATGGCCTAGATACACATATAAAAAAATAGTAAGTGATACTAATATAAAATAAGAAAGCATCAAATGAAGATATATATATATTTCTTGTATAGGTAAGTAGATGAGACAAAGTTAATGTAATAAACCTGAGTATGTGCCAACCGACATGCCAACAAATAAGGCAATGATTGATTTATCCTGAGAGGAAGTAAAGATGTCGTCGGCATTAAATGACTGAGCATGTTGGCCCCATAACGTGATGATTGCTGCTTCGCTAAGAACAAACAGGAAAGCATGCTGTTTGACTGGAGGCAGTGTAAAAATGTTGTATATATACTTGGTGAAATGTAGGGAAATGGAAAGAAAGAAAGGTTGGAGAGAATATACGTACCTCCCATCTGTTATGTTAATAGTGCGTTTAACTGTTGGGCCTAATTTTGTTGTTGTTTCGATAAGCGATGAAACAGCGGTTATGAGAACAACAATGTCTGGTACATATGTAGATTAAATGAAGAGATCAAAATGGAATAATGCATTACGTATTATGTATGCTATTATAAAAGATGAGACAAAAAGGGTTCTAGTAACTAAATGAGTGCAATAGTTGTTATACCTGATAATAAAGTTTTTTTCCCAATGCGTTCGTCTAGGACAGGAAAGGTCACTGCACTATATGCATAGAGTGGGAAATCAGCTGGTGCTGGTGACACTTCGTTGACCCTTGTGTATTTTGAAAAGTGAACTGAGATGTGGTTATCAACTGCTTTATATGTTTGTTTTGCGTCGAGCACCTCAAAGTATTCAATTTCATAAAGAGGTCCTTCCTTTAGTATAGATGTAAATTTGTGAAGCCATCTTTGGGGGACAATCGCTTCCATAGTATGTCCCTAAAAAGGATTGGGTTCAATATTATGCAATAAAGAGTGGGCATATTGTGTTTATAGAAAGGTGCAGGAGAGAATAGAAAAGCGATAACAATAGCATCTATGGTGAGCATAAAAACGTTGCAGAAGGGAAGATCATGATTTATATGGATTAAATGAGTGATATAGTTGAGCAGTAAAAACATGTTCATCAAGCATGATAAAATCCAGATGGTATATATCTGTTGGGTCTTGAGGATTTCTAAATTCCCAGATATGTGGTAAGCGCACAAGCACCTTCCATTTATGTGAACTCGATTGATATCGTTCAGTCTTGTGTACATCATTTTGAGCCTGCATAATCTGAGAGATATAAAGCAAGTGATATGCAAATAAGCTTAATGCCGATGCGCAAGTGATATGTAACTGGAAGAAATTCAACGCATAACATATTGATGATAACGAAGAGTGTATTCCTGGAAGTATAAGAAGTTGCCAGTACGCAAGACGTGAGAAGAAATAGAGTATCACAAACATTGAGCACAGATAAGTAAAAGGAGGAAAACAAGATATACAATATATATATTAATACATCTAGACCTTGCCTAATATAGAGCTATAAAGTAAGTGATATCGAAACAAGCTTAATGCAGCGTTAACTGGAAGGAATTTCTTGCATAGAATAATGATGATAATGAAGAGTGTACTCTTGGAAGTATAACAAGCATTGAGAAAACAAGATGCAAGAAGAAATAGAGTAGCACAAATATTAAACACAGATAAGCAAAAGGAGAAAAACAAGATGCACAATACACACACACACACACACACACACACACATAAAGGGATGAATACGTAGTGCGTTATTCGGTGTGGGATAACTTGAATACGTTTAACAAAGCTAGTCCCTCTCGTAGTATCTTTAGAGTATGGTAAAGTAAACAAGGTACGTAAATAAAGTGGAAAAAGGAATGTTTATTCGAACTATGGCTAGAGTATGGTAAACTAAATACGATATGTAGATAAAGCGAAAAAGGAATGTTTACTCGGTATGTATGCAATAGAAACACATGTATATGTGAGAAAAGGAAAGATGTGGAATAGGTTGAATTACATAAGAACTATAGATAGGGAAGTAATTAAAGAGAAAAGAGCTATATGCTATATATAAATAAGTAAGTATGTACACATTATTTCTTTGTAACAAAAGAAAATAGAGGCATATTTATCAAAGCCTATGTGTATTGCGTTACTTGTAAGATATCTTTAATCAGCGAATGAGCGTATATAATATGAATAAGGGTCTGTTTATGTAATATGTATAGAATATTTTAGACATATATATTGGGCTACTAAGAAAAATAGGGAAGATGTATTTATAAAAACGAGTTTGTGTAGCTACTACATTTAACTAATATGAGCAGATTTGTTTGAACTACATAAGAAGTGCAGATAGGAAACCAACTAAAGAGGAGAGAGCTATATGCTATATATAAGCAAGCAACTATGTACACATTATTTCTTTGGAACAAAAGAAAATAGAGGTATATTTATTAAAGTATATGTGTACTGCGTTGCTTATAAGCTATTTTTAATCGATGAATAACCGTACACAATATGAATAAGATTCTGGGTACGTAATATGTATAGGATATTTTAGACATATATATTGGCCTACCAAGAAAAATAGGGAAGATGTATCTATGAAAATAAGCCTCTGCATCTACTACATTTAGGCAATATGAGTAGCTCTGAAGCAAAACTGTTAAGGAAGTATAGACACATGTGAGAAAAGAAAAAACGCAAAAGCGTCTGTACTACATAAGAACTCCAGATAGGAAAACAAAACAGTAAAAGAGGAAATTTGTATGCTATATGTAAACAAATAGGTATGTACGTATTGTTTTTTTTGTAACAAAAGAAAATAGAGATATATTGATCAAAGACTATGTGCATTGTATTATTTGTAAGGCATTTCAAATTGGTAACTAAATGTATATAATATGAAGAAAGATCCATTTATGTAATATGTATGGAATACTTTAGAGATATATATTAGTCTATCAAGAATAACATGGAAGGCGTATTTAGTAAAACAAGCTTGTATGGGTACTATATTTAACGACATGAATAGATATGAAGCAAAATCAGTAATGAATAAGCTTGAGTGAGAAAATCTGAGGATGATGATAGCAAAAAACGCTAAATAGAAGCGAGAACTTCTTTGTATACAATATTTTTTTTGTTTGAGTACAGGCAACACCCTTGTCATCTTCAACGAGTATCTTTCAGCCTGAACGTGATGTAACTCGTGATACTGCCACATATAATTGACCATGGGAAAATACTGGACTTCTTAGATAAATGCCAACTTTGGTTAAGGTTTGGCCTTGGCTTTTGTTAATAGTCATTGCATACGAAAGCTTGATTGGAAACGATCGATGCTATAGAGTAAAAGGCCATCGAGGACTTGTTGCATTTAGTACAGTGCGGGGACACAAACAGATTGTCAATATTAGTTCCGTAATTATACGGCCTTCAAGAACTCGATCACCAAGCCTTGTAATAATAAGGCGTGTTCCATTACAAAGGCCTCTGATGATTTATATTTCTTAGTAGCATCACTGGAACACCTATTTTTAGGCAAATGATATCTGTGGGAAACCATTCATTGCTATAGAATTTAAGAATTCAGCGGATATAGCATATCAACATAACCAATGTGATTCTCGGTGAGATATGGAATCAAAAATCGATATTCTTTCTTTGCAGACTAGGATTTTATCAAAAATAGCCTTGTTTAATTCATCGTGACCATATTAGTTGGGCAAATAATTGCACGCTGTGCTAAGTATTGAGGATCTTGGTAGCTCACGAAAGCGAATCATAGATAGCTTCCACAATTGTATTCATATTGTCATCTATTTGGTAGTAATAGGAGATCATTTGGTATATCTATCCGGGATGCTTAAACCTCACCAGGCTTTTTGATCATTGGTATTCGACCATCTCCTATATCGAGCACCCATTGAGCAAACACAGAGAGAGCATCACATTCTGCACTGGGGAGGTCTGGATTATGAAGTCTCATATTGGTAGATAGCTTTAGCACCTCAATGTGTTGCCAGAGTGATGATCTAATAAGTGAAGCCTCTATAATTTCTGTTTTTGTACCGCCTTCAATGACAGGCAAGATTTGGCGGAAGTCTCCACCGAGGACAACAAGTTTTCCACCAAAGGGTATATTCATACGAGTAGCATCTTCAACAGACATAATGTCACGTAATGTTCTGTCAAGCGCTTCAAAGCAATGTCTGTGTGTCATAGGAGCTTCATCCCACAAAATCAAAGATGTTTTGCTAATAAGTTCAGCAAGTAACGTGCCACGTGCTATACCACATAATCTTCTTTCATTAATATTAAGAGGTATTCTGAACCGGGAATGTGCTGTGCGGCCACCTGGAAGTAAAAGTGAAGCAATTCCAGATGAAGCTACGGCAAGGACTATCTGAGCTTCGGCTCTTAGCGCTGTTATTATAATATTCCAAAGAAATGTTTTCCCAGTGCCACCATGTCCTGACACAAAGTAAAGACCTTCTTTTTTATGGGTAACACATGCTATGATCTTGTTATATATAGCAGACTAATCAACATTTAGTTTACCACTCAATGTTTCAGCCTGTGCTGTTAAAACAGCTCTATCATATGCAAGCTCTTCAGTAAGAAGCCTATTACCAGAAATAGGGTCAACTTGCACTGATTCTCCTGCTATGTTGTATGTATCAAAATTAAGACCATTCTTTGAAAACATAGTAGATAACTCACTTATTAGCTGCGACTTTAGGTAATGAGCTGGTATGGGATATGCTCGATTCCGTAATCCTTGCCGTATTCTATATGCTATATCATCAGCAAAAAAATCCAATATTTGTCAAACAGACTTTGAGGACTAATTACACTACAAAAAGAGAGCACCACCATGAAAAGTTGCCTAAGTTGGCGTGGAGTAGCCCAAACCACTGCTTCATCAAAGAGCAGAAACCATTCTGTATCATCACCGACTAACCCACGAGCTTTGCAAGCTTCTTTAAAGGTAGGGTAGCACACTCCATCAAAAGTTCTAATATCCTCATAGTTTTGCGCATCGAGACAACCATTAAAAGCATCACGAGATAAAATAATTCACGATAGTTGGGTGCACATTATATATGCGACCAATCTTTGATGATGCACGCGTTCCTTTTATCCACTTTCTGTTAGTAACGTGCCATATCCTTTGTGTTGGAAATTGGTAATAAGTAGAAGATCTTGCGTTTATGAATTGTTGATTAGCAGTAAACCATTCGGTTAGCGTAGTCTTGTAAAATCTTGGATCATCAATAATTTCTTGTAGCTCTGTTTCTTCATGGTACATAATTCTATTCATACTGCATATGAACGCCAATCGCTCAATGAAGGAATTCACCATGTATTTCAAACTCAAATAATCGCCAAAGCGCTTCGCATGAAGATAAGTATCTATAATTTGATATCACAAAGTATTAGCATGAAATATTTTTTCAAAAAGGGATAATGAAGATAAATTCACATAGTTTGATGTAAGAGAATACTACTATAAAAAAGTGAACAAGGAACATATAATAGGTTGCTGTAGGAAAAGATCCTGTACTAAAGCAATTTACATAGCTTCATGTAAGAAAGCAATACTGTAAGACATTGGGTAGCGAATCTATAGTACCTTACTATACCATACAATAGGAAAAGATTTTGTATGAAAATAGCATCGTAAGCAAAGTAAGCAATGCTAAATAATTTGGCAGAGCAAATTAGATAGCAAATTATTACCTGCACTTAATATAATCAGCGACTTTATCTATTCCTTGTTTAACTTGCGCATTAGCTGAGTCTGATGGGTGGTCAATATTGGTAAAACTCATTCTTGCTCTATCTTGTCCTTTAGTAAGATATTTAAATAAATATTTCACGAGGTTTGTCTTGTTGCACCATTCAACATTGATATGAGCTTGGAATTTTTTAAGCAACGCAATGTTATATGGAACAACCCATCTATTGCCCAATTTAATTCCATTTTTGGTAACAAACGGTAACTATGTTGGCGGCGATACACTGGAAAACAGAGCAATCAATAACTCTTTCTGGACTATATTGCTTGGGATATCGCTTTGAACATAATCCATCTTTCATACATGGGCATTTCCTATTAAGATCTCCATATGGACCATGCATCATAAATTCTTCAACAAGAGAATAGGCAAGCAGATCAATAGTTGGGTCAGGAATTTCCGTACTTATAAGACTATCAATGAATCCAGCAGCTATGTCAGTTGTATGGTTAGAAAGCCATATAAGAGTATGAACATGAGGCAAGCCCCTCTTTTGGAATTCAATGGTGTATAGCACTGTCGAAAACAAAAGGGAAACTCAGAGTGAAAAGAATATATAAGAACTAAAGTAAGAACAGACAGAATGTATATAGAGGAAACAATAAGCTAACCTGCTCGTACAACACCAAAAGTGTAACCGGTTTTGATGTCTGAAATAAATTCAGCAAGCTTCATATGGAAAACACTAGTTAATAATATCAGGACGGTCAAAACACTTCTGACCAGGTTCGTATTTAAGTGCGTCTATAATCTCTGGCCATCTTGAATTGCATGTAAAAGTGGAGAATAAATCGGAAGGGCCATATTCACGACAAATAGCCATAGCATCCTGATAATTTAGTGCATAATATCGAGGACTGCCTGTAAAGCTCGTAGGAAGCAAAATTTTGACACCAATATTTTTGCCTTGAGATGTGCCTTGACCAAGCGCATCAGAAATGCCCTGATATGTCTCTGATCTTAGAACGTCTTGGTTGAAAAGATGAAATGAAAGATGGTTTGCTTCAAGGCATGAATAACAGTCAACTTGTATCTGATTTGAAAGGCAACCACAACATGTGTAAGGATTTGGTTCATTTCTTCAGTAGTGACACTGATATGAGTAGTACGGAAGCATAGACACTTCATCTCGAGCCGAGGGCAAGCCAGTATCAGTTTCTTTATATTTAATACCAAGATGGAAGCCCTTTTCACCATATGGGAATAATAACGGATATTGCAAAGACATGAGAGTGGGATTCAAAGGCGATATTTGTTTTAGCTCATCACAGCGGGTCTCAACAACTATATCAAATTTGTTATTCTCTAATGATAATTCCCCTACAACCAAAGTAGCCAGCTCAGGAACTGTTGGTAAAGAATATCGATCACCATGATTAATAGATGAACCAATAAGCCGAATATAAATCTCTAGGTTTTCTTCAGAAAATAGTCGGTCACATGCCATTCTGAACTTTTTTACCAACGGATTGCAACAGTCAAGCATATTAATCAAAGCAGAAACAATATTGGGATCTCCTTCTTCGTGCATATCACTGTCTTCACTGAATATAGACAATCTGTTACTAGCTTTGTTGATCGTATCATAAATATATAGCTGAGCATACTTGGGTTTCGGCACGGTATAGGAAGCAATGAACCAATACGGTGATGAACGACACCATTTATACGGAAAACATAGGGACCTCCACCGGTATTAATGGTTCTATCAACATCTACATGAAGTGAATGCAAACAAGGAATTGTAATGGCGTATTAAACGCATAAATTCATTTGAGCGAGCACCTTTATTAAAACCAATAAGATCTCGAAGTGGAGGCGGGTATTCTTTATGGAGTGGAAGGAAACCTTTCCACCTCGACAACACTTATTATAAACAATCTGCTCATATCTAGAAGAACTTCTATGTTGAGATCTTTCTTGGTACCAAAAATAGCACAAAGCATTTATTACATTTGTAATCTGGACCACCATAATATGAACGATCACCGTATGTGGTGAAACAATGCACTAAAAGCGGTGCTAAACAAAGAAGAACAAACAGATGCAATAGGAGCACGTAATACATGAACAAAGAGCGATAGGGCAAGGAAGGAAAATCAAAAAACAATATAAAATGGATGATGTTGTCAAACCTTTTAAGCAAGAAATTTGTTCCTTAGAAAGAAGAACACCTGGTTCTCTAAGCGAAATCGAACTAAAAGGCCACGCATCACTTGAAATATGTGGGAGATGGGACACAAAGTATCGAGAAAAACATATCGAGAGCTTTATGGTTTCAAACAAATATATAGAAAAACACAAAACATTAATTCCGAAAGAGACAGCAAGGGAAGAAAACCTGTTCTAACAGTTGTACGGAGCAATCTAGATAACCACCTTTTTTTTCCTATTGGCGGCTGCCTCAGAGGAGCTAACCGATGGGTAAAAATGGATTCCTATCATGCAAACAAACAAAAGAGGAAAATAAAAGGGGAATGCAAACAAAAGGTAACCAAAAAGAGAAAAGAAATGTTTATAAAGACTATAAATAACCATGTTGCCATCTCCGTCGAAGCGGCGCACTAACAGCTGCGGGAAGCACTGTAAAAACAAGAAAAGGGAGCGGGCAAAAAACGGGATTCAATGCCGAACAAAGAATGGCTTACTAAATTAAAAAACGAAAAGACTATCAAAAAGAGAAGGCATAAAACGTTAATAGTAGTCATACATGGCTCTGCTGATGGTTGCGAAAGCGGGACTGGAAATGCAGCGCGCAAACCATCATTAGGCGGCAATAGCGATAACGCTGGCCTAAACGGTTGCTTTCCACGTAGAACCTCCTGACGGCGGGCTCTAGCAAAGGCCGCCGAATTCATACCAGGAAGTAACAAAAGACAAGGAAGCAAGAATCCAAGTAGAAAGCTAATAACAAAAAGTGAAAAGTGAAAGGGTCACAAAAAGCATATACACAAGTTAGGTAAAAAAAACCAGCAGAAAAATAGCGACATCGGCAAGGAATTCACCATGCGGATAAAGAGACCACGCTAAACGTAGTAAACCAACAACGACAACAATAGCATAGCAACAACAAAAGAACAAACCAGAAAGCACATAAAAACATAAAATAGTCCTACCACCAACAACGACAACAATAGCATAGCGACAACAAAAGAACAAACCAGAAAGCACATAAAAACATAAAATAGTCTTACCAGGATGAGCAAATAGAAGCATATTTGATTCGCAAATAAAAGGGTAAAAAAACTACTATGAGCAGCGTATAGGCGTATACGTAAATAAATACTAAATACAGGAAAGCATGCACATAAGCAGCGTATAAGCGCATACGTAGACAAACACCTAACATAGCAAAGCTTGCACAGATGAGCATAGCGACAACAAAACATAAACGGTAGAGGAGAAAAAAATGATAACCTACGAATACACATAAAAACATAAAATAGTCCTACCAGGATGAGCAAACAGAAGCATATTTGATTCGCAAGCAAAAGGATAACAAAAACTACTGTGAGTAGTGTATAGGCGTATACGTAAACAAATACTAAATACAGGAAAGCATGCACGTAAGCAGCATATAAGCGCGTACATAGACAAACACTTAACACAGGAAAGCATGCACAGATGAGCATAGCGACAACAAAACATAAACGGTAGAGGAGAAAAAAAATGATAACCTACGAATACAGGAAGCAAAACAGCTGTGTTCCAGAATAAAATACAACGAAGTATTCGGAGGCACGCCTGCATGGCAAAAAACATAACATAAATATTAATAAAGAGTAAAGAACCTGTACACACCCCAACGAAAAGCGGCAAGAACAATAATATAAGTAAACAACACATAGGTTCACTAAAGCATACCACAAATAAAGAAATTCATACGCTACCTGAAAACAGCATAAGTCTATTTGGAAATAGGCAATATGTCCAGAACGAAATAAAGCGAGCTATTCGAAGGCACACCTGCATGGGAAAAAGTAAAACGTAAATACCAAGACAAAGAGCAAAGACTCTCTATACGCAGTAACGAAAAACGTTGGCAAAAATAATACAAGCAAACAACATATATCTCTATACGTAGTAACAAAAAACGTTGGCAAAAATAATACAAGCAAACAACATATATACGCAATCTACATAGAACATACCTACAACCGAGAGATCCACATTTTAATCTTAAGATGATATAAGCAACACCCTAAACAAAAGGTCCCGCATACTAATCAAGAAAACCGACAAAAACAAAAAGAAAACACCTATACCGTAGCAAACAGCATATATATGCAATCTACACACATCATACTATCCTAATCTTAAGGTAAGCAACATAAGCAACACTTTAAACAAAAGGGTCCACATACTAATCATGAAAACCCCAAAAAAAAACACTTACATCGTAGCTTTGTAGCAAACAGCATATATACGCAATCTATACACAACATACCATTCTAATCCTAAGGTAAACAACATCTTAAAACAGAGGTAAAAAAGAAAACCTGTAAAGAACCTGGAAGTAAACAGTATATGTAAACCAAAGAAATCCACATTTTAACCTAGCGAGAGGCAGTATCTAAAACTAACAGATTCACATTCACATTCTAACGCATAAAACGCGGACGGAATAAGAACACCAAAGCGAAAATAGTACCTTAGACCAAAACGAAGACAAAAGAGCAGCAACCACCAAGAAATCGAAAGCGAAAGGACAAGCTGTTCCTCACACACACCATGTAACATCCCAATTTTTGCTTTTATTTTGAAGAAATAGTTTTAAATTAATAATTTCCAATTATCTGGAATTTTCTGAATTTAAAGTTTCTGTTGAAAAGAAAATTTAATATCAAAATAAGTTGGAAATATTTTTTATATGTTTAAAACATTATCAGTGAATTATGTGAATTTTTCTGGAATTTTTGGAATTTATTTGGTATTTTTCTGAGTATTTTAAAGTCTCCTACTGATTTCTGGAATATATAAAAGATTTAAATATCAAAATCTCCCTCGGGCTGACACTTGTCAAGCATCCGAGCCCTTCCTCCCCGGCCCGAGCTAATCCCCGCCGTCTACGCCTCATCCCGCCTCCCCTCTCTCTCGCGGCGCCAAGTGTCGCGCATCCGACAGCAGCCCGGCCATCACAACGACTAATACTCAAAAGGGTTGATCGCCCTTATTGGGTAGGTTGATCCTCCCCGCCCGACTGGTTACCGCCGCCCGCTCTCTTCCCTCCCCCGCTCCCTCGGCGCGCGTTCGAGCCCCGCTCCGCGCGCGAGGTTGAGTTTCTATTTTTTTAGGTGCGCTGACAAGCGGGCCCCACCTGTCATAGACTGGTCTGCGTAGACTCACTGCCAGCGGGTCCCACCTGTCAGAGCCGTCGTCCCCGACGCGTGTCGTCATCTTGACCGTTCATGATTGCCGTATTAGATCGCAGCCGCCCGTTGCCACTTAGTACACCCCATCGGCTCAGATTTAAATCCGATTGCCGGATTGAATCTCAACCGCATCTTTTCACTTACCCTTCACTCATCATCCTCACGGCCTTGATTACTTTCTCTGCGCGCGCGTCGTGCATCCGAGCCGCAGCGATCGCCTTCTCTCCTTTTTCTCTCTCTCGCGACATGCGGGACCCATCGGCGATCGTCTTCCCGCCACCTTCTTCCTCCCGTCTACGCCTTGCCGCCATTAACAAAGAAAAAGCGAAGCTTTAAAAGCTTGGTTTCTTAACCAATTATTTCCCGCACTCGCACATTCAAATAGCCGCATTCCCGCAACCGTTTCTGGCATTATTTCATCTAATTATGCACTGTGCGCCGTCGCCTTCACTCTCCGGGCAGTTTCAAGTCCGGCGAGCTTCGCGCTGCCGTTACCGGCCTCATTCCCCTATAAATCCTACCGCCCGAACTGTGTCTCAGTTCCATTTCACTGTCTCCACCTCCAATTGCTCGCTGTCAAGCCGAGAGCCTCCTGCGCTTGATTTTCCTCCGCCGGCCACTTTCAACTCCGGCGAGCCATCGCCGCCGCCTCAAGCCTTCCCGAGATTCACTGGTGCATCCTCGACGTTGCTGGTGCCCAGGCGATCTCAGGCGACCACTCTTCTGAGTTGTTGCGACCCCGGAACCCCTCCGCCGCCGTGAAGCCCTCTCCGACCGCCGCCCATTTTTGCCGTCTCGCCGATCCGATCATCCTCAGGCGCCGTGCGAGGTACCAGCAGATTCTCCTTCCCTCCCTCTCGCTTTTGCGCACGCCGGTTGGCGCCGCCGCCCGCCGGAGCGCCGGCGACCTTCGGGTCCCGGGCCCCTTTCCTCCGGCGACCGTGCCACGTATGCGACTGCGCGCGTGTGGCAGCCGCGTGGCGCCAGGTGGCCGCCAGTCGGGCGCCACGACTCGGCCACGCAGGCGCCCCATTGCCACCTCGTTCATGCCCGTACACACGTGGCGCACCGGTGGCAGCCACGTGTATGCCACGTTGCTTCGCCGGCCTCCCCGCAGATAACCCTCAAGAGGGTTACCTACCCATTAGGGGTAGGCAGTGCCTCCCCGCTCACTTGGCTAGCGCCGCTCTCTTCCCCCTCCCACTCCTCGGGCGTTCGAGCCCGCTCGCGTGGCGAGGTTGAGTTTTCTCCGTTTTAATCCGCGCTGACAGGTAGGCCCCACCCGTCAGCGACCACCCCTCTGCGCTAGCCACTGACAAGTGGGTCCCGAGTTCAGTGGGTCCCACATGTCAGAGACTTATTCTAAATAAAATTGCTGACCAGTGGACCCACATGTCGAGATTTCCAATTCTGGATTTATTCAAATCTGAGATTTTCAAATAGCCATATCTTTTTCATTTTAGCTCCCAAATTGGTCCATTCAAATTTCTAAATTCATCTAAAATTTCAATCTTTCATTTGGTATATTTATTTTCAATTTTTGAATTTTTATTTTATTTTATTTATTTGGAATTCTCGATT
This sequence comes from Melocanna baccifera, assembly GCA_036346265.1. Classification (NCBI taxonomy): domain Eukaryota; kingdom Viridiplantae; phylum Streptophyta; class Magnoliopsida; order Poales; family Poaceae; genus Melocanna; species Melocanna baccifera. The sequence continues at coordinate 2,472,270 of CM070702.1, forward strand.
TACGTGTAGAGACCGATTTGTCCGAGCAACCTCAAGAGCAAGTTGTGGAAGATTTCAACCAGACACAGGAAGGCAAGTCTCCTTTGAACATTTTGCTCCCATGTTTTGCAAGTTTCCTTTGATCAACTTGCTCAAATGATTTAGAAAAAATGTTTAGGTAGTATTTTAAATTAATGCATGCTTATGTTATATCAAGTGATAATTTGATTTAGAAAACTTAGTTAAAGACCCAATTTGTTATACCTTCCATTGAAAATTTGTTTGCCTTGTACCATTGTCAACTTAGGATATTCCTTTGACTCAATAATGAGTTAGTGTTACAATTGTTGAATGTTTAAATACTAGCAAATGCTTAGCGTAGCAAATAAATATAATAATGTTCAAATGAGTAGCATGGTTATCAAATGTTTTGATGAATGATTTGTTTGAACATTGGTAATGGATGTTACCATTGTTAAATATTTTGTTTGAACATTGGTAATGGATGTTACCATTGTTAAATATTTTGTTTGAAAAGTGGTAATGTATGTTACCACTGTTAATTTGAAAATAAAATGAAATTCAAAGGAAAAGTTGACAAGGGTGGATGGAAGGTTTGGTGGTGCAGCTAGCACGAGAATTGTTGGGTTTGTGAATGAGCCACCCTGGTCGATTAAGGACCGACACTTGTGTTTGTCCAAAACTGAGCAAAACAGTACATCCACAAGTCTATATGGGTACGACCTAGCTAACTACCCTATAATAGTGTAGTTTAGATATCACCAGTGGTGTATTGAGTGCCGTGGTGTACTTGGTTACTCATAGTGAGGGACAGGGTTTCATGTACTCATATGGCGCAAGAGGGGCTCCAACTCGTGGATTCGAGTTGTGGTGAAACCTTAGCGGGTGGTATTTAAACTATACTGGAGTAGGCGAAAGGCTTTGTGATAATTTATCCGAGTCTCATGCCAAAGGAAGCGTGTTGACTATTAAGATAATTTATCTCTTGTGGGTAAAGTGTACAACCTCTGCAGAGTAAAACTATTCGAATAGCCGTGCCCACGGTCAAGGGCGAGCAAAGAATGCATTCACATGGTAGAAGTTTTGGTTTTGATTTCAAAACAAAATGAATTGGAGAAAAACTCGGAGTAGTATAACTCTCGTGATGTTGAGATCGGGTGTAACACGAGGTTTTGAAAATTGGTGTGATAGCTTTGAGATATTAGTGTTGGTAGTTTAACCTTCACTAAAGTACTTATCCAATTTCGATTATTAAAAACAAGTTGTTTTAAAAATGGCTTTTAAAGTAATTATGTAGATTTGAAATAAAATGCTGATTGTTGCAAATAAACCATATAGCCTTCCTTTGTGAAACCTTACATCTATGCATTTTTCCCAAGACTTATGAGTACATTTTTGTACTCACCTGTTGCTCTATAAATATAAAAGCAGAGAATGGAGAAGATCAAGCTGGAGAGTATGACTTCTGCGCCGAATGTGGATGCGGTGGATTATTCCCGGATGCCTAAGATTCGTCTCCCCAGTCAATTGCCTGTGGCAGATTGATGGGTCGATCAAGTTATCTTTTGCTTCCGCTGTGTTTATTTTTTTTGCATGAGGTTCTGTGAACCTTAGTAAGGCTATGGCCTTTGTAAAACTTCAGTTACTATTGTAATAAAGCGTTGTTGGCAATGTATCATCTTTTCTGTTTGAACTGTGTGTACTAGCATTGATCTCTGGGACTAGTACAGTAATACACAGGGGGTCTAGGAGTTTCTACTCCGGGTCTGACAGAGATGGTATCAGAGCTATAATGACCCTAAGACGTGACCGTAGGTAGAATAGAATGGTTGAACCTTAAGGACTTAACTTAAATAATAAAATATTTTTAAAAAAGCTTTGCTTACTCTTACCTCTCAACCTTTGCTTACCCTTATCTCTCAATCCTTTCTCATCTTTATGTCATTTCTGAAAAAAAAAACTTATTTCTATCTCTCATGTTGTTCAAACCATTATAGATGGATGTTCATCAAGATGCACTGAATGATGGATAGAGTGTAGGCCTTCATCGACTACTCCGTCGATGGGACTCCAATGTCGAGCTATCTACCTGCCCAGGAAAGTTAGCCATGGAAATCAGATGATGGGACACCGCTTTGCTGTACTCGTCACCAAGCAAACTGGACAAGGAAGTCTTCACTAGCGCTTTGAAGAAAGCAGTTACTCGTTTGAAAGAACCAAGCAAGAAGTCGCTCGTAAAGCAGTTCTTCGCCCCTGCCATCATTTCAATCTTCGCATTGAAGGGACGCTCTTTGTACCCAGAGAGCCACGAAGGATCACACCAAGACCACCATTATCCATTTAGATTAAGTTGTTAAGTTAGCTATTAGACGATGTTACGAGCTATCAAATTTTCTCTTTTGTCGATAGCCGTAACTGTTATCTGCTATTTTCTTAATAAAGGTTTTTGCTAGTAAGTGTTTTGTTGGATTGTGCAAAACGACCCCTATTCCTCCTTTGTCTTAAGTCTACTCTTTCCTAATCTTTGGAAGCATCAAGTTGGAACACCGATCGTCAATGCCCTTCAAACAACAATCGTAAAGCCATAAAAGTTTACAAAGGGACGTCCGAACTAGATCATTGATCAAGCCAAGCAGAGTAAGATCCATACCCATTTCTTTGCTAGCCCGTGCGAATCTCGGGGACGAGATTCTCTTTAAGGGGGATAGTTTGTAACAGCCCAGCTGTTTATTCCAAAAAAAACACATTTAATTTAATTAAAAAAATATTTACTTTTGGTTGTTTAAGTTTATTTGCCTGATTTTCTGCTTTTAAAAAGGGTTTTACGTGAGAAAGGTGATTTAAGAAAAAAATAAAAACAATAAATAAATAAATAAATAAATAAGGTATTAAATAAGTTAGTTTGAAATAAAAATCAAAGTTATTTGATTTCTTGAAATTTTAAAATTTTTAGCTAACCTGATTTTCTGCTAAAGAAAATAGCCTTTCTGTTAAACAAAAAAATATTTTATAAGGAAAAATATTCAAATTTGAGTTGGAATTTTTTTTATAAGTTCTAAATAGCCTAAGAAACTTCTATGAATTTTTCTAAGATTTTTAAGCTTTATTTGTTATTTATTGTATTATTTAAAGCTAGAAAAAGAAAAACATTTTTAAAAATTAAAATAAACGTCAAAAAATTCTGAAAATATTTTTTTTATTCTTTTCAAGTTCCAAGGATTCTAAAAATATTTTTTCTGGAATTTTTCCGAATTTTCTTTCTTTTTTCTTTTTCTTCCTTTTCTCTTTTTCTTTTCTCTTTCTCTCGCCTACCTTTCTTCTCCAACCGTGCGTGCGCGAGCAGTCCAGAACAGCAGCCATGAAAAAACGTTGAAGCTTTTTCAAAACCTCATAACTCGTGATTTACTCAACGGTTTTTAGCGAAATAAATTGCATTGAATTCCCCTCATCAAGCTCTTTCATTCCCCACCGTTTCCCCTCATTCATGAGCTATTTTCATGGATTTAAACCATGCCATTCAAAGACATACCCCATTGATCTCCTCCTCGGTCCACCTCCACCCCTATAAAGAGAGCCCCGTGAGCCTCTCCTCATCCTCACTCAACCCCGAAAATCTCAAGTCCCCACTCACTCTCTATTGGCCGCAATCGAAGTTCTTGTTTTCTTGTACAAGCGGCGTTCCGCCTTTGTGCCTCGTCCGGTGGAGCGCCACCGCGTTTGACCACACCGTTGGCTTCGCCCGCCGCGTTCTACGCGGTGCTCACTCGCCTTCGCGAACTTCGCCGAGCACCGCCGCCACCGTAGGCCGTCGGGTCCGTGTTCGTCGCGTCGCCACCGGCCGACCGTGCATGCCCGACCAAAACCAAGGTGAGCATCACGATCCCCACGCTCTACTCTTCGATTCGCCGCAACTCTCACATGTTAATTCCTCTCCGTTTGTCCGGAACGTCGATGTCAGCCTGTAGGCCGTATAAAGTCTTGTCTACCGTGTTTCGCTCGTCCGTTGGCCGAGCCGTCTGCGGCGTTGAGTTCATCTCGACACGTTCTACGCCGTGCTCCCCTCCATTTGTCCAAAAACCTTTCCTAAATATTTGCGTCCGACACCTCGCCATGGCCGCAAATGGCACTTCGTGTCCCTGCCTGTCCGGAAATAATTTCAACAATCCGTCCGCGTCAAAACGTGCCAAACCATCCCAGGTGGCTACGTTTCAGACGGTTTTGGATTCGCCTGACCGAGCGCGAAGATATTGAATTTTTAGTGTTTCGGTACCGACGTCGTTCAAATGACGATTGCGTCGCCTCCGGTGAGTTTCGGCTTAGCTGATATTTTTTTCTAGACTCACCTTACCGCGTTTTACGCCGTGGTCACCTTACTTCATCATATTCTTTGCCCGAAAATTATTCTTCTCTGCCACCCTATGTCGTTGTCGCCGTACACATCGTTACCGTACTCCGTTTGACGTGCCGCCAATTCCTACATGTGCCTCGGGTCCCTAGCAAACCATTTTGCTAGTTGGCTTCACCTCTGTGCCTTTTCTCACCGGCGCCGCGACCAAAACAGTGGAAGGGCTGTTCTCTGCGCAGGAATATTCCTTTGGAATATTCCTGATTTTTCTTTTTTCAGGATTTTCTGATCCGCCAATCTTCCAATCGCTCGTTCTCCTCCGTCCGAACTCCGAATCAGGTGATTCAAGTTTCTAAATTCATCTAAATTCATAATCTATTTTTCAGTATATATTTCATAATTTTTGGATTTTCTCGACCGCCCTTGGTTGAGTCTCCTCACCGCCGGAACACCGTCGCCCGAGTTGCGCCACCGTTTCATCTCGTCGCCAACCACCTTCCAGCCACTTGTGGTGATACACAAGAGCACCAGAGCACTCCTCGTGGTCCCCACTCTCTTTTTGTGCCCCTCGCCAACCCCGCTGCGTGCTCGCGCGCTAGCGAGCCCACGGGCTTTGTGCGCCGCACCACCGTCCATGGGCTCGGTTCCACTATTCCTCACCCAATTGTCCTGGTTCGCTCGTAAACCTATCGCACCGTGCAACTTCTACCTTCTTAAATGCGAGGAGCTCCGTGAGTAATTGCCTCGAACCTTCTTGCGCCCGCCGATGCCACCGATAATCGTACCCACCTCCGCCCGAACCTTGCACAAAGGAAATCCCGGACTCATACTCTTCTCCCTTTTTTGTACACCTCCTCGGTCTTCGTCGCCGTTGGATCACTCGAATCTCGTCACGTGAAGCCATCTGACGTCTCTCAGCCATCCGACTCTTAGACTCTGACATTCGGAGACTTCGACTCTAGCCTTTGACCTTCGCAACTTCAACCGATGATTTGACTATGGTTTGACCATGTCTTCGACTACACCTTCGATCATGGTTTCGACCACACACAAATATTGTAGCTCCCGACTACTTTTCCTTCACAAAGAAAAGAATTCAAAGAATTCCTTTTATTTATTTCTTTGGAATTCAAACTTCCAGAAGTCGTCCTCCTTCGCCCTAACTCCTTTTGGACCAATTCAAATTCCCAAATTCATATTCTATCTCCCGGCATTTATTTTGTAAAAATTGGATTTTATTTGGATTTTATTTGAGTTTAGTTTGTTCTTGCTTTCCGCGTGTAGACTACGACTATTTCGGAGAGTATAACTTCAACGAACCGCAGCAAACTTCGAAGCAAGGCAAGTTACACCTTTGATCATGTTGCTCCTAGTAATTTAAATTATTTATGTTGATTTTAAATTATTATGCATGCGTACTTTTATTCAAATCTAGTTTAAATTGATTTAAATTCTAGTTATACCCAAATCCTTTGTGTATGGCCAAATTTGATATTGAACTTCCTTATACCTTGTCACCATAGATGAAAACCTAGTTAGTACAATAGTATTGACTAGAAATTTTGTAGAATTGCTTAGCCATGCTTAGAATGATTTAAGTGGGAATATTTGTTTCATTGGAAAATGATAAGTTTCTAAAATCTATTTTTGACTTCGGTGAGTCAAGAATGAATATGAATGTTTCAAAGAAAAATATAAAAACTTGGTTTGGACCTAGGCTAATGGTTAGGTGGTGGGTGCTGGCATGCCTCGTGTTTGGTGACACTGGTTGATTGTCGAGGCACAAGGGGTATGTGGATTGAGCCTAAGTCAAATTAAGGATCGGTGCATGAGCTCTTGTTGCAAAGCCACATCGTACTACCACAAGGCTGGTATAGGACAGTCCTGGCTGACTAATTTGTGAGGTCCCAACTTTGGTCTCGCTATAGGTTGAATGTGAGCGTGGCGTAGGCCATGGGAAGTCTCACACGGCACAAGAGGGGCTCCAACTTGTGGATTCAAGTTGTGGTGAAACCTTAGCGGCGTGACCAAGTTGAAGGCTTAGCATTGTAAAGGCCTTGTTATGGTTTTCTCGATCGCACGCCTACGGGCGTGTAATGGCCGACAATATGAGATAATCATATCTTGTGGGTAAAGCTGTACAACCTCTGCAGAGTGTATAACCTATCTGGATAGCCGTGCCTACGGTTATGGGCAAGTGAGTAAAGTTTTTCATGGATTAGACTTTGGTTTTAAAAATGGTTTCGAAAAGGCTTATGGATGGATGGATAGAGTTCATGACCGGTGGGATACCCGTGAATAAGTTGGTGTTTGGTCTGAACTGCACTAACAAAATGAATCCATAAGAGATTTTGAAAAGCATATGGATAGATGGAATCCATGTGAAACGTTTTGAAAAGATGGACCGGTGGGATACTGTGACTAGGTTAGTGTTTGGTCGTAGCTTTGCACTAACGATATTATTTTGTAAATTATTATTTCTATCTATGTATAAAATTGAGCTTTTGCACTTATGTTATTGTATTTAAATTCAGGTACTGCTTTTTGCACAAATAAACTTAATAAGCCTTCCTTTGTTATCCCTATGCATGCATTCACTCATTAAAACTCTGGTGTAACTTGCGTAAGTACTTTATGTGCTTACCTTGGGAGTACTTTATGTGCTCACCTTGCTAAAATCTGTTGCGAGAGGACCATGCCAACAACCGGTGAGGATGGTGGACGACTAGGCGCGTCTTCTGATCATTCGCCTGTAAGGCGGCGGGATGGGCTGCTACTTCATTGGTTTCCTTCCGCTGTTTATATGTATTTTTGGTTTATGAACCATTGATGTAAAATTTGGCCACCAGGCCTATATTTAGTTAATGAATAAATGTCATTGTGCATGATATGAATCTTTGTTATCCACTGTGTGCACTAGCTTGATCTCGGACTAGTGCGATTTACGAGAGGATCCGGAGTCGTTGTTCGGTCCGACACACCAACAAATGAATCGGCGAGTAAACGGCGGAAGAGCAAGAACCATAAACAAATCGAAGGCGACGCATAGCAAGGGCGTAACACAAAGCAAAACAACGAACACCCAAGACAGAGAAAAACAAACAAGAAGCGGCGGACGCAAAGTGAACACCAGAAAGCGAAACACACAAACCTCTGACAAAATCCGTCTCAGCTGCGCACGCGAAATCAACCACACAAACAGAGAACACAACAGAAGAAGAAACAATGGCCCACAAGTGTCAGGGACTCATCTGGGTAAGAAGCAACGTACACAAGCGCACCTACAGCGCGCTCTCTCACAAGGCGCGAACGAAGCACAGCACACGCAAACCGCACCTCGCTATCCAGCACAAGGCATCGCTCGTACGGCGACTCCTATCGCACGCGTCGGCCAGCGGATGCACCCAGCAGACACGTGGACCGAACGAGAAGCGAGGAAGTCCCCCGACTTTGTATAGAGGATTATATGCACAAATTCAAGTTTGACTATTTATGAAGTTCAACTATATTTTCAATCCAAGGAATTCAATAAGATATAAGCATGTGAGTGTTGAACGCATACCAATATGATTTTACCTTTTCATCCAACAGAGACTAAGTAATATCATAATCAATCAAACATGTTAGTCTCACAATAACATTTATCATTTAACACATCCAAATGAAACTAGGCAATATCATAACTAATAAGTATGTTAGTCTCACAGTTGCATTTGTTATTATCACCAAAACTAACTTAATGGAGCTTGAACTTACAATCATAAAGTAGTATTGTCAGCTCTGCTTGTTTTTTGTTGGATGTGGAATTTATTGCAATTTAGGTTGTTGTGCCTATTATTAGCAGCATCCATGCGGGTTTAATTATTGATGATTTTTTGACGTTCCATCATCTTATATGAGTTACTATAGTAAAATTCGTATATATAGAGTTTATGGTGAAGCTGTAGGTTTTTGAATACAATTTTGGCTACGATGATTGAGGAGACTTGGAAGAAAAAAAGAAAAAATGATGTCAATTATGGAGACAACTAAATTTAGTGTTTTATTACTTGTTTGGAAATGTTACAATTTAGATCGTTTTCACGACCATTATGAAGGCTTTGACAATATTAATTCTTTGAAATTTGATGACACCCTAATGTAAAGCTAGCATGATACTTTCCAAAGTTTTGCTATTTGAAAGTGAAGGTTTTGTTCAATTTCAATTTAGGATGAAGGATTTAAGTGTATGAAGTTTTGTTTTTGTGTGGATACCGCAACATTTGTCTAGTTGTCACAGCTGATGTGAGGAGTCTATTGCAGTTTATTATCCATTGATGGCATAAGAGTTCCTTTTATCCAAAAAAAAATTATAAGAGCAGTTTTAACTATATCATGGAATTCAATAAACTTTGGAGCCGATAGTTTGATGTATGTGATGGCTACACATACAAATTTCTCTTTCAATATGCATTGTTTGCCAAGTTTTGTTTTCCAGGAAGAGCATGTCAGATCCCATGGTCTGTGTTCTTTGCTATCTATCTAGCGCCATAGGTGATGTTTTGGCTTGTGCGTTTGATGGTTGAGCATTTGTTTAAGGAGGTCAGTTGCATAGACTTAGACTTTTGCTGGGGTTATGGATTGTTCAAGATTCAAATTTATTCGTTTGCTTTGTTAATACCTATGAGTTTAGATCTACTGATGGTTTGCACAATTTACTTCGCGAGAAGCACTTGGATAAGACTGTTCTAATCTTTCTTGTTGAGGATTAGTACTATGGACTTTTGAGATGCAAGGTCTATTGATATAGATTTACTTTGAGTAGATTTGATATTTGGCTATAAGAGTAAATTCATTTCAAGGTGGAGATTATTAAAGTATGATCCGAATTTGTTATCGTGTCTGTGTCGGATGCTATGTCAGATGTGACGCTGAGTAGTGCATGCACCATGCGTGTCAAATGTGACACTGATCAGCACAACCAACTCTTATTCGGTTTTCTCCTCTGTTAGGGATTCTTGTCTCCTAGCCTATATGTACCCCTGTAGTCACACAGTTTAGATACGTCAATGTTTTTCGTGTTTGTAATTTTTCTCATATTGTTAATTTCGCTTTAGTGTCTGTAATTTTTTTAAAAGGGTTTTTCATGTTAAATCTGTATCTCCCGTTCTTTACAACAAAACACCTCAATTTTAGAAACGCATATCAACATATTACCAAGCACATCGCAATTTTGCTTTAACTAGTCATGAATTCTAGGCAACTTCTCTCACAATAAAAAAAAGAATTCGATGCAAATTCATTGAACTCGAGATTACAAGTTTCAACTTTTCATCGGACGAAATAAACCTAGAGCTTTAGAGTTAAGTCGATTCCGTTTGACGTCTCCTCCTGACTCACTTCACGCATGCTGTGGTCGCGACCAAGATGATCGCCGCCTGCAGTCCAACGGTAGCCGCCGGCCGCCGCCATCTGCACGCGGGCAATGTTGGCGCCGGCTTGCCATGCCAACGAGGGCACGGATTGGCGGCCCCACCCGTCCTGCACTGGGCTGTTGAAGGGCACGCGGAGGTACGGCCTGCCGCTGGCGGTGTACAGCCAGTAGGGCACATGGAACGACCGCAGATGCTCCGGCGCGACGATGGGGCGCTTGGCGAGCGCGCGCTCCCGCTTGTGCGCGTTCTGGTGCCCGCCCAGCGCCTGCGAGCACTTGAACTTACGCCGGCAGAAGGTGCACTTGTACATGCGCTGCTGCTCCCCGCCGGCGCACCCCGCAGCCTCTGCCGTCGTCGATGACGGCGCCTGCTTGGCACCGAGCGTGCCAAGTTGTTCCGACTCCGACGCTATCTTGTTCTGCCATAGCTCCTTCTCTTCTTGGATCGACATGTTCTGAGCCGTGGAGGTGGTGCTCGAGAACGCGGTGGACTCCATTTTCAGGGAGAGACAGATAGGGCGACGAGTTTGGCTGGATGGTTTGGCTTTGGGTACTGTTGATCTTGGCTGTTTTTGTAGCGTGGAGGGAGATGTCATCTACAGCTAGCAATCCCTGTGAAGCTGGCTTGTTACCATCTTCGAAGATTACACGCGAGATTACAGGAGTGAAAACGAAAGCACATAGCAGCTGCCATCTTTGCCTCCGTGGTGATTGTTATAAGCCTGATATATGCTTCTTATTAATTGGCAAGTCGAATGTGTACATGGCACGCTCCTTCAATTAGAAGGGAAATCGAACGTGTAAATGGCTAATAGATCAATGAATTAATTGGGGGAATATTTGGTTTGATGCGATGTATTTCCAGGAGAAGGGAAGGATACGGCATGTACGGCTAGGAATGGAAGTGATTTTTAGAGGTTTCATTCCTGCCATCTTTGCTGAGTGGTTCGAACGTTTCTTTGTTTGATTCCTTAATTAAATGGGAATATTTTTTTCGCGAAGAATTACATGAAGAACCTTAACTCTGCTTGCCTTGTTTAGATGGGTATAGACGGTATCCAATCCGGCCCATTTAATGGGCAGAAAATACAAAGGAACTAGGTATAAGCCTGTAATATTCCAAAAATATGAGACTATTGTATTTACGAAAATCAAAAACCTTTTGTCGACTTTTCCTGAGTTATTTAAAATTTTCAAAGTTCCTTCAAGATTTTCACTTGTGTGGAATAACTCAAGCAACCAAACTAAAAGAGAACCAATTAGCTGGAAAATTAATTTGAGCCAATACCAAAATTCCCCCCATCTAATTATCGTATCCGCAAATTCCAATTTTGGAAATTCAAAACTTACCTATCGGGACTTAGTAAAACCTAAATTTTAAATTTTAAATGCGGGATTTGAACTAAGATTTCCAACTCAAACCCTAAGTGTAAAATTGAGGCTTAAATTCAAAATTTAGAAATCCTCAAAAGCCTTGGACCATCAGCCCATTTCTAGCCGACCTTTTCCCCCTCCTTTTTCTCTCCCTGTTCCATTCTCTTGCCAAGCCCAACCGGCTACCTCCTTTTTCTTCTCCCCCTCTCTCCATTAGACCCCAGCCCAGCGCCTCCTCTTCCTTCCCCTTTCTCCTTCCCTGGCTCCTGACGCCACCAAGTCGACTTGGCTCCACGTGCCCGCACGGCTACATCTTTGGCCCACCCCGGCGCCCCTACCCTTGCTCCCTTCCCCTGTTCCCCCTACTCGACGCTTGCTCATAGCGCGTGCACACGGCCACACCCCCTTCCTCCTCCCTCTGGCCCAAGCACCAGCCTTTGCGTGTGCGCCAACCGCTCGGCCAGCTCGCGCACCAACCGCCTCGCCACGGTTTGAGCGTCGTCCCAGGTTCCCCGTCGCACCCATGCCAGCTACGCCTACCGCTGGCCTCGCCTACACCCTTGCCTGCCACCTACGAGCACCTTGCGCTGTCCCGCCGACTAGTATTACTCCTTCGTGTGCGCTCTTCAATGCGTCCAACTGCCAACGGCCTCCACTTCCGCTACTACAGAAATCATCATCACAGACGGTTCAAAAACGTCATCACAGACGGTTTTTTGAATCATCTGAATTTATGGGTCAGTGATAATCAAAGGTTATCACAGACGGTTTATGAGCCGTCTGTGATAAATACAATATAGACGGTTTATAACTAGAACTGTCTGTGAAAAACACTATCACAGACGGTTGTTTTCAAGAACCATCTGTGATTACATTTAATACAAGCGGTTTTTATGAACCGTCTGTGATGAGGTATCTAATATAAACCTTTTTGTAGTAGTGTTCGCCCTTAAAATGGCTTCCCGATCTGCCCCACTACCCACCCCTCCTTGCCCATCTTCTTCTTCCTTGAGGCCTAGCTCGGCACAAGCCGCGCCTGTGAGCCCATGCCGGTCACCTTCCATTCCAGCCACTCCGGCAAAACACCCCATGATCCGCCCACGTCACGGTGTGCTCACCAACATCTTCTACCCTCCTCCTCAGTTAATCAAAATTCCTTGCTCCCAGCTCCCCACATCGGCATTCTTCTCCAAGAACAGCCGACACCGCCTCCACCATCGCCCTCCTTACTCCGGCACCCCACTGCCCAATTCTTTCTCTTGAAGCTCCACCACAGCGTCCCGAAGCTACTCCAACCACTAGTCGAGTCCCTCGTTGGCCTCAGCTCGCCACCTGCGGGAGCCGACCCATGCTGCCACCCGTCCTCATCACTGGAGCACCTCGGCGCCTCTTCTTTCTTACCGAGTTCACTGGTACATTCACCTTGCCCCCAGGATGCTCTCTACTAGTTGAATTAGCTTGCCTTACCACCTGTTCACCAGAATGGTGTGCGTCCCCATCGTCTCCGATACAAACCTCGCCGCCGGACACCCTTAGAGTCTCCTCAGCCATGGTGTCCCTCCCTCGGCCCCCTACCCTCATCTGGGTTCCATTTTTCCCTACCACACCCTCTCTCTGCCCATCACCATTTGCCAGTGAGCCCCGCCCACCGAGCGCCCTTGTTTCCATGCTTTCGGCTATCCCTCCTTCCCCTCTGTTCTTTCCCTTTCTCTCTCAGTGAGATTAATGGATGATGGCCCACATGACCGTATCAGTCTACTTCCCCCCAAATATATATATAACTAGTACAATGCTTGTGCGTTGCAACGAATTCTCAAAAAAGGTGATATATAATATCAGTATAATTCTAAAATTTACAATAAATATAAATTTTGTTTCACCCGTGTCAAAGCGAAACATAACTCTACATAAGGAGCATCTTCCAAACCTGACCAAAGGGGATGTCATAAGCAGTCACATAAACTAATTCCTCCTGTTCCTGCTAAGTGCTTTAGACTTCGCACTCTCAGCCCACTCTGCCTGCGCTGGCCCAAGCATTGGAAGATAATTCATCACAGCCCTTTGAACTGCAGCCTCTTTGGCAAACTTCAACCATTGGGGAGTTGCAAAGTTGGCAGCTTCTCCACAATTAAATCCTATATTATATCGGTTTTAGAATTGCTAATTAAATGCACAGCAATAAACAAATGCAAACATGTAGATATTCAGTTTCTACATTGTACCAACGGACTCTAAATTGCTTTATTTTGGTTACCCAAAATAAATGATCTTTATAAATAGGTTCTTTGGTCTCAAATATGAGTGAGACCCTCAAGGGGAGCTGAAGTGGTAGGTGAAGCAGTGAAGGTAATAACAGGTAGAAAACAGATAGCCCATTAATCATTACCAAAACGTTAAAGCAGCATTAAAGACTTGAATTCTTCAAATGATTAGCATAAAGTTGGATAGAAAGCTAACTTATCAAAACCATTCAGTTAAGATAACAACAAAAAACAAATCAACGCTTACTTCAGGTGGGAAAAAAGTTTCATGAGTATAAATTCCCCATTAGCACCATCTGTTATCTAGAATATATAAGAATATAATGGCAATGTAGATCAGTTGTGGTTTAACTGACCACATATTACTACCACAGCTACACCAATTGTCTTGATCCATGCAGCCACAAGCACTGTATTTGTAAATAATTTGTGTTTACTGCCAGTACCAAAACAAAATTATAGCATAGCTAGAATGGGCATTTTAACAATGGGCACATTAGGATGAATTAAATGCAATAACAAGCACCATAGGTTGCAAAGGCTGGATAATTTAACTCACCATGGCTAAACCCGACATGGTATGCCCTTGGGAATGTCACCACAAACTCACCAGGATATTGTACCAATCTGAAGCACAATGCATATTAACACAGAAATTAATAAAAAAACTGGTATATTGATACCATAGGCACTTGAGTAAAAACATTGACCAATGACCATTTGAGCTTGTACCTACAAAGTGGGGCACACCACAGGCTAGAAGGACCTCTAGGGACATCAATGTTGTTTTCTCCCCAAGCCTTTGCCGGTGGCCTTCTGAGCACCAACAATCATAGCTTATGACACCACAAGGCCACAACATACAGATCACAAACACAAGAAAAAACAAATACCAATGCGGTCACGGTTGCCTCCATAGCCATGCACGCGGATAACTTCCTCAAGCTCTGTAGCTTGATCCCCAGGAACTTCATACCACGTCTTAGGCGCTCTGGTGTGGATGAAGTTGAGACTATGGAGCTCATGATCCTCAACATGCCATGCGAACCAACTGAACAGCATCCCAATGTACATTGTTGGAGAAGTCACCCCAGGAACATCATCTGGCATGAATCGTGTGAGCGACCCAAGAGCCCATGCAATCGCCTGAAGGTTCCATGGGCTACTTGACAGCCTCCACCCTGCAGTCTTCTCCCCTTCATCCATCGGGACACCCTCTCATTTCTGTTTCTTTTGCCGTCGCGAATGTGCTGGGGCAGCAAAGCCGGACCCCAGGACGTCATTAGTGTACTCAATGTAGATGGAGCGGTCGGGCGATGCCTTTGAGAAGAGGGATTCCACCGCAAGTGGAGTCGGTTCGCGGAGGCCAGAGAGGTGGGTCTTTGAGAAGGCACGGGACTTGGCCTCAAGCGGTCGGCGTGTGGCGCTATCGCTCGCCACACTTGCTTCGGCACCTATGGTGGCAGGTGCCCTCACCGCGAGTCTTGAGCTCGATCTTTGAGTCGTGAACACGGCGGTGGAGGCAGTGGCGGAGGTGGGATTGGAGAGCAGAGGTGGTGGGATTGGGTGCGTTGGAGGAGGAAACAAGGGGGCGGTTGAGGTAGGCGAACACGGCGGTGGAGGGGCGGGGTAGGCAGATGACCTTGCAGATGCCATAGGCGGCGGCCTTCCACTCCACTCGGAGAGGAAGGCGATGGGATCGGTGAACTCGATTCCGTGGGGTGGTACTGCAGGGGCGCGGGAGGTCGCGAGCCACGCCAGGCGGGGTCCGTGGGCGCCGCTGCGGAGGCGGAGGCGGCATCGGGGGTTGGACGAGGGGCTAGGGTTTTGGGAGGCGGAGATGGGGAGCGGAGGGGAGCATTTGGGGGGTTTGAGGCGGAGGATGGGGCGGGGTGGAGATTGTGAAGGCGGTGTGGTGTGCGTGGGAATCGTGTGGGGATGCGGGCGGTGTGGGCGGTTGCCCGCCCGCAGGAGGCGCAGCCATCGGCCGTGGGCTCGCGTCGCAGGTAAATCGTGAGCGTTCATTGCTCTCGCTCAAATCGGATGGCTGAGAAGGAGTGGGAGAGGACAGACCAACCATCAACTCCTTCTTTTATAATAGTAAAGATTCTAAGTAAAATAAATTAATAAATCAAAAAGTCGTATGAGTTGTATTTTTGAAATATATATATAATTATATATAGAGAGAGATTTGTACTAATCCTCAAGTATGTGTGTGTGTGTGTGCATATAATCAATACAAGACTTTAAACTTGTATGTTACAGAAATAAAATTGGAAGCTTGTAGAAGTAATGTTAATGCTCTCAACTTTCTACTTGCGAAACTTGAATACTAAATCCTATTAACACACAAGTGGTCCACCTACTAATTACCATATCTTTATCCCTGAGTCTAAATCTATCAATATAAATTAAAATAAATTGATTTAGCAAGATTCCACTTCACAAAATATTAAGCATAATTTGCGTAACTCTAAAGTCATGAGATATTTTGCTTAATTAGTGCTTAAAATAATTGATGTTAAAGTCCCAAATAATTACCTGTAAACTGCTAAGATTCAGATTAAAGATTTCCTTTATTCCTTAAACCTAATTAGGGAATCCTTAATCTTTATCCAACTCTAATCAATTAGCCTCAAGGATGAGTGTAGGTCCTTAATCTCTATCATAAATCCAAATCTTGTAAAAGAAGCCTGAAATGATAAATCATGTGCAAGTAGCACCCTTAACCCCGGAAGCTGGCTAAAACACAATCTCGCCTCAATAGTAATCGTACAACCAGTACCTCAACACTTAATGAATAAGAATAATTGATAACCCAAAGTCCAACCTTATCAAAAGAACCCCGAGGAGTCCTAACTCCCATTTTCGACCATTGGTCATTTCTAATAGGCTGATAGTTATCAAAATGATCAACGTTGCTCCAAGCCCTAAATGGTTAAAATGACTAACTCCATACTTTAATTAAATTATAAAAATTATGATTCAATTATCTGGTAGTTGTATCTCTCGGGTAATCTCTTTAAGCTATCCATAAGTCCTGGCTGACTCATGAAACCTCCTTGATAAATATAATTCAATGTGAAGAAAGTTATAAATTAAAAGACCGAGCCTTAACATTCCCCAATCAGCTATGTCTAACCACCTCCCTTTGTCACAACAAAAGGACCCTATGGGTATTCTTTTACTCTTAATCCATCCTTATCCTAAAATTTTCCCTCACGGTAAAGCAACCTAGTCACCTCCTTCCTTTGACTCAATTCCATTGATTCAGTGACTACTTCGCACTAACTCCAACCTTCTCTCTACTCTCAAAGAATAACAACAATAAATGAGCTCAATTAAAATTGAACTGGGCTTTTGCCGTTAATTGGATTTATTTGGTTTTTCGCTCGTTTGCCGTATACTAGAACTTGCAGTCTCGAAAGATGACAAGCTCAAGCCAAATCAAAGTTCAAGTGAAGAAAAAGCAGAAGGTCTAATACTACCGATCGATTAAGCGACTTTGAGCTAAATCAAGGCTGTGGTAAACCAAGCAAGGCAAATAATCACTTTGATCATATTGATCCTACATTTTACGCAAAGTTATGTTCATTTAAATTATCAAAATGCATGCTTAAATTTGTTATGCAAATGTATGTCAAAGTTTAAGGTAGTTACATACCTATGTGATATTGTAATTATTATTATACTACTCCTTGACACCTGAATTAATTGATCCTTGTCACCCTAGATATTAACAAAAACTTTACTTGCTATAAGTCATATTTAATGCCATGAGTGCAGTTAAATCTAGGACATTAAATTGCCCTACTCATTACTCTTCAAAACATGCAAATTTATTTCTAGGCAGTCATTGAATGTAAATGACTGATAATTTGGTACAACTTATATTATACTTCTCAAACCCGAAAAACTTGCTTTATTTGTCTGGACGGATGGTAAGAAAGGTTGGTGTGGATGTAACACAAAAACTTGTGAGTTGTGATATGCATCACCTGGACAAATTAAGGACTTAATCATGTGTTGACCTCTTCATGTAAAACAGTACAAATCACAAGCTGGCAAAGTGTAGGTATGACTAACTAATTTGCATCGTCAGTAAAGGAAAGCACTTCGGAGTGACCCACGGGTCGTGGTGCTGGTTTAAGCCTTCGTGGACATGGGTCGTGTCGCTGGTTTAAGCCGCCGTATGGCGCAAGAGGGAGTCTGGGTGAGGCAAAAATAACTTCCCCTCAAATGAAACCTTAGTAAATGCAACGCTTTACTAGGTGCATTGTAAAGATCATGTGGTAATCCTCTTGATCTGCATGTCTAAGGAAACATGTGAAATATAGCAATGAGGTTATCTCTTGTGGGTAAAGATGTACAATTTCTGCAGAGTATAAACTATTCGAATAGCCGTGCCCACGGTCAAGGGCAGACATAGGGATTTTCTTGAGTTAGTTCTATGTCAAAAACCTTTTCGGACGGGATATAAATCTATCAGAGAGAAGTATTCTGACTTTAACTTTTCTAGAGGGACGTACTCCGGTGGTAATAAAAACTAGCATTGGTGGAGGTAACCTGTAACATCCCAAAATTTTGTTCCTTTATCGAAAATTTAATCTGGAGTTTATTGGATTTTCTGGAGTTATGTTAAAGTCCTGGTTTGAGAAAAATTATAAACTTTAATTTATAAAAGGCAAAAATGAATTTATTGCATTACTGAATGTTAAAACAAATGTATTTCAGCTTCCTTAAGTCAACTATGAGATTATATTAATTTTTCTAGATTTTAGAAGGAATTAAAACCTTCCCTTCAAAATCAAATTGTACCTTTGCAAATTATACTTGTTAAAATGAGTGGGAAATATTTTTATTAAGTCTAGAATAGCTCCAGATAGTTCTCTGAATTTTTCTGGATTTTTCAAAATTTATTTGGTATTTTTCTGAGTTTTCTAAAGCTTAATAGCATTTCTGGAAAATCAATTAAAGAAAGAAATCCCAAAAACCCTCCCGGCCGCTAGGTGTCAAGCATCGGCGTCCCTCCGCCCGCCGGATTCCCCTCACCGTCGATCTAACAAACCCTCTCCCGCCTTCCTCCTCGCGTGCGGCGCGTGTCGCGCATCGGTTTGTCCACTCCGCGCGGATTTAATCCTCGCCGTCCGCACCAACTTATCGTTTCACCGCTCCCCTCTCCGCTCCTGCCGCCACGTGGTTTTATCCGAGCCGTCCCCTATTGCCGTACCTCATCGTGGCGCCCCTTCCCACTTAAGCACCGGCCGGCCCGATCGATCTTCGTTGTCGGATCGAATCTCGGCCGTCCCCTTCACTTACCCCCTTCGCGCGCGCCGTCCCGATCTCTCCCCCGTGCCACCCGTCAAGCATCCGACCGTCCCCCTCGCTCCTTCCTTTCTTTCTCTCTCGGCCGCGTGCGGGCCCCACTCGTCGATTCCGTCGTCCCGCCCCTTTCCTTTCTTCCTCGCGCGATCTCCGCGCGTGCCGCCATTGAAGCGCGAACCAAGCTTTAAAGCCGGTTTCCTTCGAATTGATGCCCGCGCCGACGGCAAATAGCCATTGCACCTCCACCGCGTCCATTGCGGGCATAATCACGCAGCGTAATTGCAGCCGTTACCACCGTCGCGATAAACCTCCCCGCCGTTGCACTCCGGCGGACTTCGCGCGGCCGTTACCCTCCTCCCGACCTATAAAGAGGTGCCCGAGGTCCCTCTACCCACACCGCCACCCCGAGCCTCCGAGCGCATAATCCAGCCCCGGGTCCCCTGCGCCGATTTCCCTCCGCGGCTCCGGCTACTCCGGCGGCGATTCGGCCGACTCAAGCCCCGCGCCTCTCGCGAAGCCTCCCGACCTTGCTTGGTGCCGGCGAACACGGCGACCACCTCCCGGCACGTGCACCACCGGAGCTACTCCGCCGCCGTGAAGCCTTCTCGACCGCCGCCTCTCCGCCGATTTCCCTCTCGGTCATCCTCGGCCTCCGCGCAAGGTACCGATGCACTCCCCGCGTTCTCCTCGTCATTTTGGTACCCTCGGCCGGCGCCGCCGCTCACCGGAGCTCCGGCGACCATCGGGCCTCGCGCGCGCGCCGCCGCCAGCCACGCCGTCGGCCGTCGGCGAGTTAGCGATGGCGTGGCAGCTAGGTGGCGGCGGTCGGCGTCACGCCGGCGCCACCCACCGCCCCTCGCCACCTCGCGGCGCGCGCCATGCGTCGGCATAAAGCGCGTGGCGTGGCGCCGCGTGGCGACCACGCGGCAGCCCGTGGCGCCACGTCGCGCCACCCGCTCCGCGCGCGCGCTGCCACCTCACCCTTCCCCGGGTCCATGGACTCGGTTCATGACACCGGGCCCCACTGTCGACCTACGCGATTATATTAATCCTAGGGCTGACGTCATAATCTATAATTTCCTTTAGAAAAATAATTCGTGCTGACGTCATAAATCCTTTTCGGTATAAAAATAAATCCAGAAAATACCCTTTTTCTTTTATTTTGAATTCAAACTTTGGAAGGCTATAACTTTTGCATTTTAACTCCAAATTGACCCATTCAAATTTCTAAATTTGTCTAAAATCATGATCTATCCATTTCTGGAATAATTTTGAAATTTATTTAAATTTGATTTGAATAATTTTGTAATTCCAAGGTTTAAATTTAAATTAAAACTTCCAACTTCTTTTAAAAGCCTCAATTCCTTTTTAAAAATTGTTGACCCACATCCAAAATTCAAAATTCTGTCTCCCAATTTATTTTATAATTTTTGGAAGTTATTTGGATTTCATTTGAATTTTTGTTTTGAATTTGCTTTGAATTGATTATTTCGTTAGATATTGACGATTCCGGAGAGTTTGAATTCGACGAATCACAGCAGGACTACGATCAAGGCAAGTTACACCTTTGACCATGTTGAACCTAATATTTTAAATTATTTATATTGTTTTACTGTATATGCATGCGTATCTTTATTCAAATGTAATTCAAATTTGATTTGAATTTTAGATATACCCATGATCCTTTGTTATGGCCAATTTGAAATCTTGAATTCATATACCTTGTCACCCTAGCTGAAAACTAGTTAGTACTATAGTATTGGCTAGAAATTTTTATAGCAATGCTTAGCCTGGCTTAGTATAATTTTAGGTGGGATCAATCTTTCACATGAAATGACGGACTTTGAAAATTGATATCTTGACTTCGGTGAGTCAAGGGTGGTTTTACGAAAATTGTTTAAAAATGAAAATAGAAACTTATGATTTGGACTTAGGCTAATGGTTAGGTGGTGGGTGCCGGTATGCCTCGTGTTTGGTGACACCTGGTTGATTATCGTGCACGGGGGTATGTGGTTGAGCCTAAATCAACTTAAGGACCGTTTCTGTGAATTATTTTACGAAGTCACTTCGTACTACCACAAGTCGGTATGGGACGGACTGGCTAAGTAATTTGTGAAGTTCCAACTATAGTCTCGCTATAGGTGAATGTGAGCTGGCGCGAGGTGTGGGAAGTCTCACATGGCACCAGAGGGCTCCAACTCGTGGATTCGAGTTGTGGTGAAACCTTAGTGGCGGCGTGATTATGTTGGCTATGAATCATCGAACGACCTTGTCATGAACTCTCCGCCGCACACCTAAGGCGGTGTGTTGATCGTGTGGCTCAAGTGAGATGGAATGTCTTGTGGGTAAAGTTGTACACCTCTGCAGAGTAACAAACTATCTCGGATAGCCGTGTCCACGGTCATGGACATCTTGAGTAGAGTCTTCACAGATTAGACTTGAATTTTCATAAAACTTGGTTTTGGCAAACAAGCGTTGAAATTGGTAATGGTCGGGTGGATTCCGTGGATAGGTTAGTGTGGGTTGGAGCCTACACTAACGGTATTACTTGTTAAAAACAATGTTTCATATCTCGTATTTAAATTCAGCTTTTAGTATTTACGTTATTATATTTAAATTCAAGAATTGCTTTCGCACATTACCCTATTAAGCTTCCTTTGAAATTCCTTATGCATGCATCAACTCATTATATTTCTGGTGTAACTTGCGTAAGCATTTACTTGCTTACCTTGGGAGTACTACAGTACTCACCTTGCTAAATCTGTTGCCGGACTTGAGGGCGACTACGGCGGTGAGGACTACTTCAATGAGTAGGATCGTCTTACGATCATTCGCTGTGGGAGGCTGGATGGGCTGTCTTTGCCACCTTTACTTTCTTTCCATTGTTTTGTTTACTTTGTTGGCCTGGTGCCTTATTGTAAGACTTGGCCTTAAGGCCGTATTTTGTTTAATAATATCTCGTGGTTATTTTTGCATGATATACATTCTTCGTTAAACCTGTGTGCACTAGCTTTTCACAGGATAGTGCGATTTACACTGAGGGGCTCGGAGTTGTTGTTCGGGTCCCGAGCGAAATGGTATCGAGCAACAATGACTCTAAGACGTGACCTTAGCAAGAGACCAGCTTTAAGGATATATTTTAATAAGAAATGCCCTTTTAAATTATCTCTCCTTTTCTCAAATCTCTTTACCAAACCGATTACTCACTCCTCTCCTTCCAAATTTTAGATGGAGCAACCCACCCGCGTCTCCCATGGAACCCTTGCCGGACTCTTCGCCGACGATCTGTACAACCTCATGCAAGAGCTCAACTTCCGCCCGTACCCCCTCTACCAGGGATATGTTGGCATGTATGGAGACGAGGAACGCTGGAGGGTGGAAGTGAAGATCTTCAAGGATTTCGGAGCACACGGAGCCATTTACGTGTTCGACGCACCCCTACCTCGAGCCACCTTCTTCGATGGAGTTCAGGATGCAGCCCGAGAGGCCATTCGCCAGCTGCGGAACATCTACGCTCGAGACTTGCTGCGCACCGACTTCCGCTACTTCCCCATGAAGACTCCCCTGTGGGCTGCCAGCGACTTCTCGTCTACAGAGTATGAGAGCAACCCCCGCCTCATACGACTGGTGGAGTACACCAAGTCCATGGATCACATGTACGGACCACCGATGGAGAGTGCACACCGCCTGTGAAGCTCCGCGCACGCGAAGAGGAACTTGCCGAGCTCCGTGCGAGAAGATGCGGTTCCACGATTAGGGCCTTTTCCGAGGAGACTCGGCGCAGCGCTAGTGTGTAGACAACCCCGAGTCTTGGAACGCTATCCGTGAGCTGTAGACCTTTGTAAACAGCCACGAGACTACTATAATAAAATAAAAAGTTTTGTTTGACTCTTATTCGTGTTTTCCTTGCTCTTGTGTGTTGTTTTGGTGGGATTGTTACTAGAACCTTTCCTTTAGTTCTCTCTAAATCTGAAAGTCTCATTAGATGGTGAACACAAGAAGAAACTCGAACATGGACAACGCCAACCCGGAGCACAAGGAAGCGATCGGCTCCGATTCCACCACCCGCCGGTGTGAGGACCGGATTGGGCACGATTGATGGCCAATCAAAACCGATTGATCCAGCTTCTAGCTCAGACGATCAACAACCCTCAGGCTCATCATCAACCTGCCCAAGTGCCTCCCAATCGTCTCTCGAGTTCACGAGGATCAAGCCACCCACCTTCGCGGCGATCTTTGAGCCGATGGACGCCGACGATCGCTCGGTCGATTGGCAAGAAGCTGGACGTGCTCGCAGCGATCGGGAGCGAGTCTGTTCGCCTCCCATCGGTGAATGGGCCCGCATCTCAATGGTGGGACACTTTCACCGCTCGCACGCCAACCCGCAGACGGTGGCGTGGATCGAGTTCGAGCAAAGCTTTCGCAAAGCTCATATCCCCACCGGCACCATGGCATTGAAGAAGAAGGAGTTCAGATCTCTGCGCCAAGGAAGTCGTACTGTCAATGAGTACTTGCAGAAGTTTAACCAACTGGCCCGCTATGCGCCAGAGGATGTGGCTTCCGATGAAGCCAAGCAAGAAAGGTTCATGGAGGGCCTGAATGACAACATATCAGTACAACTGATATCGGGTGACTATACTGACTTCCACCAGCTAGTCAGTAAGGCCATCCGCCAGGAGGGCAAACACATGGAAATGGAGACCCGCAAGAAAAGGATGGCGGACCAGAGGAACAACTCTGGAAGTTCTTTCAAGAATCGCAGTACTCCTCCTCACTCAAACAAGTTCGGACCCGAGCAAGAACTTCAAGAACGATCCAAAGAGTTCAAGTCCTCAACCACGCGCGCCCGTTTCAGGCCAACCGCGCAGATTCCCAAGCAACCGCACCCAAAGAACGGTGGCGGACACGTAAGAGCGATCCGCCGTCGGCGGATTGACTCGCTACTCGCAAGGAACTGGGCACTTTGCCAGGCGTGCCTAAGAAGATTCAGCGGCGGAACTTCGGGAGCCTCGGAAGTCGTAACCGGGGCGATGAAGTCGCAGACCTTCATCAAAGGGCGAGTGAACCACGTGGATGGAAGAGGCCAGTGCGCACTGGATGTCGTCTTTGGGTATGTTCCTTGTCAATTCGATACAAAGATCAGTTCTTTTCGATTCGAACATCGCATTCCTTTGTGTCAAAACTTTTATGGATAAGCATGGGTTGGGCGGGGTAACCCTTAGCAACCCTATGATAGTTCACTCCACGAGCAGAAATGAGAGCAGGACCTTGTGCCCTAAAGTGGAATTGCTCATAGATGGGACCCGATTCCTCGCCGATCTTTTGGTTTTGGAATCGCAAGGATTAGATGTCATTCTCGGGATGAACTGGTTAGCCAAGAATCGAGGTCGGATCGATTGTGCTTCAGATCCATCACCCTCACCAATGACCAAGGTGTGGAAGTAGTCTTCTCTCCCAGTTCGAAGGCGTAAGAATGTGCCCTCTTCCACCTCCAAGTCTTGGAGGAAGTGCCGATCGTGCGGGAATACCGGATGTTTTCCCGAGGAACCGCCGAGGATGCCACCGGATAGGGAGATCGAATTTGTGATTGACCTAGTCGTGCACCGCCCGATTTCCAAGAGACCATATCGGATGCACGCTAACGAATTAGCGAATTGAAGAATCAACTCACGGAACTAGAAGACAAAGGTACATCCGACCCGGTTCACGCCTTGGGAGCACCCGTCTGTTCGTCAAGAAAAAGGATGAGAGTTTGAGGCTATGTGTGGACTACTGAGCACTCAATGACGCGTCACCATCAAGAATAAATACCCCTCTCCGGGATCGATGACTGTTCGATCGGTTGAAAGGAGCGGTATCTTCTCTAAGATTGATCTGCGATCGAGGATACCATCGGTGAAGATTCGTGAAGAGGACATTCCAAGACCGCCTTCTCCACGGATATGGGCATTATGAGTTCACGGTCATGTCATTTGGGTGACCAATGCACCAGCCTACTTCATGAGCATGATGAACAGTGTGTTCATGAAATACTTGGACAAGTTCGTAGTAATCTTCATCGACGACATCCTCATCTACTCCAAGAATGAAGAAGAGCACGAGCAGCACCTCAGGATCACTCTGGAAAAGCTTAGAGAGCATCAGCTTTTCGCCAAATTTAGTAAGTGTGAATTCTGGCTAAAAGAGGTTGCCTTCCTCGGACATATCGTAACAGCCGAAGGAATCACTGTAGATCCTTCCAAGGTAGAAGCAGTAATGGAGTGGAAGCCACCAAAATCCGTAACGGAAGTCAGGAGCTTTCTTGGACTTGCGGGTTATTACCATCGGTTCATAGCAGGATTCTCCGAGACAGCTAAGCCAATGACCCAATTGCTGAAAAAGGAAAAGAAGTTCGAATGGACGAAGGCTTGTGAGCGAGTTTCCAAACCCTTAAGAAGAGACTAGTCTCGGCACCGTGCTTGTCTTGCGGGCGTGCATAAAGGCTTGAGGTTTTACGTGATGCCTCTCGCCTAGGCTTAGGCGTGTTACGATGCAAGAAGGCAAAGTGGTAGCCTATGCATCGCGTCAACTCAAGCCTCATGAGTGCAATTATCCTACTCATGACTTGGAGTTAGCCGCAGTAGTGCACACCTTAAAAATCTGGCGCCACTATCTTATTGGTAACCGTTGTGAAGTATACACGGACCATAAGAGTTTGAAGTATATCTTCACCCAGGCAGAACTCAACCTGAGGCAGCGAAGATGGTTGGAGTTGATAAAGGACTACGACATCGGTATACAT
Source organism: Melocanna baccifera (assembly GCA_036346265.1). Classification (NCBI taxonomy): domain Eukaryota; kingdom Viridiplantae; phylum Streptophyta; class Magnoliopsida; order Poales; family Poaceae; genus Melocanna; species Melocanna baccifera. Next base: position 2,497,769 of record CM070702.1, read on the forward strand.
TACCACCCCGGAAAGGCAAATGTGGTAGCCGATGCCTTAGGCAGGAAGTCTTATGCAAACATGGTGATATCGGAAGAAGACCAGACCCGACTTCAGGAGGGAGTCGCCCGTCTAAGTCTAAACCCAATGGGACCAAGCACCATCACCACCACGGAAGTGCGACCGCTTGCTGGTCAAATTAAGGAAGCTCGGATCGTGGGCGAGGATATTCAAGAAATCAAGAAGAATATGAGAAGAGGCAAAGCACGAGATTCAGCGAAGATGAACATGGCGCAGTTTGGTTCGAGAACCATGATGTGTGTGCGAATAATCGGAAATCAAAACCCGATTACGAAAGAGGCTCATGATACCCCATACTCAATCCACCTGTGTCGTACCAAGATGTACCGGGATCGAGGAAAGATATTGGTGGGTTAGTATGAAAAGGGAAATCGCGAGTTCATTGAAACTGCGACACTGCCAACGAGTCAAAGCTGAACATCGAGGCGGCGGGACTCTTGCAACCATTGCCGATTCGAATGGAAGTGGGAAGAAATCGGTATGGATTTCATAACCGGACTCCCAAGGACGCAATCGGGTTATGATTCAATTTGGGTAATCATAGACCGATTGACTAAAGTGGCTCACTTCATACGATCAAGACCACTTATTCGGGAAGCAAGTTGGTGAAATGTGACATGTCTCGAATTGTGTGCTGTATGGCGCACCCAAGAAGATAGTGTCGGATCGAGGTAGTCGATTTACTTTTCGATTTTGGCAAAGGTGCATGAAGAATTGGGTAGTAAGCTTCGGTTTGATGCATCGCTTACCATCCCGCACAGACGGTCAAACGAAAGAGTTAATCGGATACTCGAGGATATGCTAAGGGCTTATGCGCTGGATTTCGAGAACGTTGGGACCGTTCAACGCCTATGCGGAATTCTCGTACAATACGACTACCAAGCCGATCTGCAGATGGCACCCTTGAAGCCTTGTATGGTCGAAGTGCAGAACCCCTTGCTTTGGGACCAGCAAGGTGAACCCCAAGAAACAGGACCAAACTCGCTGCAAGACGAGAAGATCAAGTGAAGAAGATCGAGAGGACTAAAGATAGCCGGTCTGAGCGCGGAAGAGCTACGCGGATAACCGTCGTCGAGACGACCTTTGAGGTCGGGGACTACGTCTATCTTAGAGTATCCCCACTCGAGGTGTGAAAAGGTTTCAAGTTAGAGGAAGCTAGCACCACGATATGTGGGCCCTTTCAAGATGCGGGCCAGAAGAAGTGCGATCGCATATCGATTAGACTTGCCGCCAAGCATGTCGAGGGTGCACAATGTCTTTCATGTCTCACGATTAAAGAAGTGCCTCCAGTACCCACAGAGCAAGCCGCACTGAAACCTTGGATCTCCGGATGACCTCACCTATCGGGAGCAACCAATCAAGATTCTCGAGGCAATGAGCGTCGGACGGAAGGAAGACCATCGATTCGCAAAGTTCGGTGGAGCAACCACACCAAGGACGAAGCCACCTAGGAGCGAGAAGAAGACTTAAAGACCAGCCATCCCTATCTCTTTTGCTAGCTAGTGCAAATCTCGAGGGCGAGATTTCCTTTAATGGGGGTAGGTTTGTAACATCCCAAAATTTTGTTCATTTATCGAAAATTTAATCTGGAGTTTATTGGATTTTCGAGTTATGTTAAAGTCTGGTTTGAGAAAAATTATAAACTTTAATTTATAAAAGGCAAAAATGAATTTATTGCATTACTGAATGTTAAAACAAATGTATTTCAGCTTCCTTAAGTCAAATATGAGATTATATTAATTTTTCTAGATTTTAGAAGGAATTAAAACCTTCCCTTCAAAATCAAATTGTACCTTTGCAAATTATACTTGTTCAAATGAGTGGGAAATATTTTTATTAAGTCTAGAATAGCTCCGAGATAGTTCTCTGAATTTTTGGATTTTTCAAAATTTATTTGGTATTTTTCGAGTTTTCTAAAGCTTAATAGCATTTCGGAAAATCAATTAAAGAAAGAAATCCCAAAAACCCTCCCGGCCGCCAGGTGTCAAGCATCGGCGTCCCCTCCGCCCGCCGGATTCCCCCTCAGCCGTCCGATCTAACTTAAACCCTCTCCCGCCTTCCTCCTCGCGTGCGGCAGCGTGTCGCCATCGGACCGTCCACTCCGCGCCGAATTTAATCCTCGCCGCCCGCACCAACTTACCGCTTCACCGCTCCCCTCTCGCTCCTGCGCCACGTGGTTTTATCCGAGCCGTCCCCTATTGCCGTACCTCATCGTGGCGCCTTCCCACTTAAGCACCGGCCGCCCCGTCGATCTTCGTTGTCGGATCGAATCTCGGCCGTCCCCCTTCACTTACCCCTTCGCAAGCGCGCCGCCCGTCCCGATCTCTCCCGTGCCACCGTCAAGCATCAGACCGTCCCCTCGCTCCTTCCTTTCTTTCTCTCTCGCGACGTGCGGGCCCCACTCGTCGATTCCGTCGTCCCGCCCCTTTCCTTTCTTCCTCGCGCGATCTCCGCGCATTGCCGCCATTGAAGCGCGGCAGAAGCTTTTAAAGCCGGTTTCCTTCGATTGATGCCCGCGCCGACGGCAAATAGCCATTGCACCTCCACGCGTCTATTGCGGGCATAATCACGCGTAATTGCAGCCGTTACCACCGTCGCGATAAACCTCCCGCCGTTGCACTCGGCGGACTTCGCGCGGCCGTTACCCTCCTCGACCTATAAAGAGGTGCCCGAGGTCCCTCTACCCACACCGCCACCCCAGAGCCTCGGGCGCATAATCCAGCCCGAGTGTCCCCTGCGCGATTTCCCTCCGCGGCTCAGCTACTCGGCGGCGATTCCGGCCGACTCAAGCCCCTCGCCCCTCGCGAAGCCTCCCGACCTTGCTTTGGTGCCGGCGAACACCGGCGACCACCTCCCGGCACGTGCACCACCGAGCTACTCCGCCGCCGTGAAGCCTTCTCCGACCGCCGCCCCTCTCCGCCGATTTCCCTCTCCGGTCATCCTCGGCCTCCGCGCAAGGTACCGATGCACTCCCCGCGTTCTCCTCGTCATTTTGGTACCCTCGGCCGGCGCCGCCGCTCACCGGAGCTCCGGCGACCATCGGGCCCCGAGCGCCGCCGCCGGCCAGGCCACGTCGGCCGTCGGGCGAGTCGGCGATGGCGTGGCAGCAGTGGCGGCGGTCGGCGCCACTCAGCGCCACCCGCACCCTCGCCACCTCGCGCGCGTGCCACCACGTCGGCATAAAGCCGTGACGTGGCAGCCACGTGGCGATCACGCGGCAGCCCTGTGGCGCCACGTCAGCGCCACCCCGCTCCCCGCGCGCCCGCTTGCCACCTCACCCTTCCCTCGGGTCCATGGACTCGGTTCATGACACCCGGGCCCCACCTGTCAGCCTCTGCCCGATTATATTAATCCTAGGGCTGACGTCATAATCTATAATTTCTTTTAGAAAAATATTTCGTGCTGACGTCATAAATCCTTTTCGGTATAAAAATAAATCCAGAAAATACCCTTTTTCTTTTATTTTGAATTCAAACTTTAGAAGGCTATAACTTTTGCATTTTAACTCCAAATTGACCCATTCAAATTTCTAAATTTGTCTAAAATCATGATCTATCCATTTCTGGAATAATTTTGAAATTTTGAAATTTATTTAAATTTTATTTGAATAATTTTGTAATTCCAAGGTTTAAATTTAAATTAAAACTTCCAACTTCTTTTAAAAGCCTCAATTCCTTTTTAAAAAAATTGTTGACCCACATCCAAAATTCAAAATTCTGTCTCCCAATTTATTTTATAATTTTTGGAAGTTATTTGGATTTCATTTGAATTTTTGTTTTGAATTTGCTTTGAATTGATTATTTCGTTAGATATTGACGATTCCGGAGAGTTTGAATTCGACGAATCACAGCAGGACTACGATCAAGGCAAGTTACACCTTTGACCATGTTGAACCTAATATTTTAAATTATTTATATTGTTTTACTGTATATGCATGCGTATCTTTATTCAAATGTAATTCAAATTTGATTTGAATTTTAGATATACCATGATCCTTTGTTATGGCCAATTTGAAATCTTGAATTCATATACCTTGTCACCTAGCTGAAAACTAGTTAGTACTATAGTATTGGCTAGAAATTTTTATAGCAATGCTTAGCACGGCTTAGTATAATTTTAGGTGGGATCAATCTTTCACATGAAATGACGGACTTTGAAAATCGATATCTTGACTTCGGTGAGTCAAGGGTGGTATTACGAAAATTGTTTAAAAATGAAAATAGAAACTTATGATTTGGACTTAGGCTAATGGTTAGGTGGTGGGTGCCGGCATGCCTCGTGTTTGGTGACACCTGGTTGATTATCGTGCACGGGGGTATGTGGTTGAGCCTAAATCAACTTAAGGACCGTTTCTGTGAATTATTTTACGAAGTCACTTCGTACTACCACAAGTCCGGTATGGGACGGACCTGGCTAAGTAATTTGTGAAGTTCCAACTATAGTCTCGCTATAGGTTGAATGTGAGCGCGGCGTAGGTTGTGGGAAGTCTCACATGGCACCAGAGGGGGCTCCAACTCGTGGATTCGAGTTGTGGTGAAACCTTAGTGGCGGCGTGATTATGTTGGCTATAAATCATCGGAACAGCCTTGTCATGAACTCTTCGCCGCACACCTAAGGCAGTGTGTTGATCGCGTGGCTCAAGTGAGATGGAATGTCTTGTGGGTAAAGCTGTACACCTCTGCAGAGTAACAAACTATCTGGATAGCCGTGTCCACGGTCATGGACATACTGAGTAGAGTCTTCACAGATTAGACTTGAATTTTCATAAAACTTGGTTTTGGCAAACAAACGTTGAAATTGGTAATGGTCCGGGTGGATTCCCGTGGATAGGTTAGTGTGGGTTGGAGCCTACACTAACGGTATTACTTGTTAAAAACAATGTTTCATATACTGTATTTAAATTCAGCTTTTCGTATTTACGTTATTATATTTAAATTCAAGAATTGCTTTCCGCACATTACCCTATTAAGCTTCCTTTGAAATTACTTATGCATGCATCAACTCTGTTATATTTCCTGGTGTAACTTGCGTAAGCATTTACTTGCTTACCTTGGGAGTACTACGTACTCACCTTGCTAAATCTGTTGCCGGACTTGAGGGCGACTCACGACGGTGAGGACTACTTCAATGAGTAGGATCGTCTTCTGATCATTCGCTGTGGTGGATTTGGATGGGCTGTCTTGCCACCTTTACTTTCTTTCCGCTGTTTTGTTTACTTTGTTGGCCTGGTGCCTTATTGTAAGACTTGGCCTTAAGGCCGTATTTTCGTTTAATAATATCTCGTGGTTATTTTTGCATGATATACATTGCTGTTAAACCTGTGTGCACTAGCTTTTCCTGGGATAGTGCAATTTACACAGAGGGGCTCGGAGTTGTTGTTCCGGGTCCCGACATAACCATACACTGTAAAAGGTGGATGTAACATGTACTACTATTATTAATGCATTTTCATAATCAACTTTATAAAAATCTGATTTGATTAAAACTGCTAAGTCTCAAGAGATTTCTTATTTATTGTACTTTCAAAGCAAAGCTTTAGCAACTAAAAGAACATCGGGCCTTCCATTCACAGCCTTGCATGTATTATCATTGCATCCTGTGTGGTGGCTTGTTGAGTACGATTATACTCACTCTTGCTTAATTACCATCAACTGGCCAGTCAGGAAAAAGGAGATCAAGCCCTGCGATGTTTCAAAAAGGGTTCACAGATTTGGTATCTAAAGAGGCCAAGAATTAGGTCACAAACCCCAGTTGGCTGCCTGTGGGCAAGTCCTGAGGGTCTCACCTGTGTGAAGTTTTCACTGCTTCATTCTTTGTTTTTGGCCCAATCGGCCCATGTGTAAGTTATTACTTTATAAGTTATGCTTCCGTATAATATGTTTTTGATATACAGTGATGTATCTGTGAGCACTATCTACTGATTTAGAAAATAGTGCAGTGGAATCACAAAGGATCTGGGTTGCTAACTCGGGGTCCGAGAAAGCCCTACCTATCAAACAAACCTTTAGGTGGTACGTATATATGGACAATTATGACTTGAATAATAACGATGAGGACATCCGTAAAGACAAAATCGATCTGGATTCTTTCCGTTGCATGCAGATAAATCTAATTTGAATTTGATATTTCTATCTTGTTGCATAAGAAAATCAAATGATATTTTTAAACGTTGGCATTATAGCAGATGATGTACTATAGCAATCGATATAAAATTTTATATAATAAAAGTACCCCTTCTTGTAAACCAAGTTGTTGATGTTTTAATGAATATGAAATGAGTGCAGACCTTATTGGTTCTAGGATTTGAATCCGTGATATGTGGTGAGGGTTTTGAGTAACTCTTATATGTTTTTGCATGTTCTTTGAATTTGCTTAGAGTGATTTGTTGTGATCAACCATTTCGTGCTCTTGCCGATAGCATATTGCGGGGATTGGATTCTTGTGAAGGTTGTGATATAGTTGTGGTGGTTATAATCTTGTGCTTGGAATAAGTTTACTTTTTTTATCAAATCATGTTGCTTTCTTTGAGTTATCCTTGTAATCGTTGTAGTACAATCTTGAATCATATATATTGCTTCAATTGAGTTATCTTCGTTGACCATGTGACATCGTAAGATCAGGCCAATCCTAAGGGTTTGCATGGTCGAATCCGCATCATCTGGTATCAGAGCTAGGTTGAACAGGGGCATCAATCCTTTAGTTTGGTTTGTTTTCATCCTACCACAAAAAAGGAAAAAAATTTGCTTTCTTTTTAGCCTTTTGATTTCAATCTGAAATTTTTGGTGAGTTATGTTAGGTTTTAATCTATTAGAACCTTGGCTAGCTTGTTGATCCAAAAAAAACTACCTTGTTTACTTTTGGCATGAACTATGTCATCCAATTCAAATCTACCCATTTTGCGCCCTTCATCTGAAAATCTAGATCCGGTCTAACCGCTAGTGCTTTTTCAAAACCGGTTAACTTTCTCTTCGTTTGTACTCTTTTGTTAACTATGTCTATTATTGAGTTGCCATATTTTCTACTTATATTCTGTGATCAATAGCTAGACAATTATTTTCTAACTTAGATTACTACTTAATTTGACAATAGTCCAGAATTCATATTACACTTTTTTGAGTAAACCTACTAGCTCCACATATATTGTCATTTTTCTTAGTTGCACTAACCATGTTAGCTGCATCGCATCATGGTTCACACCATGGTGATGAAGACGAGCTACACTATGGTGGTGACCTTCTCCAAACTACTACAATATGCTGCCGGATGATATCGATAGTGGTTCCGATTCGGATAGGCTGTATGATGATAATCTGGATCAGATACTTCATAATGTAGAAGGGAATTGTAATGATAGAGAGTATGTTAAATTCTAGGGTTTGATAGAGGACTCGGAGAAACCTTTGTTTATATACTGTAAGTCAAAGTATATGAGGTTGTCAGCTGTTGTTGAACTATTGAAATTGAAGACAAGCAACGGTTAATCCGGCAAGAGTTTTACGTCGTTATTAAGTTTCTTAGTGGACATGCTTCCAGAGAAAAACGAGTTGACTAAAACCACCTATAAAGCCAAGAAGATTCTTTGTCTATTGGGAATAGAAGTAGAAAGAATACATGCATGCCTGAACGATTATATCCTCTACCATAAAGAGTATGCAAACAAGCATGTGTGTCCGGTGTACAATACATCTTGATAGAAGCATAAGAATCTATCAGATGACGGGGAGAGAATAGAGGTGAAGAAAGGATCTCCTACTAAAGTGGCATGGTATCTTCCTATAATTCCCCATATGGAGCGGTTTTTTGTAAACCCAAAGAAAGCAAAATAACTACGTTGGCACTCGGAGGAGTGTAAGAAGGATGGAATGGTAAGACACATTGCTGATTCTACCCAGTGAAGAAACATCAATAGAAGGTTTGCAAACTTCGGTGCTGAATTGAGAAATATAAGGTGTGGATTGAGTATAAATGGAATGGATCCTTTCGGTAACATGAGCAGTGATAGAACACTTGGCCCGTGACTCTGTATCTACAACCTTCCTCGGTTGTGTATGAAGCAGAAGTATATTTTGTTGTTGATACTTATCTGAAGGCAGAAGTAACTTGGGAATGATATTGATGTGTATCTAGCATCGTTGGTGGAAGATCTAAAAATATCATGGATTGAAGGGTGCAGGTATGGATGTGTACAAATGAGAGAACTTTAATTTACGCTCTTTGTTGTGCTGCACCATAAATGATAATTATGTCCTTGCTGACCTAGTGGGCCAGAGTACAAAATGGGTCAAAGCCTATACTCACTGCTTAGATGATATAGAGTGTGTCGAGACCCGAATATGCAAATTCGGACGATCTGTGTAAACTGCACTAGTCCAGGATCACGCTAGTGCACACAGTCAAACATAGATGTAATCACAACCATACACACGATAATAATAAAGGAAAAACTCAAATATTGATAAATCTCAAAAGTACGACCTTATGGCCAAGCCTACAATATCTCTAGCCGGAAAGGCTTAACAAAATAGCAGCGGAAATCCAAAATAAAGCGTAGCGGCCAATCGACAAGCCCACAGGCTATCGAGTGGAGAACGAAGCCTAATTCGTGAAGTCGTCGTAGAACTCTCCTTCTGGAACCAACTACTGATAATACTCCTCGCCCTCAATTGAGCAACATAGGCATAAAGCCGTGAGTACATTGGTACTCAGCAAGTCATTTGTAACAAATGAATGCAATATAATATGCAAGGCTTACCAAAGGAAGGCTGAAAGGTTAATTTGCATAAAAGATATTTCATAGTAAATACGATAAATAGATTAAAAGCGACATTTAAAAGAAAACAATAGTAATAATTAATCAAAGGGAAAATTATAAACCACTTGTGAACACCTATTCACAAGCTAAACCAATAGTAAACTACCTGTCCACCTCCAACATAAACCACCAAGTTCAAAAGATAACACTAACCCTCGTGTGAAATCCCCGAGCATTATCCATGACCGAGGACGCGGCTATTCGAATAGTTTTACACTCTATAGAGGTTGCACAACTGTACCCACACGATGTGATTAGCCTCGATCTCAGGAAATCACAACAAAGACTTTACAATGCTCTACCTCAACCCAATCCTGCCCGCTAGGGTTTCGCATCACACCCCCCCTTGCGCCACATGGAAATCAGCAACTATGTCCATCACAATGGCAGAATTGAATTGAAATATTACAAATTAATAAGCTAGGTCTATTCCATACTAGATATGTGGTTTGCACGATTAAGCTCAGATCAGTGGCGCACAAAGTTAAGTCCTTAGCATTACCCGGGCGAGGCTACCACATCCCCTGAAGTGAACCTGTACTTCCCCCTTTACTGCACGATCACTCGTCTGAGTGTAAAACCAAGTCTGTATACCCAGCCAATGACACACCAATGTCATAGCACAAATTTTAGTTAACATGGCACCGACCACAGTTCCATAAGCCATTAAGTTAAATTAATGATTTACATGTGATGATGAATCCAATCGTAAATATAAGCAAGGCTAAGTAATCCTATCGTACAACCCACGTGACAATTAATCTAGCATCACTAATATGTTTCCCAACCTAGGGTGACAAAAGTATCCTGGTGTTCCAAATTATCAAGGAGGGATAAACAACATGGGACAATAACTACCAGTTGCAAGATTTGAATAAAAGTAGCGATGTAATGTAGCTTGAAACAAAATAATTAAGTAATAGATTGCCAAAAATTGGGTTCAACATGATCAAAGGACACGACTTGCCTTCGTTATGCTTAGCGAGGTACTCCTGGTCTTCGGGCGTAGAACCTGCTCCTCCGGAATCCGAATCTAACGAGAGGGAAAACGATCGAAACAAAAAAAACACATAAAATGATAAGCAAATGAATACCAAAAATGATGAAACTAGAACCAAAAGCTAGAGCTCGATTTTAGATGAATTTAGAAAAAAGAACGGATTCAATCGGAGCTAGGATGGAGGAGAACGGGCTCTCGAAAAATAAACCCTAAATTAAATCGAGAAAATCGGAAAAGTTACTGTGTTGTGGACCGGGCGCACGGTAGATCAACCCCACGGTGGACTCGGTCCACGCAATAGTGCACGCACGGCCGGCGGGGTAGGGCTGACGTGGCGAGCGCTGATGCCGCCACATGTCACTGCTGACGTGGCTGCTAACGTGGCTGCCACTTGGCACCTGGGGCGGATCTTGGCTGACGTGGCATGACACGTGGGTGCCACGTGGCGGTAGGGCTGACGTGGCTTGCCACGTCGGCTAGGGCTGACGTGGTTCCGGCTCGGGCGCGGCGGCGGCGCGGGATCGGACGGCCGGGCGGCGGCGCGCGGCGCGATCTAAGCCGGCGGCCGATCGGATGGGCGGCGGCGATGCGGTGGCGCGAGGCGGAAGGTGGGATTGCCGGCGCGTGGCGCGGCGCGTCACCTGGCGTCGCGGGCGGGAGCGCAGGTGGTGGCGGCAGCGTGGCGGCGCGCCCCGCCGGCATCGCGCGCATGCGGCGCGCTGGGTGCTCGAGGTCGGCGCGGGACCGAGGCGAGGCGCGGGGCGACGGGCGGCGGGGGCACACCGGTGGCGCTAGGCGTCGGCGACGGCGGCGAACGGGCTCGGCGACGAGGGCGGCTCGGCGATGTCGCGGACGCCGGAGGGGCGGCACGGGCACGAGATCGAGCGAAGAGTGGCGGCGCGAGGGTTCGGCGAGGGCGGCATGCGAACCAAGGTGAGCGGCGGGTTAAATGCACGCGAACCGAGGGAGTTAGATCTAGAGACGGTCGCGGGCGCGAAACGGCTCGGTTTGGACGGCTCGCATGCAGCCATGGGGCGCGATCCGACGGCATCGCGCGCGAGCGCTGGTTTCTTTGGTCTGCGCGTGGCGCATCCAACGGCGCGGGGCGACGCACGGGCGACGGCGATTAGGGTTAGGGTTTGCGGGCGCGGGTGGCGGGGGGCGGATCGGGCGGTGTGGGAGCGGGCGGGAAAAGGAGGTACGGCGGCGGCGGGGACGCGGGCCGGATGGCCGACGCGTGGCAGGTGGAGGGATCGGGCGGCTGACGAGATTTCCCCCTTTACTTTTATTCCAGAAATTCAAATAAATTTCCAAAAGCTCTAGAAAATAGCAAATAAATCTCAAAAATTCACCAAAAATACCAAAAAATTCCTTGAGATCTGAGAATCCAAATAAAATATTTTCAACTTATGTTAATATTTATTTTAATCATATTAAATCATTTAAAATTCTAAAAATCATTTGAAGCTTGAATTAATTTTAGAAAATTCCAGAAAATTCATTTTTAAATTCCTGGCTTTAAAACTTGCAGAAAAACAGGATGTTACAAACCTTACCCCCTTAAACGCGATCTCGACCCCGAGATCTGGGCCAACTAAGAAAATAGGTTCGGGAACTCTGCTCTGGGGTCCTCCTCGCGCTCCCAGGTTGCTTTCTCCTCGGAATGGTTGCTCTAGTGAACCTTGCAAAAATGGATCACTTTATTCCGGGTGAATCGCTCTTACACTTTCAAGATTTTGACTGGGTTCTCCTTGTACGACAGATCCTCCTGCAGTCCACTTGCCTCAAGCGCACAACCTCCTCGCTGCGCAAACACTTCTTCAGCTGGGACACATGGAAGACGTCATGTACCCCACTGAAGGACGCAGGTAGCTCCAACTGGTAAGCAACCTCTCCCCTGCGTTTCAGAATCCTGAACGGACCAACATATCTTGGTGCAAGCTTCCCTTTTAACTGAAACCTCTTCACACCCTTGAATGGTGTGATCCTGAGATACAAAAAATTATTTGGCTCAAAACTCAGCTCTCGACGTCTGGCATCTGCATAACTCTTCTGTCTAGCCTGGGCAGTTTTCAACCTTTCCTGTATCAGAATGACCTTGTCCTCAGCTTCTTTTAAACAATCTGGACCAAAAACATGTTCTTCCCCCGTCTCTTTCCAATTGAGAGGGGTCCTGCATTTCCTGCTATAAAGTGCCTCAAACGGTGACATCTGCAAACTGGCCTGATAACTGTTGTTGTACAAGAACTCTAGCACATATGCTCTCAACATGTCCTCCAAAATCTGATTTACTCGCTCTGTCTGACCATCTGTCTAGGGATGATAAGATGTACTGAAATTCAGGTGAGTTCCCATAACCTTAGGGAAACTACCCCAAAAACGAGAGGTGAACTGCGATCCACGATCTGACATAATTTTCTTTGGCACACCATGCAAACTGACAATCTTGGACATATAAAGCTCTGCTAATCTGTCACCACTGTAGGTTGTCTTAACTGGAATAAAGTAAGCAACCTTGGTCAATGATCCACGATGACCCAAATCGAATCATAGCCCTCCTTGGTCTTAAGCAGACTGACTATGAAGTCCATACCAATTTCTTCCCACCTCTACTCAGGGACTTTTAATGGCTGCAGCAAGCCTGCTGGTCTCTGATGCTCTACCTTAACTCTCTAACAAACATCACAAAGGGCTACATACTCAGCGATCTCACGCTTCATGCTTGGCCACCAATATTTATCCTTAATGTTCTGATACATTTTGGTACTGCCTGGATGAATCGAATACAACGACTCATGAGCCTCTTTTAACAATACATCCTTTAGCTCTTGCTTATTGGGCACACACAACCGCTGCTTGAACCACAAGGTTCCTTGGTCATCCACTATAAATCCTGATTCTTTTCCTTTACTTAAGTTCTTCCTGATCCGCTGAAATGCCTCATCATCTGACTGAGCCTGACGAATCTGACCATCCAAAGTAGGCTGCAACTCCATAGCTGCCAGAAATCCTTGCTCAACCAACTCAAGGCTAAGCTTCTGAAATTCCTCATGCAGCGCTGGCTGACTCTCTCGGACCATCACTGAATTGCAATATACCTTTCTGCTCAAGGCATCTGCAACCACATTGGCCTTCCCAGGATGATAATATATGCCAACATTATAATCCTTTATCAGCTCTAACCACCTCCTCTGCCTGAGGTTAAGCTCGAACTAGGTAAAGATGTATTTCAGACTCTTATGATCCGTGTACACCTCACATCTGTTACCCATCAAATAATGACGCCAAATCTTCAAAGCATGCACTACGGCTGCTAGCTCCAAATCATGAGTAGGGTAGTTCTCCTCATGCGGTCTCAACTAGCGTGAGGTATAGACTACCACTCTCTTATCTTGCATCAAGACACAACCCAAACCTTTGCGAGAGGCATCGCAATAAATCTTAAAATCCTTATTTATATCAGGCAACACAAGCACTAAGGCTGTGGTCAAACTCTCCTTAAGTTTTTGAAAACTTTTCTCGCACTCTGGCGTCTAAGTGAATTTCTTTTCCTTCTTGCACAACTGCGTGAGGGGTCTGGCTACACTGGAAAATCATTCAATAAAGCGACGATAATATCCTCCCATACCCAGAAAACTCCTGATCTGGGTAACTGAAGTGGGCGACTGCCAATCCAACATATCTCTCACTTTTCCAGGGTCAACTACGACTCCTTCTACTATCATCACATGACCTAAGAGGACGACCTCCTTCATCTAAAACTCACATTTGCTGAACTTAGCATACAACTGATTATCCCTCAGTTTCTGCAATGCCAAACTCAAGTGTTCCTCATGCTCTCTCTCATCCTTGGAGTAAATCAAAATGTCGTCAATGAACACAACGACAAACTTATCCAAATATTCCATGAACACCTTATTCATCAGATACATGAAATAAGCTGGGGCATTGATCAAACCAAATGACATCACTGTGAACTCGTATAAACCATAACGAGTCGAGAAAGCTGTCTTGGGTATATCTTCCTTACGAATCCTCATCTGATGATATCCTGACCTCAATTCAATCTTGGAGAAAACTCCTGCTCCCTTAAGCTGATCAAACAGGTCATCGATCCTAGGCAAAGGGTACTTATTCTTAATAGTGACCTCATTAAGCGCTCTGTAGTCCACACACATGCGCTGACTATCATCCTTCTTCTTGACAAATAACACTGGCGCTCCCCACGGGGAAGAACTCGGTCTGATGTAGCCCTTATCCAAAAGCTCCTGAATTTGCTTCTTCAACTCTGCTAAATCATTAGCTGGCATCCGATAGGGTCTCTTAGAAATCAGAGCGGTACCTGGTACAAACTCAATCAGAAACTCAACCTCTCTCTCTTTGGTGGCATACCTAGGAGGTCATCTGGAAACACATCAGGGTACTCCCTGACAACTGGTACGTCCTCCAACTGGATCACCTTGCTCTGGCAAACCATGGTGACTGGCCGATACTCATTGGCGCGAATCGCACCTTAATCCCATCCGAATTGGTCAAGGTTCTTGCTCTGCTCCCACGCCTAACATCGCTTGTCGCTTCAAGCCAATCCATCCCCAAGATTACATCTAGAGATCGCATATCCAACAAAATCAGTCGGCCCGAACTCAACTCCACTGAATGGTTATCTAACTCTGGACAACCTAGGTTGGATCTCAACTTCGAACGAGGGATTGGATTAAAGAACAGATCCAAGAGCAACATTTTCAATTGTTGCTTTAAAGCAAAACTCAGAAACAAACAAATGCGAAGCTCGAATCAAATAAAGCGTGGCGAGGCGAATGGACTAGAAAGCGTCACCGATCACAACATCGATCTTGCCGTGGGCCTCCTCTGCGGTGGCGTGGTTCACGACCTCTCACCACCGGCTTCCTGCGCGGCTGTCACGATGCAGGGGCGCTCAAATCTGCTCCTAGGGTAGGAGTCCGACTGGGTGTGGCTCCCAGGTCGAAGCGAACTGGCGTCGGGGCCTACCTCTAGGGATACTTGCTAGCATAGTGACACTTGAAGCAAGTGACGGATGCTGCTGGGTTGTTGCTCTTCTGCTGCTGACCACTGGAACCACCGGGGCAGTCTGGCTGGAGCCGAGCGCGGCGTGCAGGTGGGTCACGAAAGTTGACGGCTAGCTGCTTTGCTCTGGGGCACTCGTGCGGGCTGGTATGAACCAAAGCGAGGCCTCTGAGACTGTGTGACTGGGATCCCTACTGGATCATCCTCCTCTTATGAGACTCCTCGAGCTCGCGGCGATTCTCCTCGATGAGAATGACCTTATCCACCAACTGCTGAAAACTGGCATAGTCGTTGCCTACGACCTGCACCTTCAAAGCTGGGTTCAAGCACTTCTTGAACCTCTTCTGGCGAGCTGCATCTGTGGCTACGTCCTCTAGCGCGTAGCGAGCTAACTGAGTGAATTTATTGAGGTATTCACTCACTGACAGGTTCTTCTGTTGCAACTCCCGAAACTCGTCCTTTTTCATCTCGACCACACCATCTAAGACGTGGGCGTTATGGAAGGCTTTGGCGAACTCCTTCCAAGTGATGCTGTTCTGATCCTCATGAGCGGCACAGTAGTTCTCCCACCACTCTGCTGCTGGTCCCTCAAGCTGGTGTGTTGCATACAACACCTTCTCCCCGTCGGTGCACTGAGCCAAGTTTAGTTTCTTCTCAACTGAACGGATCCAATCATCAGCCTCCAAAGGCTCTGATGAACTGGAGAAAATAGGCGGTCTCGCCCTCATAAACTCTGCATAGCTGAGCTAGCGACGAGTCTTGGTGGTGGTGCGGCTCCTAGTCTTTGTCATTGCATCATAGCTGCATATTTCGCATCATCGTCGCATCATGAGTGCAGGCCACCAAAATCGGCGAGGGCGGGGTCCAAAGCGGTGGGCTGGCTGCAAAGACTCGCTCACCTGGGTCTGGTTTGCTTGATTGCGGCTGAGGAAGTTATGGTATCAACTATCTTGCTCAAAAGAAAACAAGCTGGCGATGACCAAAGGTAAAAGATGAGAGGAAAAGCATAGATAAGAGATAAATCGTCTAAGGGGTTTTGCTAATGGAAACTTAAACTAAACAAACACTTAGCCAAAAAGGCTAACAACAAAACTGAGCAAAAATAAACTCCATTAAAAGATTGACATGATCGCAATATAATGCTTTTAAGGGCAATATTTGCAGCTCACATCACACACAACTGCAATTGAAATCCAACGTGTCTACTCACACTATCTAATCCAGAGGCTCCACTCGGGTCTGAAAAATAGGGTACACTGCTATCATCCTCTGAATCGCTGTAGATGACCCACGAGTTGCGGACCGACGGCGACTGCTCTCTGACTGGAACTGGGACTGGGTTGAATCGTCGAAGATATGTGCGACGATCACCGGTGATACGACGTCTCTGCTTTGGACTCGACGGTAGAGGTACTGGTGACTGTGGTCGGGGCTCCTCCCTGACTGGCTTTGGTAGTCTAGGGGTGACTCCACACTGCTCCTTGAACTTCCGAATGAGCCTAGCCATGTTGATCTTGTATAGTTTGCAAAGGCGACGGATGGCTTTGTGCGCAACTCCTTGTGTTGACATCTCTCCATTGGCACCGGTATTTTTGAAGCTGTAATGTAGAACTTGCTTGCCGACTCGGGTGGTGAAGTATAGCCTGGAGATGCTTCCGATGCGTTGTCCTTTATGCTTCTCATCTTTGGTGAGGTAGACGGGCAACCTCTTCAATCCGAGGCTCCGCAACAGAATGCGTAAAAGTGCTCTCCATCCTCTTGTCAGGCTGTAAGAAGCTTGGGACATCTAACGCATTTATAAAAGAAAGATCAGTTTATATCTTTATGAAAACAAATTTTGCAAGAATAGAGCGAGGGACAAGAATCCTTAAGAATGAGATAAGAAGATAGAGATATTACTAAATATCAAATTAAGTTGGTTTGATTTAGAAAATAGATTTTTGGGCTAAACTACCATTCTAACTAGGGCTTCGTCCTACAGTCGATATGGCTCTGATACCATCTCTGTCAAGACCGAATATGCAAATTCGGACTCTCTCGTAAATTGCACTAGTCGAGAATCACGCTAGTGCATACAGTCAAACATAGATGTAATCACAACTATACACACGATAATAATAAAGGAAAAACTCAAATATTGATAAATCTCAAAGGTACAACCTTATGGCCAAGCCTACAATATCTCTAGCCGTAAAGGCTTAACAAAATAGCAGCGAAAATCCAAAATAAAGCGTAGCGGCCAATCGACAAGCCCACAGGCTATCGAGTGGAGAACGAAGACTAATCCGTGAAGTCGTCGTAGAACTCTCCTTCTGGAACCAACTGCTGATAATACTCCTCGCCCTCAACTGAGTAACATAGGCGTAAAGCCGTGAGTACATTGGTACTCAGCAAGTCATTTGTAACAAATGAATGCAATATAATATGCAAGGCTTACCAAAGGAAGGCTGAAAGGTTAATTTGCATAAAAGATATTTCATAGTAAATACGATAAATAGATTGAAAGCGACATTTAAAAGAAAACAATAGTAATAATTAATCAAAGGGAAAATTATAAACCACTTGTGAACACCTATTCACAAGCTAAACCAATAGTGAACTACCTGTCCACCTCCAACATAAACCAGCAAGTTCAAAAGATAACACTAACCCTCGTATGAAATCCCCGAGCATTATCCATGACCGAGGACACAGCTATTCGAATAGTTTTATACTCTGTAGAGGTTGCACAACTGTACCCACACGATGTGATTAGCCTCGATCTCAGGAAATCACAACAAAGCCTTTACAATGCTCTACCTCAACCCAATCCTGCCCGCTAGGGTTTCGCATCACACCCCCCCTTGCGCCACATGGAAATCAGCAACTATGTCCATCACAATGGCAGAATTGAATTGAAATATTACAAATTAATGAGCCAGGTCTATTCCATATTGGATATGTGGTTTGCACGATTAAGCTCAGATCAATGGCGCACAAAGTTAAGTCCTTAGCATTACCCGGACGAGGCTACTACATCCCCTGAAGTGAACCTGTACTTCCCCCTTTACTGCACGATCACTCGTCCGAGTGTAAAACCAAGTCTGTATACCCAGCCAATGACACACCAATGTCATAGCACAAATTTTAGTTAACATGGCACCGACCACAGTTCCATAAGCCATTAAGTCAAATTAATGATTTACATGTGATGATGAATCCAATCGTAAATATAAGCAAGGCTAAGTAATCCTATCGTACAACCCACGTGACAATTAATCTAGCATCACTAGTATGTTTCCCAACCTAGGGTGACAAAAGTATCATGGTGTTCCAAATTATCAAGGAGGGATAAACAGCATGGGACAATAACTACCAGTTGCAAGATTTGAATAAAAGTAGCGATGCAATGTAGCTTGAACAAAATAATTAAGTAATAGATTGCCAAAAATTGGGTTCAACATGATCAAAGGACACGACTTGCCTTCGTTATGCTTAGCGAGGTACTCCTGGTCTTCGGGCGTATAACCTGCTCCTCCGGAATCCAAATCTAACGAGAGGGAAAACGATCGAAACAAAGAAAACACATAAAATGATAAGTAAATAAACTCCAAAAATGTTGAAACTAGAACCAAAAGCTAGAGCTCGATTTTAGATGAATTTAGAAAAAAGAACGGGGTCAATCGGAGCTAGGACGGAGGAGAACGGGCTCTCGAAAAATGTACCCTAAATTAAATCGAGAAAATCGAAAAAGTTACTGTGCTGTGGACCGGGTGCACGGTAGACCAACCCCACGATGGACTCGGTCCACGCGATGCACTGCGACCGGCCGGGTAGGGCCGGCGTGGTGAGCGCCGATGCGCCACGTGTCGCTGGCGGCGTGGGGCCACGTGGCACACGAGGCGGATCTTGGTGGCGTGGCGGTGGCGTGGCATGACACGTGGCGGTAGGGCTGACGTGGCTCCGGCTCGGGCGCGGCAGCGGCGCGGGATCAGACGGTTGGGGCGACAATGCGCAGCGCGATCTGAGCCTTCGGCTTAGATCCGGATGGATGACGGCGATGCGGTGGTGCGGAGGTGGGAAGGTGGGGATTGCCGACGCGTGGTGCGGCGCGTTGCGCGAAGCGTCGTGGGCGGGAGTGTGGGTGGTGGCGGCAGCGTGGCGGCGCGCGCCGTGGCGTCGCGCGACGCAGGCGCGGCGCGCGGTGTGCGCGGTCCGGCGCGCGGGACCGAGGCGGCGCGGGGCGGCGGAGCGGCGTCTTTGGAGGCGACGTGGGCGACGGGCGACTGGGGCTCACCGGTGGCGCTAGGCATCGCCAGCGGCAGCGGAGCGGGCTCGGCGGCGGGCGGCTCCGGCGACGTCGAGGACGGCGAAGGGGCGGCATGGGCGGCCGCGCGGGCGCGAGATCGAGCGAAGAGCGGCGGCGCGAGGGTTTGGCGAGGGCGGCACGTGAACCAAGGCGAGCAGCGGGTTAAATGCACATGAGCGAGGAGTTTGATCCGGAGACGGTCGCGGCCGCGAAATGGCTCGGTTTGGACGGCTCGGTTGCAGCCACGGGGCGCGATCCGATGGCATCGGGCGGCGGCGGCGGGTAGCTGGTCTTTGCGCGTGGCGCATCCAACGGCGCGGGGCGACGCGCGGGCGGCGGCGATTAGGGTTAGGGTTTGCGGGCGCGGGCGCGGAGCGGCGGATGCGCGACGCGTGGCGGGGGGCGGATCGGGCGGTGCGGGAGCGGGGGGAAAAGGAGGTACGGCGGCGGCGGGGACGCGGGCTGGATGGCCGACGCGTGGCAGGTGGAGGGATCGGGCGGCTGAGGAGATTTCCCCCTTTACTTTTATTCCAGAAATTGAAATAAATTTTCAAAAGCTCTAGAAAATAACAAATAAATCCCAAAAATTCACCAAAAATACCAGAAAATTTCTTGAGACCTGAGGAACCCAAATAAAATATTTTTAACTTATGTTAATGTTTATTTTAATTATATTAAATCATTTAAAATTCTAAAAATCATTTGAAGCTTGAATTAATTTCAGAAAATTCTAGAAAATTCATTTTTAAATTCCTAGCTTTAAAACTTGCAGAAAAACAGAATGTTACAGAATGTGTGTGTGGCTAAAGCACTTGCACAAAACCGTATACATGCATCAACGTAGGTTCCTTTGAATGGCTCACCCATACCGTAAGATGAAGAAATAATTTGACGGATAGAAAAAGGACAGTTCAGCTCCAAGGCATTTAAATAAAAAAGAAGTCTATGATATGGTTAAGGATTTAGATGTTGTTCTTAGAAAGGGACGTAAATCAAGGACCCATGAGAAAAACATCTTGAAGAAGAGATCAATATTTTAGGACTTACCTTATTGAGAGTACCTAGAAGTTCACTACTACATCGACGTCATACACATAGAGAAAAATGTATGCGACAGTTTGATTGGTTTCGTACTGAACATTTATGATAAAACAAAGAATGGTATCAACGCATAGTTTAACTTGGTTAATATAGACATCAGACCTAAATTAGCACCGACAAAGACCAATAAAGAACGAACATAGCTTCCCTCTGCTTGTTACACTCTATCTAAGGCTGAGGGAACTAAACTGTGCCAATGCTTGTATGATGTGAAAGTTTCATCTGGTTACTCCGTCAACACGAAAAAACTTATTTTGATAGAAGATTTGAAGTTAATTGATGTGAAGTCTCATGATTGTCATATGCTGATTACACAAATGCTACCTATTGCAATTAAAAGTATTTTACTGATTAAGATCCGAGAGACAATCATGAGGCTATGTTATTTTTTTAACACAATTGCTTAAAAGGTCATTAATCCCAAAGGCTTGATGCTCTACAGGATGAGGTGGTGATGACTTTATATCATCTTGATATGTATTTTCCTCTGTCGTTTTTATTAATATCATGGTACATCTCATTATTCATATTGTGTGGGAGATAAAAATGTGCGGACCCGTGTTTCTACATAGCATCTACTTACTCGAGAGGTTTATGAGAATTCTCAAGTCCTATATACAGAATCTATCTCAGCCAGACGGCAGCATCGTCGAAGATTATGCAACTGAAGCGGTCATTAAGTTCTGTGTCGATTACATGGCTCAGGTCAAACCGATAGGTATGCCTCGATTTTGCCATAAGGGGAGGCTCGAGGGTGTCGGGACCATGGGAAAGAAAGTAATCACTCCAGATATGGATGTATATGCTCAAGCCTATTTTATAATCTTGCAACACATGACTGAAGTGTCCCCGTATATCAATCAACAACTAGATGTTTAGATCACGAGACAACAAAATAGTCAGTTCAACCAATGGTTGAAGAAGCGACTCGCTAGGAGCTTATCAAGTGATATATTGACATGGTTGATAAAAAGGGTTAACATTTACAGTTGTGACATAGTAAGGATACAATATAAATAAATACATATTCTATACATAGACTTAGGATGTAAAGAACACTAACTAGAACAGAAGTGTCCGTATAGATGAGTTTAGTATCGATGGGTTGAGAAGCTCCTACTATGGGTTCAATGAGAAAATTTGGGATCTCGACTATGTGCTTTTTTAAGATCCCCTGTTTTAGTGCCGTTGGGTACATCTCCCACAGGTGAAGGTCGATAAGTATGGTGTCACTACTGTGGACCTCAAATGTGTCGGATACAAAGACAAACCATTCGTACTCACTAACCAAGTTTTTCAAGTTTTTTATGTAACTGACTAGGCAAATAAGAAGCGACACATAATTCTTTATGGAAAAAGGAGGATTTGTCGGAGTTGAAAATAGAAAGAATACAATTAATTTGATGAGTTGTCTTCTTTTAAAAATGGCATAATGGTCGAAGATGAACAACATAACAAAACTAGTTACATATACGTCGATCATCATGAATGGCTAATTTTTTAAGGAAATAAACAAGTAGAATGATGAATGAAATATTTATGTGTCATATGTTCTGTATTTGCATTTATATATATGACAATATGTGATATATGTGTGTGTGCATGCATGTGTGTGCATGTGTGTGTGAATTTGTTCTTATGTTTATGAGAATGTGTGATATATATGTGAATTTGTATTTATATATGTAAGAATCTATACTAATATAAAATGCACTAGTTTGATTAAACCTTTTGTTACCCAACCACGTTAATAACTATCTCTTTAGCAGTTAGATCAACAAAATTTAATAATTAATATCGCAAGTTAATCGTGTCATCTGGATATCTGCAGAATTTATTCAGCTAATCCAACATGTAGCATTCCAAGTTGATCCACCTCTCCCTTAGGGCATCTCCAATGGGATGAGTCAGCTGGCTATTAGAATGTACATGTCAGCATGTATCCTATGTGGATGAAAGAGGATGTGAATAAAAAATCGAGCCGGCGACTCTCCCGTCGCCCGTCTCGCTCAAAAATCAAGAGAACAAGCGCCGGCCTTATCGCCTGCTCGAACAAATCGCCGGCTCTTCTTCACGCGCATCAGATCCGCTCCGCGCGCGCGTCCTCCCTCCCCGCCCACCCCTCCTTCGCGCGCGTCCTCCCTCCCCGCCCGCCCCTCCTCGCGCGCGTCCTCCCTCCCCGCCTCCCCTCCCCGCGCGCGTCCTCCCTCCCCCGCGCGTCCTCCCCCCGCCCCACCCCCTCCTCGTGCGCGTCCTCCCCCCCGCCCCTCCCCGCGCGCGTCCTCCCTCCCGCCCCCTTCCCCGTCGTCCTCCTCCCGCCCCCTTCCCGCGCCGCCTCCCTCCCGCCCCCTTCCCGCGCACGTCCTCCCTCCCGCCCGCTTCCGCGCGCCAACCTAACCCTAATCCTCGATGAGCCGTCGGACCAGCGAGACATGGCTCCGCCGCCGCTTCATGCTGGACCTGCGCCTACTCCTTGGTTATCTGACACCACAGTTCATTCTGGTGATGGGGTTCCGCCTCCAGGAGGTCAACTAGGTAACATCGTGACTTGGTGTTCTTGCTGCTCTCTTGCTGCCTGTTCTCATCTCAACTAATGGTAGCACTTCTTTGCAGCTTGGTGGCCTGGACCTTTGCCACAAGCCACTCCGTCAGGCACGAAATCCCCAAATAGGTTTGTTTTGTTTTGTTCTGTAAATCTCCCTTCATAGATTTCGTATTTGTTACATTATCATCATGTATCAGCATATAATTTTAGTTAATGAACACAATGTGGATGGGTGTTCTCTGAACAACAATAATTTCAGCATATAATTTTAGTTAATGAACAACCCCCCTCAAATTTCTCTGAAATGTTTCCCTTTGTTCAATGTTTAGATTATAGGTTTTGATATTTGATATGTAAGTTGTTTGGAGAATTGGAGTAGATTTGCTTCTAGCTCTGGGTGGTAATTAGGGCTTGATATGTAATTGCTTTGTTTCAGCTCATGGCTTGCTTTGTATCCCTTGGTGTATAACAGCTAGGTCCATGTGCAGGCAACAATATTTTTTCTTTGCTTGAAGCTAGCTCCATGTGTATGCATATATTGAAATTTAAGATAAAGCTAGAATTACATCATGTACACAGTTAGTCTTCACAAGTTTTTCACATAGTTAGCTTCTTAGTTAGTGTATTTCTTCACAAGATGAAGCTAGCAGGCAACAAGTTGTGTATTTCTTCTCAGTTAGTCTTCACACAGTTAGCTTGATTTTTTTCAGTGCTATGGATTACTACCCGTCTGGTGGTTTTATGAGCTATTTCCAAAGCGGGACGTGACAATTCATCCCTCATGTTCCGTTCCCGGCACTATGGCCACCTGTGGGCAATGAGTTACAATCGGCACCATCAAGTAGTGAATCAGGCGTCCAACATGCTAAAGAAAGACCAAAAGGCAAAACCAAAAGGCAAGATGATGGCGATGTTAGGACTGCAAAGCGTCTTGTATTTGAACAGATGAAGACTTGAAATTTGGTAAGTAAAAGTTTGATTTTAGTGCTTGATTGATGCCTATCATCAATATTTAAGCGTACAACTAATCTTTAACACTAAATGTAGGTGAGTGCATGGTTGTATAACTCAAATGACCCGATCAATGGGAGCTGCAAGAAAAATGAGAGCTCTTTGGGGTGATGTATCCGAACTATACAATAGGACTACACCTACAAATAGGAGAAGAGAGGCAAAACATCCGAAAGATCGTTGGCGAGAAAATTAAGAGATGGGTGGGATTTTTACTGTGCCTCTTGGAAGAAGGCTACCTCAATCTATGCTAGCGGACAGATCGGATGACCGGTGAGAACACAATTATGCGATTTTATTTGGATGACTATCCTAAAGAAGGTCCGTTCACGATTTTTTTGCTTCTTTGGAAGGTTCTTCGTGATGAACCCAAGTGGCTCATGATCTTGGAGGATCTTGATAAATCAAACAAAAGAAGGTTGGATGATGGAGATGAGATAAGGACATCTCTGGAGATGTAGGAGAAAAGGAACGTCCGATAGGGACAAAAGAAGCTAAGAAGCAGCGCAATGGTAAAGGTAGAGCTAAGGATGATGGCGCTTGATTTAAATGAAGATTTAAAGAAATACATGGATATTCAAGCTGCAGCAAAAAAGCAGCGGAAGACTTCTTAGAGACCCGACATCGCATTTACGATCACGAAGGTTGAAGCGGCAAGGCTTAGGAGGGAGGCTGTTTTGCTGGAATCATATCAGAAACTCATGAGTATGGACACTACGGAGATGACGGAGGAGATCAGAGCTGAGCATGTGATTGGCCTGAAGATTCTAAGGGACAAATTGGTTGGCAACACTAACTAAGGTTTGCATTATCAACTCCTTTTGCTTCATCTTGCTGACTAACTGAGCATGTACTTTGCTTCATCTTGCTCGGCTGGTTGTCAATTCCAGATTGATATTTTGGTTTGCTATCAATAGTATACTATCATGGTTGTCAATTTTTGGTCTTTGGTATGTGATCTCGTTTGCCTTGCTGTGCTTCTCGTGTGTGCAAACATTAAGAGATAGAATATTAGTGCCCGTTATATTATGCAATGCGTGTTTGGTCGATATACTATCATTCTTGCTGTTAATTTTCCAGCAAGCTGTTACATTTTGGTTGTGGCAGATTGATATTTTGGTTGTGGCAGATTGATATTTTGGTTGTGTGCAAACATTAAGAGATAGAATATATAGAATGATCCGAACTGGTGCAATGTATTTTTGGTTGCAGCAGTTTTTTTTGTGTATGTATAAGGTTGTGATTATAATGATCCGGCGGTGCAATGTGAATGATCGAACTGGTCTTGTGATTATAAATACATAGAAGCTGGTTGCTATCAATACATAGAAGCGGTGCAATGATCGGCGGTCTTGTGATTATAAATAGCGATGCTTGATTGCCAAGCGCCATAAGATTTTAGTCAACATGTAGTCGCAATAGATGATAACATTGATGCTCACTTTGAAGTAGCTCTGAAATTCTAGTCGATTACATGATAACATTCAATACAATCAGTCAACATGTAGTATAAATGCACCGTGAATTATCATGCAATCTGATCAAGTTACATTACCTGATCGATTACAATACCAATACAATCATCAAGTCTCTATATATTCCTTTACGCCAATATATACAGTCGATCCAGTCAAGTCTCTATATATTCATCTCTATATATACTGATCCAGTCGATCCAGTCTATATATATACTGAAGCTCACTTTGCATCTATATATTCCTTTCTAAACTCTTTTGCAGTCTAGTCGGTCCAAACTCTCCATCCTCTATATTCCTTTCTAAACTTGTCTCCAAATATGTCGGATCGGTCAGATGATTCTATTGACCAGTGAGATATACACCTTAGAAGAGTTCATGGCGAGCAACATGTCCTTGACTCTTTTCTTTGGCGGATTGATGCAAGATTAAGGCCGAGGTTGGAAGGTGGTTCATCTAGTCGTCAAGTGGTCCAGAAAGTACATCAACGAGGCAGTGAAGGTGCTCATCAACAACTTGTGGTGATTACTTTCTTTGAAGATCCTATATATTCGATGCAATGTTCCGTAGAAGATTTCGGATGAGAAGACATGTTTTTACGCATAGTGGATGCCTAGGTAGTTGGTCTCCTATTTTACTCAAAGGGTAGATGTACTAATCGCCTAGGGCTCTCACCATTGCGAAGTGCATAGCGACAATCCGTATGCTTGCATATGGGATGCGGTGACATGTGATGATTACTTGAAGGTTGCGAGAGCACCTTGCACTTTGGAGTGCTTGGAATACTTTGTGCAAGGGGTGATCGATGTATTTAGTGTTGAATACTGCGACGCCTTACGATTGAAGACATGGAGCATTTGCTCCAAGTTGGAGAGTCTCGTGGTTCCCTGGAATGTTAGGTAGCATTGACTGCATGCACTGGCGGTGGGAAAATTGTCCAACAGCATGGAAGGGGCAATATACCACCGGTCGCTATGGAGTCCCAACCATCATCCTAGAAGCAGTAGCTTCATATGACCTCCATATTTGGCATGCATTCTTTGGTGTTGCTGGGTCGAACAATGACCTCAACGTGCTCAATCAGTCCCCTTTGTTTCTTGAAGCGATAAAGGTGAAGCTCCCGGGTTGATTTTACATCAGCGGCAAGCAATATAACACTGGCTATTACCTTGCCGATGGAATTTACCCAGAATGGGCAGCATTTGTGAAGTCTATAAATTCACCTCAACTACGAAGCACAAGCTGTATGCAAGTGAACAAGAAGGTGCAAGGAAAGATGTGGAGCGTGCTTTTGGGATTCTACAAACTCGCTTTAACATCGTGCGTCGTCCAGCACGATCTTGGAGCATAAAGATTATTCGACAAATCATGAAAGCTTGTGTCATTCTCCACAACATGATAGTGGAAGATGAGGGAGAAATGGCTAAGGAGCCTATTGACTTGAATGTTGTCCCTAGCACATCAATTGTTCTACCTCGGAAGTGCAAAAGGCCTCTATGATAATCCATGCTTCGATGATGTTCGGCGTAGAAATTACGCTATCCGTGCTCAATCAGTCCATACCCAACTGAAAGAAGATTTAATTGAGCACATTTGGCAACGTTTTGGCACTAGGGAAAATAACTAGTCAATTTGTTCATAATAAGCTCATGTAAGCTCTTTCCTAAAATTGTTTTTCTTGTTAATATATTGAATAACCTAACTTACCATTTTTCTTTTATTGTTTGAGAGGCTGTTCATAGGTGGCTATGAAGGAGATTCTGTTTGTGAGATGACTTTGTGCTTTTGGTGGTTCTTCCTCAAAGAATGTAGCTAGTTGTTTAGAATGTTTTGTGGCTTGAAATAAACATACATGGCCTGAATTATGTTTAGTAGTTAATTATGTAGAAACATATGGACTTCTTATTTTGTTCAAAACCGTATCAATGTCGTTGTGGACATGATGGTATTTGCTAGCGATTAGCACTGCTTGCATCTAGTGTATTATCGATTACTTGAGATGTTTCTTATTTTCTTTTATATACCTACCACACAAAGAGGCACAAAGATAATGCGTAGTTCATCCCTATTTTCTCCATGCGCATGCAAGCATTGAAAATACAAATAGCTACCACATATAGACAGTCTTTTATATGCTTGCTAGTTGGTTGATGATGTGGAAGTCTCCTAGTTAGTTACTAGTTAGGATCATTAGAGATGCCCTTAGTCCCTTGTTCCCGTCCCAAAACGCCCCAATCCCGCACCCCCAATCCGCCCCAGCGCTTCCCCCTGCTCCAGCCCAATGCTGCTCCGGCACCCCAGGCACCACCGCTGCCACAACCACCACCACCACCACCACCACGTCCTCCCCTACCACTGCTCCGGCAATGAGCCCAAGCCACGCCGCCCCTACGCGCCCTCCACCCTCCGTCCCCGCCTTCGCACACCGCCGTTGCCTCCTCCTCTTCGCCGTCGCCTGCCTCCTCCTCGTTGCGGTCTCCCTCGCCTTCGCCTTTGCCATCTCTACCCGCCGCCTCCCTGCGCCACTCCAGCCTCCTCCCGCCACTGTTGCCTTCCGCTGCGGCGGCGCCGAGGACTCCCTAGCAGCCTTCCTCGCCTCCTCCGATCCTCCTTTCTAATCACACCTGGAATCGCTAGCCAAGCTGCAAATCTCAGGTTCATCCCCTTCTCTCACCTCAGCTTGATTCGGTAGGCCGGGAGATTTGGGCGGATCTGGCCGCTATGGTTCCGGCGATTTGAGTTGCTATAGAGGCGCCTAATTTTTGCTATTTTCTTGGGCGTTTTGGTTGAATTTGAGCTGCTTTCTTGGGCTCGATTGTTTTTACTGATTAATCGCTAGGTCTGTATAGGAGCTAGGGTTTTGTCAGGCCTGGAGAAGATGGGGATAGTTGTTCAGTTGTTTATTCATTTGTATCTGTGTTGACAGCTTTTCTGTGCTTAATTTGATTTGAGATTCGTATTTGTTGTAAGGCCAATTATGTGATGATTTTCATTTAGCTTTATTGTGGTTCTTGAGTTTTTCTTATAACAATGCTATTTTGTTCTGTTGCTTAGTTTGTTGTGCTGTGGAGCGACATTCTTCAGGTGCTTCATTTTATACATTAGTGTACTTGTGCATTTGACTTCTGTTTCTTCGTATACAATGTAACTTATGGAATTTCTTATGATGTATTGTTTCAGAATGGCAGAATGCTACTCGCTTGTACAGTGAGATAATTTATGATAGAGATTTTGACTACGATTATTTTGGTTTCAAGACGCTTGAGAGGTCTTATCTATTGGAAATTGGTGCAAAGGTTGTGGAAAGACCATAACATATGTTAATGACAGTTTCTGTTGGGATACATAAGGGTGATATTGAGTCTGCCGTCAAAACATACCACATGATGTCTCAGCGCTGGCTTACTCTTGCTTCTCCAACCCTTTTCAACGCTGGAACTCCAATGCCTCAAGTACTGCACCTTCTACCATAAAAGAGTTCAATGTAGATTGTTAAATTGTGTATTTACTCTCCTACTGGTAGCTACATTCGAGGAACAAATGGAGCTTCAAATGTAATTGTTCCCATGCTACGTGTTTTAAATGATACTGCTCGCTATGTTGATCAAGGTGGCAGCAAGAGAAAAGGTAAGTAGCATCAATTAGTCAGACATGATTTACATGATTCTTGAGGATTTCTTAGAGATGCCTGACATTTAGGTGCGTTTGCTGTATACTTGGAGCCTTGGCATGCTGATATTTTTGAGTTCCTCGATCTAAGAAAGAACCATGGAATGGTAAAAGCTCTTGAATAACAACAAGCTTAGATCTCAATTTAACCAGCTGGAATTGACTTTCTGGCATTTGATTACTCTCATCATAGTATAAGACTAGGTGCTTGGCATGCTATTATTTTTATGCCACCCCATCTCAGCCTCCTCATTATGTGCAATTTACAGGAGGAGCATCGTGCAAGAGATCTTTTCTATGCTCTCTGGATTCCTGATTTATTCATGGAAAGGGTGCAAAGTAATGAGCAATGGTCACTGTTTTGTCCCAATGAAGCTCCAGGTTTGGCTGATTGCTGGGGAGAAGAATTTCGGAATCTGTACAAGACATATGAAAGAGAGGTAAGCTGGATGCTGGATATGCAATTTTTGAAGTAACTAAACAATATTTAACAACCTAGCTATGCAATTTCAGGGTAAGGCAAAAAAAATTGTTTCAGCACAAGCCCTCTGGTTTGATATTCTGAAGGCACAGATAGAAACTGGAACACCATATATGCTTTACAAGGTATATAATTCATAAGGAGGCAATGGGTTACCTCTAAATTTGCATTTCTATTACCGCATATGCCTTCTTACTGAAAGACCCAATGCTTTGGCTTTAAAAGCTCTTAATGATCTGCAGGTTGCTTACAAAAAAAGGTAATCAACAAAATCTTAGCACAGATAAGTCTTCCAACATGTGTACTGAGATAATTGAATTCACAAGTCCCACTGAAACTGCTGTGTGCAATCTAGCATCAATTGCTTTACCACGTGTTGTAAGGGAAAAGGTATGCACCGATGGCTAATGAATTCTTTGATTAGTTGTTGTAACTCAGTAACTTGTGTATATTACATGGCAAGTATTGCAGATATTTGAAGGTCAAAGACATTGTCCTGCTGCCTGTGTTATGTACGTTCATGAATTATGATTCCAGTGTGCATTAGTTCCCAGTAGTAATCAAGAATGTTTATGATTTATGAATGTACAGATTAGAGAAGAAAGATTTTATAGAGCACATAAACTGCTATCTTTAGAAATTTATGGTTTGTCACACTTTCCATTTGGCCCATCTAAGTGACTCAGGCCACCGTCTGAGTTACTTAACTGTTAATCGTTTAAAAACCATGCTATTTCTTGCCTTCTTTAGATAGCTGTGCGAGAACAGGCATCACACCTACCCTACATCTTTTTTTTTTTGTAAGACATGCTATTAACATATTTAATGTGTGAGGTCTGCTACTATGAACTCCACGTTCCTTTTTTTTCCATTACTATTTTAATCTATTCATATCTAACGAAAGTTGATCCACACATTCGTGTTGTTTAATTTATTTTGCCTTCCGATCATTTTATAGAAATCCACTTGGCCATTTTATGTGTTAAATGCATTGAGTTCAATGCCATTGTATTATGGGGCTCTTTAGGTAATGCTTAACTGAAAATCCATATTCCATTCTTCATATG
The DNA here is from genome assembly GCA_036346265.1 of Melocanna baccifera. NCBI lineage: Eukaryota > Viridiplantae > Streptophyta > Magnoliopsida > Poales > Poaceae > Melocanna > Melocanna baccifera. Next base: position 2,528,324 of record CM070702.1, read on the forward strand.
GATTAGCGATGTGATGTTTATAGTAATATGCTAACCTTTATTGGTAATACCAACCTTTATGTGCTGTAATCTTTACTATTATAAAAGAAAGAGTTAATGGTTGACCCGTCGTCACTCATCTCTTCTCAGCCATTCGATCTGAATATAAGATAAAATTCGAACCGTCTGTTTACTCCTCCCATCCCTCCCTCCCACCCTGCACGCCGCCTCCCTAACCCTAAAATCCGAACCGCTCTCCCCCCGCATCCCCCTCGCTCTCCCCCCTCGTACCCCCGCCTCCCCCTCGCTCTCCACCTGCCGCCCCCGCTCTCCCCTCGCCTCCCCCTCGCTCTCCCCGCGGCCCCGCTCTCCCCGCCTCCCTCGCGCCCCGCCTCCTCCTCGCTCTCCCGCCGCCCCGCTCTCCCGCCTCCTCCTCCCACTCCGCTCCGCCGCCTCCTCCCCCCCCCGCCGCCGCCGCCTCCCCCCTCGCCGCGCCGCCGCCTCCTCCTCCCCCCGCCGCGCCGCCCTCCCTCCTCCCACCCCGCGACGCCGCCGCCTCCTCCTCCTCTCCCCAGCGCCGCCTCCGCGCTGTGTAGACATCGGGGCGAAAACCTCGAACCCTAATCCCGCTGTCCCCATGGTGGAGCCCGCGCAACCGCGCGCCTCGGAGTAGCGCCCGAGGAGCGACCACGGCCGCCGCCGCCACGCGGCAAGAGGCCCGCGCGCCGAGGCGAAGAAGATCACAAGAGAAGCTCGAGGAAGTCGAGGCGAGCGCGAGGCGAGCAGCGCCCGCGAGGGCGCTAAGCGGCCCAGCGTTGAAAGCGGCAGCGTAGGTAGATCTCTCACACAATGCCCCACCCCCCTCTCTCTCTCTGCGCGTGTGTTGTACCTAGGGTTTAATGTCTCGAGATGATGTTAGTTTGCGAAACATGTTCGCTTTCTTACGAATCTTGAAGTATAGCACGCTTGATCCGTTCGTTATCTCTTTTCCGATCGGTTGTTTCGCAAACAACGAGTCCTCCGAGAAGGGTGAGGAGCAGCAGTTGCTTCTACGAAGGTGCGGTTGATCTTGAGAATGGCAAGGTTGCTCCTCCTATTGAGGATTTGCAGACGGGCTCGAGGACAAGCGTGAGCTGCAATGGAAACTTGATGGTCAAGCTCCACCACAAGAAGGTGGCACACGGTGTTCGCGCAGAGACTTCGTAAGATCGATGTGCCCAACGACAAGGTATAATTATTTGTGTGAGGCAAATCTGTTTTTAGTTGTTGGGCTCTGCTTCATGTTAAAATTTGGAAGCTGGTGTGGATAATATATAGTCTCCATTAAGCCAAAGAGAAATGGAGAAAGCCACAAACACAGTAAAATAACATTTATGGGCCTATTGATTTTGGATATTTGTTTGCTTATGCTAGTTATGGAAATTCATGCAGGTTGGTGTTCTAATAGGAAAAGCTGGGGAAACGATCAGAAATTTGCAAATGAACTCGGGTGCAAAGATCCAAATCACAAAGGATGCGGATGCTGATACAAATGCTCCGACTCGTTCCGTTGAATTGGTTGGGACTCTCGAGAGCACAATACAAGGTGGCGGTGATTAAGAGTGTTGTAGCTGAGGTAGCTAAATGTGTTGTGATTCCCTTGTGTTTGTTAGTTGTTCATTTGAGTTGTATTTCCACCGGTGAGTGACACGAGCAGCGCTTTGCCTTGAGTGGACATCTCCATGCCAAAAATCATGTTATTGCATTTTGTGATCTCTTGTTTCTTGATGTTTATAGCTATATCATAGCGATATTATATAACTTGGTTACGCCATTTCATAATTAAAGCTATAAATTTTGTCAAGAGACCATTGAATATTAGTAAGAAGAAATTACAAGAGCTTTTGCTTGCAATTCACGATGTTGGAAAACACATATGGTCCTTTTATGTACTAAAGTATGATTGTGTCATTTTTGTGTTGTTTTGTTTGCATACTTTATACTTACAGATTACCACTGCCTCATTATTTAAGGGCTGCAAGACATCTTCGCGAGTTATTGCCAAGCAAGCGTGCGATGCTCCTATATTTTGGGACTGCTCGAGTAATTCCATGTTTTTAAATTTGTTAATTAAGTACTTTTGTAATTTATATGAGATTTGATTCATAAACATTCGATTCCTTTTACGCAAATTTTTGGCCAATGCTTAATGCTTTTGTTGTATTAAGCTTGTTGTTTGCCCTTTCTTATTTTAGGAGTTCCACTACTATATGTGCCATGGAAATCATCATGTCGAAATATTATGGTGAAAGTGGCGCTGTTGGGATCTGTTTTTCACTTGCCAATGATCTTCTGATGGAGGCATTATTTTCCTAGATGAGGTATGTAGCTTCATCTTTATAGCATACATGTATTAACGATATTTTAGCAGCTATCAAATTTATTGGAAACATGGTGCTTAATATACTGAGACTGATGGGATATTTTGTTGTTCAATATGAAAAAAAATTCAGAAAAAAGTTATTTGTTTAGTCTTTAAACTGATCTTTGCCTTTTTTTCCAAATGGTATTGAAATAGAACAAGTCGCACCTCCAAAACAACTTAGATTGTTCTCAACCAATTGTGATTCAATTGTATGGAGGCGAATTTGGATGCTATTTGGTTGATACATGATGACGTAAGAAAAAGTTGATATTTATTATTCAGTTTGAGATCATATTTGATAGTATGTATCACTTTTATTTGGTTTTTCATTGCAACGCACGAGCACCTTACTAGTTTCTATATTTTTTGAGTTCCTTACCTATGAATTTTTTGAGTTACATTTCCAGGCCATGGTGCAAATTAAATTGCAAGGGGAATCATTTCTTTGTGAATTTCATTGTATAACATGGGTGATTTTTTGATTACTTGGTATTTTTACAGTAAGTATCTGAGAGGGAATCATAAACTTGGGTCATATTACATTACAATAGACATACATTGAAATTTGTAATGAGATTATTTATTTCATTGAACAGAAAGCAATTCCAAATATGTTTGTAGAATATGAAAGAGCATGATTTTATAAGATTTTAGAGACGAGAATCATTTAAGTTGGAGTTAATATGCAAAAGTTACATGCATTTGAATTTAGGTTGGATTGAAAAATGCTGAAAAAGAAAAGGAAAGCATTGTGCATTAATTTCTATTTTAATTTTCATTTTTCTTTCTAGGGGAAATTCTGGGTTTATTGTGTCATTAGGCTGACAGATAGGGTCTATTTGTCAAGGTCTTATTAATTTCTAAAATGACCAATAGGTGGGGTCCATATGTCAGTAAGTCATTATTTAAAACCGATTTAAGTTTTATTTTTAACTTGATTAATCTGTTCAGGCCCACATGTCATAGACTCATTAGGTTTAACTGAGATTAATTAAGTTAAACTAAACTCCTAGTGGGGTCCACTTGTTGGTGACATAATACAGAGACACGGATGTGCTTTTCGTCAAACTTGTTGGCGGACTTGCTGACGGCAAAGGGAGGGCCAGAAAGGCTATGGCAAGGTTAGGGATAGGTAGAGAGGTTCACAGAGAGTCCATTTGTGGGGTTGGAGGTTAAAGGGGTGGTTAGAGGAGGGCTCTCGGCGACGTGAAGTGGTGATGTAGTCAGTCGAATGGTGATAGGGGTGAAAAGGTGAAACATCGAGGCAAAGGATCACAGAAATGGCTTCATGGGTATAGCGTGGTGCTAAGGGTGGTGGCACAGGGACCAATGGTCATCGGAGTGGTGATGACATTATGCTATACAGTGGCGCCATGTATGGCAATGGTGACGATGGTGAAAACAACTTTCCCAAGCTAAAGGGAGTAGTGCTTGAGCATCAGTGGCTTACCACGAGTGTAGCGGTGAAGTTGGAGAGATCAGAGGTGGTCGAAGATGACCGGGCGGTGGTGAATTGAGGTGGCAGCGACGACTTCTACGGTGATGGCTAACCACAATGGGAATGGGCTATAATGGAGCACAACAACGTGTTTAGAGGGATTAGTGATGGTAAAAATGACCATGGCAGAGTCTGTGGCTCACCGTAGTGACGAAATTGAAGAAGCGGCGATGGCAACCAGCATTGAGGACGAAGAAGGATCTCTGGTGGTTCACTGCACCAAACTCAAATTAAGTGTGGGGCTAGTTGTAGGGAATGGAAAGGCACAAGATGACATGGAAGAGAAGGCTCGGAGCTCACCAGAATGGAAGATGAGCCGGCGAGCACGACGACGATACACACCAGAACTATGGATGATGAAGGTGTCCCAGGAACACCATCAGAGGAGACGCTCAGCCAAGAGGCAAATAGAGACAACGAGTGATGGTGAAGAGAAGGGTGTGCTCGGACAGGGTTTAAATGGGTGGGGCACGAGGATTTGCTCGATGATTCTCTCTGGGCGGTGACATGGGCATGGCGCTCATGAGCACTACAGTTGACAGGACTGCTCGGGCAGGCTCATCAGCGCGATGATGATGCTGGGGAGACACTACTAGTGCAGCGATAGGTACAACAAATTTGGCTGAAGGCTTATTGTGGCGCGCTTGGCGTAGAGCTATACGAGCACTGTGGCATGGTGGGAGATTGAAGATGATGCTTGGTCGGTGGGTCCTAGGCCTACACGATAGAGAGAGTGAGGGAGACTGCGAGAAAGAAAACAGTTTGGCTAAAGGCGCTTTCCCATGGGGAAAGCTAAAAGATGAGGCAGCTCGGGCTGAGGATGGCATGCGAGCTGGAGTTGGGCTAAAACAGTGATGGGCCAAGCCAAGAGAAAGAATTTAGCCAACAGGCAAAAAGGGATTTAAATTTGGTTTTATAATTGATTTAATTACTGAATTTAAGTTAGAATTTTTAGAACAAGCAAACCAACTTCAAAATTCATGAAAATATTTGGAGAGGTGCTTTCAAATATTTAGAGCCCAAATAAATTATTTCATGGCTCTGGTAAAGTTTTAATGATATTTGGAAATTAATTTTATGCTGTTAAAAAAAAGCAAAATCATTTTCTAGAAATGGTGAAAAATCTCAAAAATTCCAAAAATGCATGATTGATGATTTTATAATAACTATACTAGTTTTGGGAATTTTAGGTTGTTACATTATATTGGTTTTGAAAATTTTGGGTTGTTACATTGATGCTGAAGTCACTGTAGAAAATGAGCCCCCTTTGAAGAAGGAAAAGAAGTCTACCTCTTAGGTTTGGCAATACTACACGAAGATTTTGGAGATGAAGACAGGACCAGATGGTGTTCAGGTGAAAGAACTTTAGGAAAAATGCAAGAAATGTAATTACAAAGGCCGAGCTGAGACTACAAAGTGCGCAAAGGCCTTCTAGAATAATGTGCGATACAAGCACTCTATAAAGTAAGGCCAACAAACACTCAAACTGGAAAAGACTGAAGACAACAATGCCATTGTATAGACATACAAGTATGATCCAAAAGCTAGCCTGAAAAGTGGCAATTGGAATTGTTATGCATGAATACCCCTTTAATATGGTTGAGCATCATCAAGTCCTTGTGTCCTGGTTTTTCATTTAAGTATCGCACAACTACAAGAAATAATATAATAGAAATGTTCATAGAGGAAATGAAGAAGTTCTATAATATGTTCAAATTTGTTTAATGTCGCTTTTCTTCTACCATGGATGTGGACTTCAAATCAAAATAAAGGATATATATGCATAACTGTGCATTGGATAGACAGTAATTGACATATGCAGAAAAGGATTGTTACATTCATGCATGTGAAAGGCAACTATACTGGACAAAATCTAGCCAATGAGTTTGTGAAGGGTGTAATGTCCATGAACCTTGAAAAGAAAGTATTTGCTCTAACTTTGGACAACGCATTATCTAATGATAAATGTAGAAATTATTTCAATACTCAGTAAGCATGCTTCTTTGATCTTTGATGTGGTCTTTTTTTTCATGTGAGATGTTTATGTCATATACTGAACCTTGTTGCTCAAGATGGGCTAAAGCAATTACATCGTTAGTCCACAATGTTAGAGATATTGTTGCAATTGTGAAGAATTCTCTATTGCAATGAGAGGAATTCAAGTAGTGTGCATCGGAATCTTTCATTGGATGTTCTAACAAGATAGAACTCCGCATTTGACATGTTGAATAATGTTGTTTACTTTAAGAAGGCTTTTCAAAGACTATTATTTCTTGAATGAGAGCAAATATAGGAGGTGTGCTCCAACAGATGAAGATTGGGATAGGGGCAGATTAAAGTGTTTGTAGAAATTTTGTGATGCAACTGATATCTTGTCTAGACATTCTTATCCAATAGCTAATCTTTTTTGTGAAAATTTTGTGACATAAAGTTAGCAATTGTGGAACGGGGTCGTGATTGGGATGAAACCATTTGCACTATGGCAAAGACAATGGAAGAAAAATATGAAAAAGTATTGGGACAAGTCCAACATAGCTCTTTGTTGTGGCATGCTTTCTGCATCCCCAAGATATAAGAAAAAACTGGTGGAGTATTTGTGAAGAAGATTTATCATCAGAGGCACAACCTGGTAGAGTATAAGAAAAAACTTAGTGCATTCATGGACGTGGTTAACCAATTAATCTAAGCTTACAAATTCAGCACACTTGAGGCAAATGCTACACAACCTAGTGGGGATTCTCAGCTAGGTGGTGTTGATCAAGATTGAGGACTTTCTTGTATGATACAGGAGTGAGAAAACTGGATTGGAGATATACACGAAAGAATCACCATTATGGTTTATTCAATCTGGAGATGATAGATTTGATGTATTGGAATGATGGAGGGGTAAATAATGGGCTTTTCCTGTTCTCTTATGAGTAGCTTGTGATTTGTTATCTATTCAAGTGTCAATGATCATTTTAGAGTCAGCATTTAGTGCTGGTGGACGTGTTATTAATCCATTCCATAGTTGACTAGAGCGTGAGGTGGTTGAAGCCCTAATTTGTACCAATGACTAGACAATTGCTTCAAAAAGAGGTAATGTGAGAATCGATCTAGAAGTCCTCATGCCATAGATCCTCACGAGTAAAAAATAATTTGGGATTTAGGGTTTTTGGTATTCTTGTGACCAAGATTTGATTCTCCTCAATTCAGTGGATTTGAGACCAAGAACTTTGTAATTGTTGATTGGTTTAGGTTTATGATGGCTTGAACAAGTCTCTTTCAAAACTTGGATGTGTTTGGACAAGATTTGAGAATGTTTTTGAGATTTGAGCTTTTGTCCTAGGAGGATTTTAGGTCAGGGAATAGGGCAATGATCAGATCGGCCCTGATCCCATGATCAGATTAACTAGCGGTCAGATTGGCAATAGCCCAACAGTTAGACCGACTGCAAGCAGTTAGACTAGTTCATGAACTGCGGTCTGACTAGCCTTTGCTGAAATGTGTCAAATTTGTTGGCTCAAGTTTCTAGTTTTATCTTGCTAAGTCCAAGTGATATAATATGAACTTGGTGAATTCATAGTCATTTGAGTAAAATTAAGTCCTTAGGTTTTTATCTAGTAGCCTTCCTAAGGTATTACCCTACAATCGTATATGCTCTGATACTAGCTCTGTTGGACCTGGATTTGAAATTTAGAATCCTCTGTGATTCCACCGCACTATTTCCTAGAACAGTAGATAGTGCTCATAATACATTGCTGTATCACTTCATACATCGTATAACATTCATTAAGCCATAATATTATACATCAGAATTTGAAATATACCATGTCGGGTGACAGTTTTACATACGGGCTAACATGGCCAAATATTTACATTCCAAAAGATAGCAGCGGAAAAGCGAACAAAGGTAGGATCAGTAGGCACAAGCAAGCGACTAAGGGGTAAATGTGTGCAAACTACATTGCCTAACCCTAGGTAATATAGGTGCACACTCTTCCAGCAAGTCTACTTGCCCCGGACTTTACATTTAAAACTCGCCCTAATTGATGTCGTCCGCTCCATGGCTTGGGACCAATGCGTCATCGTAGGCGTAGTGGTCGTGGCATCTTGTTTCTGGATATGATGAAGCGAAGGTGAGCACAAATCCACCGTACTCCCCGAGCCAATACATAGTATGCAATTAATTAACATGCATAGCTTGTTAAGGAAAGGCTCGGGTTGTTTTATTTGCAAGAAATCACTTTTTAAATGTAATATAATACATAACAATTTTCTGAAACCTAGCAGTTTGGACTAAACCATGATGTTTGTAAAAGAAATGTGTGATAGCGATAATGGCACAGATTCCATCCACCTTTACATGTCACCTACACCGTATATTAATTTTTCAGCGTTATAGCCGCTTACATTATCACTAGGCGACACCCAGGGCAACATAAACCAAGGCTGTCCATTGTCGTTCATTTTTCTTTCCAATCCCTTCCATAAAAACTGTTTTTGAAATAAAACTATATCTGAGTTATGTTTTTATGTCCACCCTTGACCGTGGAGACGGCTATTCGAATAGTTTTGACTCTGCAGAGTGTACACTTTCACTACAAGAGACAATCCGCTCGTTGCCCTACATGATTCCTTAGACATGCGGTTAAGTAGATCATCACAGTAACCTTTCAAGCTACCTAGCCTCTTGTTCTCATCTCACCCTATGGGCTGCTCTCACTTGCGGTGGGTCCCATACGTTGTGCGGGATGTTAACCACTAATACTAGCGCGTCTGGGCTCCACTCCCCACAACGCTAGTATGACAAGAAAACTTCACCCTCTACTCGGTGTCCCTTTAGCTACAATAGGCCCTTGCATAACCTCGCTTCTTTCTCCTTGCGTGTGAGATGAGTCCGAGGTTCGATAGATTTATTTGGCTAAGTTGCACTTTGCAGATTTGTGGTTGCACTGTTTTACAATAGAATGTCCTGATTAGATTTAGTCCTGAGGGTTATCTAGGTGGTTCTACCATATTCCACACTCGTGCATTTACCACACCATACCTCTGAACCATCCGCCCAGATGTGTAAGCAAGTTGAGGAGTTTGGAAGCATAACATAATTATAGTTATAAAAATACACAACCACTTCCATCTTACAAATTCCCAAATTAATTCTTTATAATAGAATGTGATGCTTGGGGTATCTTAACACCCCGGGTAACTAAGCAATTCTAAGCTGTAATCATAAGCGTAACTTATTTTCGAAAAGTTACAATTATAATTTTCCTAGGGAATAACAAGGCTCATTGTTCAATGTGCTACGGAGATATGTAATATTAGCACTTAATTAATGGCATATAGCTAGAGTACTAAAACAGACATAACATTTTACATAAAATAATAGCACGCACTTTATTTATTTAAATGTTAATAATTTGCTGAAATAAGAATTCAAAATGATCAAAGTATTGACTCGCTTGGGTCACAGTTGCCCTGATCCTACTGATCCTAGCTTGCTTCTACCTCGGACCCCTCTTCTAGTGCCTCGTACAATATTTTTTGTTTAATAAAAAAATTTAAATAAAAATCAACACAACCAAATAAACTCTCACAAAAATTCAAACAAGCTCAAAAATTCATGATTTTGGTTCCATTGGATAGAGGACGAATTTAGACGAAGTTAGAAATTTTTTTCACTTTATTTGTAGTTAGAATGAATTAGTTATGATTATTTGAAGTTCTTAGCCCAAATAAAATAAAAAATCAATAAGTAAATCCGAGGAGAGAGTGGTTGTGTGACTGACAGGTGGGGCCCACAGGTTATATTATTTGTCTTTTCCTCTCTCTGACAAGTGGGACCCACTGTGTTTATTAATTTCTTACTCTCTCGTCACTGACACGTGGGACCCACTGTGAGGTTTTTATTCTTTTTCGGTTTCACTGATAGGTGGGACCCATGGGGATTAATATCTTCTGAGTCACGGACACCTGGGGTCTACGGACATTTAATTAAGAAGGGGGCACACATGTCTGTGACTAATTAAAACTAACAAATGTCATTAACGCTAATCAACTTGGCTAATGAATGACACAGATGAACAATATCATCGTCTTCCCGCCGGTGGTTGCGAAGCTCATCGCCAGCGGTAGGGGCGATGGCCGGACGTGAACATAAGAAAAATGGGTTTCTCGTGCCCATGCCCATCTTTAGGCGAGGTCTCGTGTCGAGACTCGAATATACAAATTCGAACTCTCTATGTAAACTGCACTGGTCCAGGATCACACTAGTGCACACAGTCAAATATAGATGTAATCACAACCATACATACGCTAAAATAAAGAAAAAACTCAAATATCGATAAATCTCAAATGTACGACCTTATGGCCGAGCTTACAATATCTCTAGCCGGAAGGGCTTTAAATTTAGTAGCAGAACTCCAAAATAAGGCGTAGCGGCCAATCGACAAGCCCAGAGGCTATCGAGTGGAGAATGGAGTTCTAATCCGTGAAGTCATCGAAGTACTTTCCTTCTGAAACCTCCTGCTGATAATACTCCTCTTCCTCAACTGAGGAACCTAGGCGTAAAGCCGTGAGTACATTGGTACTCAGCAAGTCGTTTGTAACAAATGAATGCAATATAATATGCAAGGCTTACCAATGAATAGCTGAAAGGTTAATTTGCATAAAATATTATTTGGAAATAATTACAGTAAATAGATTGAAAGCGGAATTTAAATAAAACAATCATAAATAAGTAATAAAAGGAATGGAAATAAACCATTTGCGGACCTTGATGAGGACATCACTTCTACTGATATGAACACTCCTCTTACTGCTTCCATGAATGATGGGCAAGATCTAATTACTCGGACCTGTGCTCGTCAACTCAACTATCAGGTAAACTCGTTTTTGTTAGATAAGTGCGGCCTCCCCCACCTCTATTTAAGGAGGTCGCACCCCTTTAGTTTTCCTCGATTTTTCTTAAGAGTTTATTCTGCTTAGCAGTCTCACCGTACGTCCGGTTGAGGAACCCTAACTTGTGAACTTAATCTTTATTCGCAATATAATTTCAGATTGCATCTATTACTCTCTTGCTTGTGTTCTCGATTCGCTTGCAGGAGATAGCCTTCTTGGCGAGGTCAACGCGTTCGGCACGGTTGATAACCATCGGAGCAGTGGTGTAGTGATTGTGAGGGGATCGATCTGTTTTGGTCGGAGCCTTTGGATCATCAACGTCGAGTTCTCCACAATCGACTTATCAGTACGTCTCGGAAGATCGGGCCATCGTCACATTAGGTGGTATCAGAGCAACGGTTGCCCGTGAGGTAATTCGTCCCTTTTAGAATAGTTTATGTTCATCATATCGTCCTAAAAGCTCTAGAAAAATAGCCTAAAAATTCCATATTATTCTTCTGCTGTCCCAATACCCCTTGTGCCATTGCAATTTTCTTTTCAGTATTGCTTGTTGAATTTTTGGTTACATTTTCGTGTTCAAATTGCTGATTGCTAGTTTAGTCAGAGCCCAGTTTGTCATTGTCTAGTTTGCAACTCATGTTCCTTTGCGTAGATTCGTCATTGTGTTTTTTTATTCCTTGCCGCAAGCACCATCCTTGCCGCAATCACCTTCCTTGCCGCGCCTTCCATTCTTGCTGCGACCTTCTATTCTTGCCGCGACCTTCTATCCTTGCCGCGGCCTTTTCCATCCACTGCCTTCCATCCGCTGCACCCCATCCGCGGCAACCCTAGCCGCAAGCCCCCCAGGCATTGCTATCCTCCACGAAAAAAATTAGGGTTTTGGACACACAAAAAAAAAGAAAATAAAAGAAAAGAAAGAAAAGAAAGAAAAGAAAAGAGAGTTTGATTTCGGGGTAAAAAAAAAGGGCGAAGAGTGCCCCCTCTGTCCGAAATTTGAAAGGTTTTCAAACTTTTTCGAAATCCAGTGAAATTTGGTGGAGTCCTTCTTGATACATCCATAAGCCTCCAGAAAAAGTTTTGAGTAATTTCGGCTTCGGGATCAAAAGTTATAGTAGTTTGAATTGAGACCGATTCGAATTCGAGTCCGTTTCCGACCCCCCTTCAGTAAAACGGGCATAACTTTTGCATACAGAGTCGGAATTTGACGTTTTTGTACTCGTTGGAAAGCTATCGACGGCGCGCATGCAATAAAAATGACCGCTCGCGCTAGTCGCCCTCCAAGACCCCCAAAATCGGCCATTTTTAGCTCCGAAATCGCGTCGCAAGATTTTGGCTTTCTATTTTGGGGTTTTATTCGGCCTTCCCTTCGGAATTTGGGGTTCGTCCAGTTGAAAAAGTTGTAGATATCGTCAAAACCTTTCAAACGAGTATATATAAGCCACATAAAACTTTGTCTTTTCATCATTTGAGACTAGCTGTTGTATTTGCTCAAACTAGAGGGCTTTTCGCGTTTTGCCGATACCGCTGTTTTGTGCTCTCCTTCATGCGAATAGTCTTGTGCCCTTAGAAAGAAGTTTGAGTAGTGGGCTAGCGTCTCTCCTAGTACTTGTTGTGAGGTTCTTCTTTGCTTACATTAAGTCACATTGATCATTGCGTGTGCGTACATACACTTCCTTGCATAGGGCTTGGTTGGCTAGCTGTGATTAGGCTAGGATCGGCAACTTTGATGAGTATTTTGAACAATCTTTTAACTTGCATTTACTGAACTGATTATTGCTGATCCTTTTGCTACCATATTGTGCCTTCCGAGCTCCACCTACTCTTGATCAGAACAGGTCCCCTCTTGCGATCGTACCCACGCCCGACACGGTATCACGAACCAGCCACCGGTTGAACCTCCTACTGTTTGCGTTGGTAAGAACACTTGTAAGTGTGGTAAGACGCTTGAGAGTGTGTGATTCCACCTTCCATCACCTAGTAGTTGATAGGGATAATTTCTTTGTGTTGTCTTTTGTTTTCCACTAACCATGGTAGGTGAGTTGTCCGAGGCGCAAAACTGTGTTGCAAAGGGAGAGCTCATGACGCTCTTAGATGAACAACGTACTACCTTTAATGAGGATATCGATAGGAAGCTTCAAGCTACGACGGATATATTGCAGCGCTCCATCAATGAGAGTATTGCAGCACTCACTACACGTCTTGAAAGAATGGTGAATCGGCCACCAAACAACGGACGCGAGTATGAACATGATGCACCCCAAGATCTTGAGGTGGGAGATGATAATGAGAGGCGAAATCGTGATGCTCAAGATGTACTCCTACGACACCGCCTACAACGCAACCATCAGGGTATGGGAGGTAATGATTTTCAGCACCACAATGCTCGTACTAATGATGAACCATTTGATAAAGTTAAATTTACCATACCATCATTTGCGGGTGTTTACGATGCTGAAATTATTTAGATTGGGAGATGACAGTTGAACAAAAATTTAATGCCCATCTAGTTTCTGAAATACATAGAGTCAGACAAGCTACTAGTGAATTTAAAGATTTTGCTATCCTTTGGTGGAGCCAAGTAGTTAATTCCGGTTTAGCACCTGATACATGGGATATATTGAAAGTAGTTATGCGTGCTAGATTTATTCCTCCTACTTCGCTTGCTCCCTTTGAGTGCTCAACACTCGCTGCACAATTATGGTTCTATAATTCTCCGTCGCAGCGGTATCTAAAATTTCCTCCTCTTCGCTATGTTCCTCTGGATCATCCTCATTACCTACAAGATTAGCTGCAAGAGCATATTCATCCTCAACATCACTAGCACTTACATATCCACCGTCTTTTGTCGCAATGTACGCTCGCTGACTTGGGTAATTTTTATGACATGTCCCATCCCTTTACAACGGTGGCATATAATTCCCGTCGTACGACCCGTGGAAGCAACCGATGAAGAGCTCTGCGCTGGTGTCTGCACACTAGTGAATTTGCTCGCCTCAGGTGCGCGTGACGGTGGTGGCGGTCTTCTTTGAGCGCCCTACTCATGGAGGGCGATGACCGGAAAGTAGGAGGTGGGGCTGACTTGGTTTGTCCCGGTGTCGACCTCGATGCAGAAGTACTTTCATAGTTGCTCCTATTCCATTGTTGTCTTCTCTGTAATTCTTTTTCTGCTAAACAAGCAAGCGGAACAATCTATTGATATCATTATACTCCTTGTAATCAATTATGTCTTGAATTTCGCGCCTTAAGCCCCCATAAAAACGAGCCATCTTATCCTCCTCATCCTCTACAACATTACAACGCAGCATGCCTCCTCATCCTCTACAACATTACAATGCAGCATGCCTCCTCATCCTCTACAACATTACAACGCAGCATGCCTATTTGTAGTTCTTGATAATATGCCTCGACAGATTTTTTACCTTGGTCTAAGCGCTGCAATTTCTTACGCATATCACGTTTAAGATACAGCGCCATAATTTGTTTCAGATGTTCCTCATTGTTAAGGAATGCCGTGTTCGTGTCATAATTGATGGCGGGAGTTATAATAACTTGGTGAGTTTAGATTTGGTTAAGAAGTTTGGCTTGACCACACGTGCACATCCTCATCCATACCACATTCAGCGGTTCAACAATAGTGGTAAGGTGAAGGTAACATAATCTGTGAGAGTGCATTTTTCCATTGGTTCCTATCACAATGTAGGTGATTTCGACGTAGTGCCTATGCAAGCTTGTTCACTTTTATTAGGTCGTCCATGAGAATTTGATACCGATGCAACTCATCATGGTAGAAGTAATAAGTACTCTCTAATGCACAAAAGAAAGAAAATAATTTTACTACCTTTGACACCTGCTGAAATTGTGCAATGTGACAAAGAGATAGCTGCAAGTGAGGGAAAGGAACATGAACATGAATATGAAAATCAGTACGTAGTGAAGAACATTTTCCCACCTAAGAAAGAGAAGTTGGCACCTAGTTATAGGACTGAGAGAATTAAGTTAAAGGGTTATGCCATACTTGCAACCAAATCCGATCTTGCTGAAATTGTCGACAATGATAAGCCATGCTATACGTTGATATGCAAAGACGCTTTATTTTCACTTGATGATGTGTCTAGCTCTTTGCCGTCTGCTGTCATTAACCTTTTGCAGGAATATGAGGATGTGTTTCAGTTGAACTACCCCTCGGACTGCCACCTTTTAGAGGGATTGAACACCAAATTGACTTAATTCCAGGAGCGACTTTGTCAAACCGTGCGACGTATAGAACCAATCCGGAGGAGACTAAGTAAATTCAACGACACATTCAAGATCTTTTGGGCCGAGGGTTGGATGACATGCAAGATGAGCTTGAGTCGAGGACGACTCCAATTCAAGAAGGGGAGGATGATGAGGACATCACTTCTACTGATATGAACACTCTTCTGACTACTTCCATGAATGATGGGCAAGATCCAATTACTCGGGCACGTGCTTGTCAACTCAACTATTAGGTAATCTCGTTTTTAGGAGTCAATAATATTTCCGCTGAGCATTCGATACTTCCTAACACTTGTGATTTTCTTGTTCTTAGGAACCATGGAGAAGAACCACGCGAGCTCAAGTGTAGAAGTGGAACCGTCAAGCGCAATCCAACTCATATTTGCGAGTTCGACTTAGATTCAGACTGCTTGATAGCGCCTATTTCAAACGTCCATAACTTTTGATCCAGAAGTTTTCTCGGGGCCCATGAGTACTCGTTGGAAAGATTTTGGAGTCTACTTTCAAATGAATCTAGTCTCACCTCGAAATTCCATTCGAGCCAATCAGAAACTGCAAAACAAGTTGCGTTACTTTTCGTCTGAGTCAAAGTGGGTCTTGGGCCTTGTAATCACACTTAGACTATTTGGGTCGGCACTATTTATGGGTGTACTGTTCATGTGAACAGTACCTGTGAATAGTACCATACCCCCTTTTGTTAGATTAGTGCGGCCTCCCCCACCCCTATTTAAGGAGGTCGCACTCTTTAGTTTTCCTCAGGTTTTTCTTAAGAGTTTATTCTGCTTAGCAGTCTCACGCATGTCCGGTTGAGGAACCCCAACTTGTGAACTTAATTTTTATTCACAGTACAATTTCAGATTGCATTTTTTACTCTCTTGCTTGTGTTCTCGATTCGCTTGCAGGAGATAGCCTTCTTGGTGAGGTCAACCGCGTTCGGCACGGTTGATAACCATAGGATCAGTGGTGTAGTGATTGCGAGGATCGATCTATTTTGGTCGGAGCCTTTGGATCATCAACGTCGAGTTCTCCACAATCGACTTATCAGTACCTCTCGGAAGATCGGGCCATCGTCACATTAGACCTCCCATCCATAAGTTAAACCAACAGTGAACTATTTGTCCACTTCCAACATAAACCACCAAGTTTTCATGAAATCACTATACCCCGTGTGAAATCACTGAGCATTGTCCATGACCGAGGACGTGGCTATTCGAATTGTCCATGACCACGATTCCATATATCATTAAGTCAAATTAAATATTCATATGCAATGATAAATACGATCGTAAGAATAAGCAAGGATAAGTATTCTAATCGTACAACCCGTGTGATATTATGCATAGTATCACTAGTAAAATTTTCAACCTATGGTGACAATAGCATCATGGCATTCAAATTATTAAGGCAGGGTAATTCAATTTGGGATGATAACTACCACATACAAAGTTTGTAATTAAATAGCGATGCAATGTAATTTAAATCAAAATAATTAGATTGCAAACTGGTTTCAACATGATCAAAGGACATGACTTGTCTTGGTTATGCTCAGCGAGGTACTCGGGGTCTTCTTGCGTTGCTCCTGCTCTAGAATCGAAATCCAATAAGAGAGAAAATGACTTAAACAACAAAATAACATAAAATGATAAGCAAATGAACTCCAAAAACCTTGCATTTAGAGCTAGAGCTAGAGCTTGAATTTAGATGAATTTAGAAAAAAGAATGGGGTCAATCGGAGCTTGGACGGGGGATAATGAGCTCTCGAAAAATCAAATCTAAAGAAAAAGGCTGAAAATCGGAAAAGCTAGGAAGAGTTCACGGTGGACCGGGTCCACGGAACAGTGCACTAGGGCTGACGTGGCACGCGCTGGTGCTGACACGTGGCAGGCTGATGTGGCTGCTAACATGGCACCGGGGCTCGGATTTTGCTGACGTGGCACAACATGTGGCGTGACACGTGGCCTAGGGCTGACGTGGCTAGCTGACGTGGCTCGGTCGGGTGCGGTGGCGGCGGCTTGATCGGACGGTTGTGGAAGTGACACGTGGCGTGATCCGATCCGTTGATCCAGATCTGGATCAATGGTGATGCTCAGGCGGTCGGACAGACCGATGGCCGTCGCGTGGTGGCCCGACGCGCGGAGCGTCACGGGCGCGCAGTGTGAGGCGACGTGGACGCGGGCCCGTGCACAGCGACCGAGGTGGGGACGCACGGGCGACGGCCGGGGCGACGCGTCTCCGGCGGGGCGGCGAGTCGGCGCAGAGGGATGTCGGAGGTGGGCGTGGCGGCTTACCGGCAGCGGTGGTCGTCGGGGAGAGGCGGGACGGCGGCGAGGTGCTCCGATGGCGGTGGTGGTGGGGTCGGGAAGGCGCGGAGGGGGCGGCGATGTTTGCACACAAACCAAGGGCGACGACGATGTTTTAACATGCGAACCGAGGTGACCGGTCGGTTACGGCGTCTGCATCCGAGACGAGGACGGGCACGCCGACGCGTGGCACAACAAACAGCTGGGAGGCGGCGCTAGAGTTAGGGCAACGCGGGCACGCGGCGCGGCCGAGGGAGCGACCCATGGATGAGGCGGCATCGAACGGTGGAGGAAGGGGTGTGAGCGGCGTGCGCGGGAGATGGGAGGTGGGCCAGATGGGCAACGCGTGGCGGTGGGGAGGGATCGGGCGGCGGAGGATTATCCTTTTCCCCAAATTTCGGAATTTGAAAATAGAGAGAAAGAAGCTCTATAAAATAGCAAAAAAATACCAAAAATTCATCAAAAATACCAGAAAATTCCTTGAGACTTGAGGAACTCAAATAAAATATTTTCAGCTTATGTTAAAGTTTATTTTAATCATATTAAATCATTTTAATTTCTGAAAATTCAATTTATGCTTGATTAAATTCCAGAAAAATTTCTAAAATTTATTTTTAAATTTAGGGCTTTATAAACTCCAGAAAACAGGATGTTACATCTCGCCAGCCAATTTGGCCGGAGCCATGGTCGGTGGTGAGCTCGGGCGGCGGTAGAATAGGACAACGGTGGTTACGGTGGTAGACAGCATTTGAATTCAGTCGGCTGCTAGAGGGGTACCTTGGGGAGGTCACGATGCTGCCTTTGGGGTCCGACGGAGCTCGGGCATGGCTGTGGTGGCCAGTCGGCATGGGACGGCGGTGGTCCGAGGGGATCTCACGACGAGAGGGTAGCTCGGGCAGCGGGAGCTTCGGCCGAGGGTCGGGATGGCTTCACTGTGCACCGTGGAGGCTCCTGGTTGGCGGAATTGGCTTGAGGTGGCTTCGATCGGCGGTGAGCCCTTTGGCTAGAGTTGGGGAAGAAGTGGTCGCCCGCGAGCTACGAGGCACGGGGAAGCAATTGCATTCGGTGGAAGGAAGAGGGGAGCATGAGGATGCGATTGGTGGCCTCAATTGGCTTTTATAGGCGACGGAGTGAGCTGTCCGCATGGAGGTGGTTGAGGCGGCCATGGCGGACGACGTGAGCAGTAGATGGTGAAAGCGAGGGCGTGAGGGCTTTTGGCGATGGGAGGCACGTTGTGGTTGATGCGGCGGAATGGCGCGGTGGTGTGGCGGAAGTCCTTTCTTGTTGGAATTATCCCATTATTTTGTGCTTTAACATTATATATATATATATATATATATATATATATATATTTGTAATATCTTATTTGCTGGAACCTTAATCAGAACCAAAGAAAATCAAAAGTTAGAATAACAGGAATTGCCAAAAATTCAGAATATCCACAAATTCCACATTATCAACACATCCCCATTTTTAGGATATCACAAAGGTAATTTGGGATTTGGGGTTGGGGAATGGGTGAACTGTAACTCTCTAATTAGACAAAGCAATGGATCATACAACACACCACAACCAAACGACGACACACATGTTGTGCACACGCACCTAAACCCTCATAGCTCCCAAACCATGAGTTAAACTCAGGACCATCATGGTTCGCCCAATCATATCTTACATAACCTTCACATGCATCTCACAACATGTAGGCATAACCCACTTGGCAACTTATACCATGTACACACTCAACCATTCTCATACATTGATCCTAACTTCTTATGACCGAACCCTAAACCAAAATACACAATTTCAGCACCAATTCGCTAAAGACAGTCTAATCATTATCAAGCCAGTCAGACCACCGCTGCTGGCACTAAGCCAGTCAGACCATCAGTGGTATGACCGCTAGTGTTTGGTTGGTCTGACCCCTTAAGAGTATCAAAAAACACCATCTGCAATTTCGGTTAAACCTTATCTAGTTTTAGCTCAGAACTCCATTTTAAGTGACATCTAGTGCAAATTGTTGGAACCGGATCTCATCAATCCGAATTCTCTGTGATTTCTGCACTATTCCCTGGATCAGTAGCTAGTGCTCACAGACACATCACTGTATATTAAAAACATATTAAGCGGAAGCATAATTTATACAATAATAACTTACATGGGCCGATTGGGCCAAAAAGCAGAGTGTAGCAGCGGAAAAATCTTCACACAAGTGGGACCCTCAGGACTTGCCCCACATGCAGCTAACTGGGGTTTCACGACCTATGTCCATGGCCTTCTTGAATACTAACACTGTCGATCCTTTTTAAGCATTGCAGAGCATCTTCTTCTGATCTTGACTGACTGGAGGGTAATAAGCAACAGTTAGCACAAATTGTACTCAACAAGCCATCACATAGAATGCAACACTAATAACTATTATATGCAAGGCTGTGAAAGAAGGCTTGAGGTTATTTTATTTGCTAAAACAGCATTTCCAATACAATAGGTAAAATTCCTGTGACTTAGCAATTTTAACCAAAATGCAAGTTGCAAAGAGAGAGTGCAATGTTAATATTAGCACAGGTTACATCCACCTTTTACAGTGTATGGTTACCTCCACCAATGCTAATTTTGATTACTGGGCTACATCCACCCTAATTATCGATGGAGTACATCTCTCCAGGAAAAATCCAACAAAGTAGAGTACCTCTCTCTACTTATTTTTCATCCTGCCCGAAAAAGGTTTTTGAAATAGAACTAACTCGAGGATGTTACCATGTTCGCTCTTGACTGTGAGCACAGTTACTCGAATAGTTTTGGACTCTGCAGAGTTTGTACACTTTCACCACAAGAGACAATCCACTTATTGCCCTACATGATTCTTTGGTCATGCAGTCGAGTAGATCATCACAATAACCTTTTAACACTACCTAGCCTCGTGGTCTCATCTCACCCTATGAGTATGCCCTACTTGCGGTGGGACCCATAGTTGTGCGGGATGTTAATCACTCTTTTACTAGCACCTCGAGCTCCACTCCCCATACGCTAGTAAAATAAGAGAAACAATTCACCCTCTACTCGGTGTCCCTTTAGCCACCTTAGGCCCTGGCCTTCTCTCCCCCTTATGAGGTGAGTCCGAAGTTCAGTAGTATTTACTTGGCCAAGTTGCACTTTGCAGACTTGTGGTTGTACTATTTTACGATGGGAGGTCATGACCCGATTCGGTCCTTGATCATCTGGGCGGTTCTACCACAAACCGAATGTTACATCCACCAGCCACTCTCACAAACCGCCCAGACAGGTAAAGTAGTTTTGAGGTGTTGAAAAGATAAACGGTATCAAAATATCAGTCATCTACGTCCAATGACTGCCCAAAATAATTTCACATATTTGAGGTAATGATGAGCCGGACAATTGAATGCCCTAGATCTGGACTCATTTGGCAGCACATATGACTTAGCTAATGATAGCATTATAATCTAAGGCGACAAGGATTAGTTGAATCAAATGGTAAAGAATATCATATTAATAATATTGGTAGCATAAAAGGGCAATATCTACCTTACATTTGATATAATTTGCATAGCAAGTAAGCATGCATTTTGATAATTTGAAAGGACTGTCTTTTGTAAAATGTAGGATCAATATGATTAAAGTGATGACTTGCCTTGATTATTACCGCAGCCTTGATTTAGTTCAAAGCTTGCTTAACCAGTTAGTCATATTAAAATCTTGAACATTCACTGTAGCCCAAATCCGCTTGGTCTTGTCGTCTTCAGACTGTAGTTTCTAATACTCGGCAACAAAGGGAAAACCAAATAAATTCAAACAGCGGCAAAAGTCTGGCTTAAATTAATTGAACTCATTTTATGTTGCTTATAAATTGATAGCAGAGAGGGAGTGGTTGAAACGGATTTGAACGAAGGAAGGATTTGGTTGAACAGCTTTACCGTGAGGGAAAATTTTAGAAACTGGAAGTTGATCACAGAATTACCTGCAGGATCTTGTTAGTGATATGGCCTAGAGGCAACATGGAGATGTTGTATATATCACATACTATGTTTATGATACATTACTTTGTTCCTTGGAATAGACATCATCATTATTGATCAATGAGTATGTGACTTATTCATGAGACTCTTAAATACTAAAATGTTGCTATTTCTAAATGATCCCTGATCGTATATCATATGAGGAACAAATATGATTCAAAGACAAAGATCAGCATATGTATTGATTGATGATCATGTCTCATGGATCATGGTATGGTGATACCAAATCAATAATATGGACATGTGTTAGTGAACATATGTTGGATAGACCTGCCATAAGACACTGCAGAGATTCCATGTGTCATCAGTTGGTCTCGAGTAGTGTTTATGTAGAATCCTTAGACTTGAGATCATCATGGTTCCCAACATGAGTAGTAGCTTATTTTGGGACTACTAAACACTACTCCGTGGCGGGTAGTCATAAAAGTAGTCTTCGGATTTGCCATGAAACATGTAGTGGGATGTGAATGATCAAGATAGAATTTGCCCCTCCTTATGGGAGAGATATCTCTGGGCCTCGATGTAATGGATTATGAAAGTGCATGTCCATGCCAAGGTGATTGAGGAGTCAATCACAAGTTTATAATCCATCACGGAATCGAGAGAGTGATTGAGCTATTAAGAGGATGACACGAGTCTCGCCTTGAGCTCAATCTATATCGTGAGGCAAAGGATTCGTACATGAGAGAACATTACGAGTTCAGCCGATATGATCTTTACATATACTTTGGGGTTAATATGTCTTACTAGAGGCGCTATTAACGAGGTGACGGAAAGGCGTTTCGGGTCACGACCAAGTATCGTGAACCTACTGTGGTCGCACGCTTAACGGGTTGGAACAACGATTCGAATATGATTCGGATATGGGCTCAATTCGGATAAAGATCCGAATAGACTCCTAATGGGCCTTGGTCCGCAAGGCCCATGTGAGGAGGTCTATATATGGAGGCGGGGCCGAGGATTCGTCCCGATTAACATCTAGCAAAACCCTAGCCGCCTCCCCGAGCCAAACCCTAGCCGCTCACGAGTGCTAGTACACTCGCGATCGGCGTTCCAGCCCGGGCGTGTGGATACGGTGGAGGCGCTGCTCGTTGCGATCTTGATCGGCGTGCGTGGAGAGACGATCTGTCGGGACAATCGGCTACTTCCACTACTACCTCGGCGCGCGTGATTGGATCGGTTTCCAATCCTTCTTCCACTGCGCTGCGCGTCTAAGTGGTAACGATCCATGATCATTCCTTAGCATGATGTTCTTGGGTGCGCGGTAGAAAAGTTTTATTTTCTGCTTCCGTAGCCTACGCGTATTCCTTTAGATCTTACTGCTGGGTTCAAGGTAAAGGACTTGGTCTCTTTCTTTATAACCTCCTTTGTAATATTTTATATTTATCAAGGAAGTTCCAAGAGTTAAGTTGGACTTATGCATCTTTAGAAAGATTACCAGGGAAGGTGATTTGTCAGATACTAGAATTTAAGCATTACTCCCAATTTTAGTTATAGTTTGGAGTTTGCTTGCTTATTTTGATGGTTAATAAATCTATTTAAGGATGATTGAGGGTTTCAATTTATTAAGGGGGTGAGCTACGACTTGACGAGGTTTATTTTGACAAGATTGCACATAATTAATTATTTTTGATTACTGAAGAATGATTAGATTATTTGGGATGCAAAGTTATATTTTAGCATATATTTAGCCAAGGTTGCTACTTGCTCAAGAATTCATTTTATGCCTTTTTCTCTTGCAAGATTTGGACTTTGCGGATGCATGAATAAAATTAACAATTTATTTGGGGTAGAGAGCAATGTTTCTTTATTTAGATTTAATAGCTTCTTATGCCAAAAGATGTTGGAAATCTTTGCATCTTAAAGATGATATCGAAGATTATACTTACAATTATTTTGTTTACAAATAGAAAGGAAGGCTTACTGGTTTTGCAAATGAACAATTGGTGTAATATAATAGAAAGTGAATTAATGAGCTTTATTTGCAAAACTCAACTTCTAGGAGAGCAAAATGGGTGTTAGACAGATTGCCTGTGTTTTGGATAGGTTCGGTAGTGAATACTTTGGACTAGCAGTTGAGGGTATTTAGGCATTGACGAAAAGTGGTAAAACTTGATTCGGGATGATTTCATTTTCTTTTTACACCTACAAGTAAATTTCATCTAACAACATTTTAGGATCACTTTCTGAACATGCTTAGATTGCAAATATTGCACACTTGAGTTTTTAACATTCAAGTAGTAAGAATATGCTGTCGATTGGAAAATTGGCCATGAGGTCTTTGCTCGGGATAAAATTTTCATACAAGGGTAAATTGGTATTTGGCGGTTACCTGCATGCTTATTTGATTTCACAAGCACAAACTCATTGTAAAAGGAATTATACACATGTTCATCCATTTGCTTCATAGAACAACCTGCAGATTTAGACTTCACAATTGAGCATGCTGCTAAAGCCAATCACCAGATATCTGCAACCTTTAGGGGGGGACCACCTGTCATTCAGAGAAGAGAAAGTGGGGACATGGCTGCTGGGAGGAGGAGGCTTGGCCGAAGAGAGCAGGGAGGGGTGCAGCACTCCTCTGGGTGGTGGGGGGCCTCAGCTAGCGGCGGGGCGACCTCGGGAGGCCATGGAGGAGCTCCAAGTGCCGACCACTGGCTCGAGGTGTAGCAACATGGGAGTAAACCCGGCGGCGGCGGATCACCCGAAAGGAATAGAAAAGGGAGGAGTGAATATCCGAGAATTCCAAAGGAATGTCTTTCCAGTACCACCATGTCCTGATACAAAGTAAAAGCCACCTTTATTATGAGCAACACACGATAGAATTCAGTTGTATATAGCAGACTGGTCAGCATTCAATTGACCACATAATGTTTTAGCTTCTGTTGCTAGGGCAGCTCTATCCTATGCTAACTCTTTGGTTACAAGCCGATTGCCAGAAGTAGGGTCACTATGTGATGATTTGCTGTTTATATTGTATGTGCCAAAATTGAGTCCATTCCTTGAAAACATACTAAATAATTCCTTTATCAACTGAGATTGTAAATAATTGCTTGGTATGGAATATGTTCGATTTTGTAATCCTTGTCGTATCTTGTATGCTATGTCATCAGCAAAGGAACACCAATATTTGTCAAATAGATTTTGAAGACTAATTACACTGCAGAAAGAGAGTACCACCATGAAGAGGTGCCTAAGCTGATGTGGCGTAGCCCAAACAATTGCCTCATTAAAGAGTAGATACCATTCTTTGTCATCGCCAACTAAACCGCAGGCTTTGCAAGCTTCTTTAAAGGTAGGATAGGATATACCATCAAAAACTCTGATATCTTCATCACTTTGTGCACCACAAACAACCATTAAAAGCATTCTCAAATAGAACAACTAACCAGTAGTTGGGTGTACACTGTATATTCGACCAATCTTTGATGCTGCACGCTTTCTTTTTATCCATTTTCTGTTAGTAATGTCCCATGTCCACTTTGATGGAAATTGGTAATAAGTATAGGTTCTTGCTTCTTCAAATTGCTGATTAGCAGGAAACCATTTAGTTAACGTAGTTTTATAAGCTCTTGAATCAGCAAGAATTTGTTGCGTGTGTGTCTTCATGGTATATAACTATGTTCATACCAGGCATATGCATAGATAATCGCTCAACAGAAGGCATCCGGCCATGTATTTTGAACTCAAATAGTTGCCAAAGTGCTTCACATGAAGATAAATATCTATATTTTCATGCAGGAAAGTATTAGAACAGAAAAAAAAAAACGTACGAAGGTAAATTTGTATAACCTCATGTAAAAAAGCACTAAGAGGAGTTATGGAAATACGAAATTTTAAATAACTTGGTGTAGCAAGGTGGAGTATGTTATATGGATAAACTCTTACTTCCATTTAATATAATCAGCAATTTCGTCTATTCCTTGTTTAACCTGTGGATCAGCCAAGCCTGATGGTTGGGCAGCACTAGAAAAATTCACTTTTGCTCTATCTTGGCCTTTAGTAACGTATTAGATGAGGACATCACTTCTACTGATATGAACACTGTTGTTACTGCTTCCATGAATGATGGGCAAGGTCCAATTACTCAGGCACATGCTCGTTAACTCAACTGTCAGGTAAACTCGTTTTTTAGGAGTCAATAATATTTCCGCTGAGAATTCGATACTTCCTAAGAATTGTGATTTTCTTGTTCTTAGGAACCATGGAGAAGAATCATGCGATGTAACATCTTGTTTTTCTGCATTTTATAAAGTCTGGATTTCAAAAATGAATTTTCTGGAATTTTCTGAAATTAAATCAAGCTTCAAATGAATTTTTCAAATTTAAAATAATTTAATCTGAGTAAAATAAACATTAACATAAGTTGAAAATATTTTATTTGGGTTCTTCAGGTCTTAAGTAATTTTCTGGTATTTTTGGGATTTATTTGCTATTTTCTAGAGCTCTTTGAAGTTATTTGAATTCCTGGAAAAAGAATTAAAACCCCGAACTCCCTCAGCCGCCCGATCCCTTCCCCCGACACGCGTCGGCCATCCGGCCGCTCCGCGCGCCGCCGCCGTACCCTTTGCCGCCCCGCCTTCCTCCCGGCCACCCGATCCCCGCCACCCCCACGTGGCAGCCATCGCGCCCCGCTCCCCACCGCCACGTGGTAGCACTAGCCCGGCCCGCTCCCGCGCCCGCCTCCCCCTCAGCCGCTGGATCCACTCCCTGCGCACGTGGCTCCATCTCCGCGCCCATTCCCCGCGATTGCCCAAACCCTAACCCAAACCGCTCCGAGCCGTCCGATCTCTCGTGCGTTCCATCCCCGCCGTTCAAATCGCGTCGCGGACTCGCGTCCGCGTAACGCCCACGTCGTATCCGATTGGGTTGCCTTGGTCGCCTTCCCCGTCGCCGCTGCGCCCGCGCGCGCGCCACGGTCCGCCTGCCGTCGCCCGTCATCCCGCTTTTCGGCCGCACGATCCCCGCGGTCGCCTCAGATCTAGATCGACGATCCAGATCGCGCCGCGCGTCTCGCCCCGCAACCGTCGGATCCCGTCGCCGCCGCCTGCACCTGAGCCCCTGCCACGTCAGCCCTAGCTGACGCGGCAGCCACGTTAGCCCAAGTCCACATGGCCTGCCACGTGGCACGTCATGTCAGCGCCACGTCAGCAATGACCGAGCCCCGATGCCACGTCAGCGCCACATCAGCGTGCCATGTCAGCGCTTGCCACGCGTCGGCACCAGCACGTGCTACGTCAGCTCTAGCTTGCCGCGTCAGCGCCGCCACCCGCATGCACTGTTCGGTGGACCGGGTTCACCGTGGACCGGTTATTCCGTGGGCCGGGTTCACAGCACAATGCATTTTCTGATTTTCCCGATTTATCTTTACGGTTTATTTTTCGAGAGCCCGTTCTCCTCCATTCTAGCTCCGATTGACCCCTTTTTTTCTAAATTCATCTAAAATCGAGCTCTAGCTTTCGGTTCTAGTTTTATGATTTTTGGAGTTCATTTGCTTATTATTTTATGTGTTTTTCTTGTTTCAGTCGTTTTCTCTCTCGTTAGATTCGGATTCCGGAGGAGCAGGTTCTACGCCCGAAGACCAAGAGTACCTCGCTGAGCATAACCAAGGCAAGTCGTGTCCTTTGATCATGTTGAACCCAGTTTGTAATATATTATTTAATTATTTTGTTTTAAATTACATTGCATCGCTATTTATTACAAATCCTTGTATTGGTAGTTATCGTCCCAATTGGTTATCCCTCCTTGATAACTTTTGATGCCATGATGCCATTGTCACCTTATGTTGGGTTATTATTTAGTGATGTTATGTTAACTGTCACATGGTGGGTACGGTAGAATTGCTTAGCTTTGCTTATAGTTACGAATGGTTTCATCATCACATGCAAATTATTAATTTGACTTAATGATATATGGAACTGTGGTTGGTACCACGCTTATTAAAATTGGTGCCATGACATTGGTGTGTTATTAGCTTGGTGATACAAACATGGTTTTGCACTCGGGCGAGTGATCGTGCAGTAAAGGGGGACGTGCAGGTTCATTTCGGGGGATGTGGTAGCCTCGCCCGGGTAGACTTAAGGACTTAACTTTGTGCGCCATTGATCTGAGCTTTATCGTGCAAACCACATGTCTAGACTAATTTGGGAGGTTTCAACTTAATCTTGCCAATGAGTTGAACATGGTTGCTGATTTCCATGTGGCGCAAGGGGGGTGCGATACGAAACCCTAGTGGGCAGGATTAGGTTGGGATTGAACTTTGTAGAGGTCTTGTTGTGATTTCCTGAGATCGAGGCTAATCACATCGTGTGGGTACAGTTGTGCAACATCTGCAGAGTGTAAAACTATTCGAATAGCCGCGTCCTCGGTCATGGACAATGCTCGGTGATTTCACACGAGTGTTAGTGTTATCTTTTAAACTTGGTGGTTTATGTTGGAGGTAGACAGGTAGTTCACTGATGGTTTAGCTTGTGAATAGGTTGTTCACAAGTGATTTATGTTTAATCCTTTGATTATTTATTATTATTGTTTTCATTTAAAATTCGCTTTCAATCTATTTATCATATTTACTGTGTAATGTCTTTTATGCAAATTAACCTTTCAGCCTTCCATTGGTAAGCCTTGCATACTATATTGCATTCATTTTTTACAAACGACTTGCTGAGTACTAATGTACTCACGGCTTTACGCCTATGTTGTTCTGTTGAGGACGAGGAGTATTATCAGCAGGAGGTTCCAGAAGGAGAGTACTTCGACGCCTATGGGCTCTTCGATTGGCCGCTACGCTTTATTTTGGATTTTCGCTGCTAGTTTTAAAGCCCTTCCGGCTAGAATTATTGTAAGATTGGCCATAAGATCGTACCTTTGAGATTTATTGATATTTGAGTTTTTCTTTTATTATTTCATGTGTATGGTTGTGATTACATCTATATTTGACTGTGTGCACTAGCGTGATTCTGGACTAGTGCAGTTTACGCAGAGAGTCCGAATTTGCATATTCGGGTCTCGACAGAGATAGTATCAGAGCCATATCGACTGTAGGACGAAGTCCTAGTTAGAATGGTCATTTAACCAAAAACTTATTTTCTAAATCAAACCAACCAAATTTGATATTTAGTAATGTCTCTATCCTCTTACCTCATTTTTCAGGATTCTCGTTCTTTGCCCCACTCTTGTGACATTTGTTTTTACAAAGCTTTAAACTAATCTTTCCCTTATAAATACATTAGATGTCCCAAGCTTCTTTTAGCCCGTCGGGAGGATGGAGAGCACTTCTTCGCATTCTGTTGCGGAGCCTTGGATTGAAGAGATTGCCCGTTTACCTCACCAAGGATGAGAAGGATAAAGGCCAACGCATCGGGAGCATCACCAGGCTGTACTTCACTACCCGAGTCGGCAAGCAGGTTCTACATCACGACTTCAAGAATATCGGTGGCAGTGGAGAGGAGTTAGCATAAGGAGTTGCGTACAAAGTCATCCGATGCCTTTGTAAGCTATACAAGATCAACATGTCCAGACTCATTTGGAAGTTCAAGGAGTAGTATGGAATTATCCCTACTCTACCAGAGCCAGCTCGGGAGGAGCCTCGACCGCAGTCACCAATACCTCTACCGTCGCCTACATCGCCGAGCCTCGGGTCGAGACGTCGTATCACCGGTGATCGTTGAGCATATCTTCGGCAATTCAACCCAGTCCCAGTCAGGGAGCAGTCGCCGCCAGTTCGCAACTCGTGGGTTGTCTACAACGATTCAGAGGATGAGAGTAGTGTACTCTATTTGTCAGGACCCAAGTGGGAGCCTTCAGATTAGATAGTGCGAGTAGAAATGTTGGATTTTATTTGCAGTTGTGTGTGATGTGAGCTGCAAATCTTGCCTTTAAAAGCATTATATTGCGATCATGTCAATCTTTTAATGGAGTTAATTTTGTTCAGTTTTGTTGTTAGCCTTTTTGGCTAAGTGTTTTGTTTAGTTAGGTTTCCATTAGCAAAACCCCCTTAGACGAATTTACCCCTTATCTATGCTTTTCCCCCTCGTCTTTTGCCTTGGTCAGTCAGCAGTTGTTTTCTTTTTCAGAGTAGCAGCAAGATGGTTGATACCAGGAACTCCTCAGGCTGCAGCCAGGCAAACCAGGACCCAAAGGGCAGTGCTGCGCAGCCAGTTCCACCAACTTTGGACCCTGCTCTCAGTCAGTTCTTGGTGGCACATACCCAGATGATGCAGACGATGATGTAGAATATGCAGGCTATGATGCAGCGACAGCACCAGGAGTCAGTACCACCACCAGCACCTCGTCAGTAGTACAGCTACGCAGAGTTCATGAGGACAAGACCATCTGTCTTCTTCAGTTCTTCAGAGCCTTTGGAGGCCGATGATTGGATCCGTTCAGTTGAGAAGAAACTGAACTTGGCTCAGTGCACCGACAAATAGAAGGTGTTGTATGTAGCACACAAGTTTGAGGGAGCAGCAGCAGAGTGGTGGGAGAACTACTGTGCCGCCCATGAGGACCAGAACAGCATCACCTGGACAAAGTTTGCCAAAGCCTTCCATAACGCCCACGTCTTGGATGGAGTGGTCGAGATGAAGAAGGACGAGTTTCGGGAGCTGCAGCAGAAGAACATGTCAGTAAGTGAATACCTCAACAAATTCACTCAGTTAGCTCGCTACGCGCCAAAGGACGTAACCACGGATGCCGCTCATCAGAAGAGGTTCAAGAAAGGCTTGAGCCCAGCTTTGAAAGTGTAGGTCGTGGTAATGACTATGCCAGTTTTCAGCAGATGGTGGATGAGGCCATTCTCATTGAGGAGAGTCACTGCGAGCTCGAGGAGTCTCGCAAGAGGAGGATGATCCATCAAGGGTCGCAGTTGCACCAGTCTCAGAGGCCTCGTTTTGGTTCTTACTAGCCTGCACGAGTGCCTCAGCAGCAGCAGCAGCCGTCAGCTTTCAGGACACCAGCCCAAACTCCGCGTCAGTTTCAGTCAGGACAGCGTCCTGGTAGTTCCAGTGGTCAGCAGCAGAAGAGCAGCAACCTAGCAGCGTCTGTCACTTGCTTCAAGTGTCACGAGCCGGGATACTATGCCAGCAAGTGCCCCTAGAGGCAGGCCCCGACGCCAGTTCGTTTCGATCTAGGAGCCACACCCAGTCGGACCCCTACCCTAGGATCAGGGCGAGGAGCACCCCCGGCATCAGGCCAGGCCAGCAGGACATCGGTGGTAAGAGGCCAGGTGAACCATGTCACCACAGAGGAGGCCTAGGTAGCACCAGAGGTTGTGATCGGTAAGTTCCTAGTCAATTCAGTTCCTGCTACAATTTGTTTGATTCTGGAGCTTCGCATTCATTTGTTTCTCAGAGTTTTGCTTTCAAGCAACAATTGAAAACTATTGCTCTTGGATCTGATCTTTTAATCCAATCCCCTGGTTCCAAGTTGAGATCGAACCTAGGTTGTCCAGGAGTTAGGATAACCATTTAGGGAGTTGAGTTCAGAGCTGACCTGATTCTGTTGGATATCCAGTCCCTAGATGTAATCTTGGGTATGGATTGGCTTCAGAAGCAGCAGGCAGTGTTAGACTGTGGGAGCAGAGTAATGACCTTAACCAGTTCAGATGGGATTAAGGTACAATTTGCAGCCAGTGAGTGTCAGCCAGAGTCAGTCATGGTTTGCCAGAGCAAGGTAATCCAGTTGGAGGATGTACCAGTTGTCGGCAAGTACCCTGATGTGTTTCCAGATGACCTTCCGGGTATGCCCCCAGAGAGGTTGAGTTTCTAATTGAGCTTGTACCAGGTACCGCTCCGATAAGGGATATATCAGCTAATGATTTAGCAGAGTTGAAGAAGCAAATCCAGGAGCTTTTTGATAAAGGGATATATCAGACCGAGTTCATCCCCGTGGGGAGCGCTAGTGTTATTTGTTAAGAAGATGGATGGTAGTGGCGCATGTGTGTGGACTACAGAGCACTTAATGAGGTCACCATCAAGAACAAGTACCCTTTGCCCAGGATCGATGACTTGTTTGATCAGCTTAAGGGAGCAGGAGTTTTCTCCAAGATTGATTTGAGGTCAGGATATCATCAGATGAGGATCCGAAAGGAGGATATACCTAAGACAGCTTTCTCGACTCGTTATGGTTTATACGAGTTCACAGTCATGTCATTTGGTTTGACCAATGCCCCAGCTTATTTCATGTATTTCATGAATAAGGTGTTCGTGGAATATTTGGATAAGTTTGTCGTGGTGTTCATTGACGATATTTTGATTTACTTCAAGGATGAGAGAAAGAGCATGAGGAACACTTAAGATTGGCATTGCAGAAATTGAGGAATAATCAGTTGTATGCTAAGTTCAGCAAATGTGAGTTTTGGATGAAGGAAGTCGTCTTCCTAGGTCATGTGATGACAGTGGAAGGAGTTGCAGTTGATCTTGGAAAAGTGAGAGATGTTTTGTATTGGAAGTCGCCTACATCAGTGACCCTAGTCAGGAGTTTTCTGGGTATGGCAGGATATTACCGTCGCTTCATTGAAGGATTTTCCAGTGTAGCCAGACCTCACGCAGTTGCTCAAGAAAGAAAAGAAATTTATATGGACGCCATAATGTGAGAAAAGTTTTCAGAAACTTAAGGAGAGTTTGACCACAGCCCCAGTGCTTGTGTTGCCTGATATAAATAAGGATTTTGAGATTTATTGCGATGCCTCTCGCAAAGGTTTGGGTTGTGTCTTAATGCAAGATAAGAGAGTGGTATCCTATGCCTCACGCCAGTTGAGACCGCATGAGGAGAACTACCCTACTCATGACTTAGAGTTAGCAGCCGTAGTGCATGCTTTAGAGATTTAACTATTGGAATACGCGTAGGCTACGGAAGCAGAAAACAAAACTTTTCTACCGCGCACCCAAGAACATCATGCTAAGGAAGGATCATGGATCGTTACCACTTAGACGCGTGCAGTGAAGAAGAATTGGAAACCGATCCAATCTCGCGCGTCGAGGTAGTAGTGGAAGTAGCCGATCGTCCCGAACAGATCGTCTCCTCCACGCACGCCGATCAAGATCGCAACGAGCAGCGCCTCCACCGTATCCACACGTCCGGGTGGAACGCCGATCGCGAGTGTACTAGCACTCGTGAGCAGCTAGGGTTTGGCTCGGGAGGTGGCGGCTAGGGTTTTGCTAGATGTTAACTGGGACGAATCCCCTCCGCCCCTCGCCTCCATATATAGACCTCCTCACGTGGGCCTCGTGGACCGAGGCCCAATAGGAGTCTATTCGGATCTCTATCCGAATTGAGCCCATATCCGAATCATATTCGAATTAGTGTTCCAACCCGTTAAGCGTGCGACACAGAGGTTCACGTATACTTGGTCGTGACCCGAAACGCCTTTCCGCTACCATGTTAATAGCGGCCTCTAGTAAGACATATTAACCCCAAAGTATATGTAAAGATCATATCGGCTGAACTCGTAATGTTCTCTCATGTACGAATCCCTTTGCCTCACGATATAGATTGAGCTCAAGGCGAGACTCGTGTCATCCTCTTAATAGCTCAATCACTCTCTCGATTCCGTGATGGATTATAAACTCGTGATTGACTCCTCAATCACCTTGGCATGGCCATGCACTTTCATAATCCATTACATCGAGGCCCAGAGATATCTCTCCCATAAGGAGGGGCAAATTCTATCTTGATCATTCACATCCCACTACATGTTTCATGGCAAACCCGAAGACTACTTTTATGACTACCCAGCCACGGAGTAGTGTTTAGTAGTCCCAAAATAAGCTACTACTCATGTTGGGAACCATGATGATCTCAAGTCTAAGGACTCTACATAAACACTACTTGAGACCAACGATGACACATGGAATCTCTGCAGGTGTCTCATGGCAGTCTATCCAACATATGTTCACTAACACATGTCCATATTATTGATTTGGTATCACCATACCATGATCCATGAGACATGATCATCAATCAATACATATGCTGATCTTTGTCTTTGAATCATATTTGTTCCTCATATGATATACGATCGGGGATCATTTAGAAATAGCAACATCTTAGTATTTAAGAGTCTCATGAATAAGTCACATACTCATTGATCAATAATGATGATGTCTATTCCAAGGAACAAAGTAATGTATCATAAACATAGTATGTGATATATACAACATCTCCATGTTGCCTCTAGGGCATATCACTATGATCTCCCACTTGCACTAGAGTCAACCATGTAGGTATCTAATACCCATTGCCCTAGTGTGAGCCTCATGCTTTGGCCGGGAAGCGGCTTTGTCAACGGATCTGCAATGTTCAAACCGCTTGTACTTTGCATATCTTCACATCGCCTCTCTCCACTATCTCGCGGATGAGATGAAATCGCCGTAAAATGTGCTTGGACTTCAGTGCGATCTAGGCTCTTTGGCTTGTGCAATGGCCCCACTATTGTCACAAGAGAGGTCCATTGGGCTGGAGGCACTAGCCATCACACCAAGCTCGTAAATAAATTTCTTGATCCAAACGACCTCTTTGGCGCCTTGAAGCTGCTATGTACTCGGCTTCATTGTAGAATCAAGCAACCGTCTCACGCTTGGAACTCTTCCACTTACCGCACCGCCATTCAAAGTAACACAAATCCAGATTGCGATCTAAAATCATCTTTGTCGGTTTGGAAGCTAGCATCGGTGTAACCATTTACAACGAGCTCTTCCTCACCTCCATAGACAAGGAACACATCTTTAGTTCTTCTCAAGTACTTCAAGATGTTCTTACGCAATCCAGTGACTTTCACCGATCTCGATCGTATCTACTCGTAGCACTTAAAGCATACTGAAACATCGGACGTGTACAAAGCATGGCATACATAATGGACCCAATAGCCAAGCATATGGAATCGCATTCATTTTATCCCGCTCATCGGTGTACTAGGACACCGATTCTTGCTAAGATTTATACCATGTGACATAGGTAGAAAACCTTTCTTGGAATCATGCATATTGAACCTTTTCAACACCTTGTCAATGTACGTATCTTGGCTTAATCCAATTAGCCTTTTGATCTATCTCTATAGATCTTGATGCCTAGAATATATGCCGCTCTCCTAAGTCTTTCATAGAGAAACTATTTTTAATGAAGACTTAATGATTCGAAAGCAAAGGAATGTCATTTCCGATCAGTAATATGTCATCCACATATAAGACCGTAAATACGAGTGCGCTCCCACTAGCCTTTTGTAAACACAAGGCTCTTCTTCGTTCTTGATGAAACCAAACCCTTTGATTACTTCATCAAAACGAATGTTCCAACTCCGAGATGCTCGCTTTAATCCATAAATGGATCTTTGAGCTTGCATATCTTTCCAATCGATCATGGATCGACAAAACTCGTGGGCTGTGTCATGTACACATCCTCACTCAGATTTCCATTAAGGAAAGCTGTTTTGACATCCATTTGCCATATTTCATAGTCGAAATATGCAGCAATCGCTAGAATGATCCGAATAGACTTTAGCATTGCGACGGGCGAAAAAGTTTCATCATAATCAATACCTTGAATTTGTTTGAAACCTTTGGCCACTAATCGCGCTTTATAGATGTGAACATTTCCATCTATGTCTATCTTTTTCTTGAAAACCCATTTGCATTCAATGGTTTTAACACCATCAGGTGGATCAACCAAGTTCCAAACTTGATTACTGTGCATGGATTCAATTTCGGATCTCATGGCTTCAAGCCATTTCTCAGAGTCTGGTCCCACCATTGCTTCTTCATAGGTCTTAGGCTCATCGTTGTCTAACAACAATATGTCCCGTTGTTGAGTAGTCAAGAACATGTACCTCTCGTGTGCACGACGTGACCTTTTCGACCTACGTGGTGCTGGTGTGTCCACACAAAGTTCTTCAACAGTTTGTTCATCCTGCTGTGGTTCTCAGAGGAGCTGAAACGTTATCGTGTGTTTCTTGAATTTCTTCAAGTTGCACTGTGCTCCACTATCCCTTCTTGAGAGAAACTCTTTCTCTAAGAAGACACCATGCCAAGCACAAACACTTTGCCTTCTCCTCGATTATAAAAGTAATATCCTTTTGTTTCCTTAGGATACCCGATAAAAAAGCATTTATCGATTTAGGAGTGAGCTTATCAGATTGTAAACGTTTTACATAAGCCTCACATCCCCAAATCTTAAGAAAAGACAAGCTAGGACGTTGTCCCGCCCACATCTCATATGGTGTCTTTTCTACGATTTTGATGGAACCTGCTTAGTGTGAACGCGGCTGTTTCAAGAGCGCACCCCAAAAGACAACGGAAGATCACTTTGGCTCATCATGGAGCGCACCATATCTAATAAGGTGCGATTTCTCGCTCGATACCCCATTCCATTGAGGTGTTCTGGCGGAGTCAATTGTGGAACAATTCCACAATCCTTTAGATGATTGCCAAACTCATGGCTCAAATACTCGCCTCCACGATCGATCGTAGAAACTTGATTGTCTTGCCTAAATGATTTTGCACTTCATTTTGGAATTCTTTGAACTTTTCAAAGGATTCGGACTTATGCTTCATCGTAGATATACCCATATCTACTAAAGTCATCGATAAAAGTTATGAAGTAATCGAAAACCACCTCTGGTCATTAAGCTCATTGGTCCACATACATCAAGTATGTACAAGTGCCAATAAGTCATTTGCCCGCTCACCTTGACCGGTGAAAGGTGCCTTTGTCATCTTGCCAAGTAAACAAGATTCGCATGTCTCTAATGATTCAAAATCAAATGAGTGCAGAATACCATCTCTATGGAGCTTCGCATGCGTTTCTCATTTATGTGACCTAAGCGGCAAAGTGCCAAATAAACGTGGGATTCAAATCATTCTGACGCTGCCTCTTTGCATTAATGTTATAGACCGTGACCCTTCAAGAGTAAGAACGTATAACCCATTCACCAATGGAGTATGACAATAGAACATATCTTTGAAATAAAGAGAACAACCATTGTCCATAGATTTAAAGTCATAACCTTCGCTTGCAAACATGAAGCAGAAATAATGTTCTTTGAAAGAGATGGAACACAATAACAATTATTCAATTCCAAAACTAATCCTGAAGGTAAAGACAATGGCATGGTGCCAACAGCTACCGCAGCAACTTTTGCTCCATTGCCAACGCGAAGATCCACTTCGCTCCTCCTCAAACTTCTACTTCTTATTAGCCCCTGCAACGATTTGCAAATGTGAGCAACCGATCCGGTATCAAATACCCAAGAATCAGTTGATGAAGTAGCAAGATTGATCTCTATAACATTTATACCTAGAGTGGAAGTCGTACTTCCCTTCTTCTTCTCAAGATCCTCCAAGTACTTTGGGCAGTTCCTTTTCCAATGTCCTGATTGCTTACAGTAGTAACAATCTGCATCAGGATGAGCATCGCCCTTCTTGTCTTTCTTGGCCTTAGAACCGCCGCGATCGCATCGGAGCTTTCTTTCTTTTGACCGCGATTCTCTTGACATAGGGCTTGCCCTTGCCTTTCTCGCATCATCATCACATGATTGCTGCTTTTCTTAATGCTTTCCTCGCAGATTTTAGCATCCCATGCAACTCACCAGGTCTTGTCCAGTTGTTCATGTGAAAGTTCATTATGAATGGCTCAAAGCTCGGGGAAGCGACGGCGGAGAATCACATCGATAGCCAACTCTTGGCTAAGGGAAAACCAAGCTTTTCCGGACTCTCAATGTAGCCAATCATCTTAATCACATGAGGGTCGACGGATTCCTTCTCGCAAGCCTCGCACGCAAATAAGGACTTTGAAGTATTGAACCTCTCACCCTTGCTTGGTTCTCAAACATACCACGTAACCCCACAATGATATTGTAGGCATCTGTGTTCTCATATTGCTTCAAGCTCAGAGGACATTGTGGCAAGCATGAGACAGACTCACATCAAGGCAATCATTCGCTTGCTTCTCATAAGCTCTCCGTGCAGCCACAGAGCATTATCGTGCAAGTCTTCGGGTAAGGAGACTCAAGGACATACTCCTTGCGCTCTTGCTTGAGAACAATTCTCAAGTTGCGATACCAATCCAAAAGTTTGTTCCATTGAGTTTTTCTTTCTCAAGAACAGATCGCAAATTAAAAGTCTTTGGATGCGGCGTTAATGACATGATCTACAACACAAGAATATGCAAAGTTTAGCACTATGTTTATGTTCATCTTTATTAAACTATTTAGCAAAAGACTCCACTATGAGTTTTGCAACAAAACTCCTCTAAGTTACATAGTGGGTAAAGATCCTCATTTCACTAATTCCTAGTGAGCTTTGGCATCACGGCTAGAAAACTA
The DNA here is from genome assembly GCA_036346265.1 of Melocanna baccifera. NCBI lineage: Eukaryota > Viridiplantae > Streptophyta > Magnoliopsida > Poales > Poaceae > Melocanna > Melocanna baccifera. The sequence goes on from CM070702.1 coordinate 2,565,987, forward strand.
GTGACATGGGTAAGCAACACTTTGCTAATCACATCCCTATGTGACTCTACTTTGGGTGACATTAGTATGCCTCGGCCCCAATCTATGCCCCAAGGTCCAAAACTATTTTGATAACCTTGTTAAGTAAACCAAATGCTTCCGCATGTAGATGTCCGACATCTACCCCAAATGATGATGATAACCGATGGCACTCTACTTTGGTAGACCTACCATGCGGTGATCATTATCTTTGGTGCAACATATGGAAGGGCATTAACACCTAATTTTAAGAGGGATTCTATCCTACCAAAGCAACATATCACATATATCATTGCATAAGAATAAGATAGATAACATCATAGATAAACACATTTAATCGTGAAGTAGTATGGCCCAAAAATGGTGATATCCATCTCCAAGTAGGTGTAGACGATCTCCATCCTCCACATCACTCCTTTAGGCCACCATGCTTAAAAGCTTGTAACCTCAAAACTAGGCTACTACCTATAATAGCTAGAAATTGAAGATTACAAAGATAGATTCAAGCATTAAGGTCGACACGCAGGTCGTTAAATACAATATATACAGCTAACAATAGCTGAAATAATCATGACACGCAAGCCATGAACGAATGTTACATGCATCACATACATCTCATACATTCAAATAAGCTATAGGGCCATACTATTCACATCATTCTCTGCAAAAACAAGTTAGACGTAGAATCGCATTCTACCTAACGATGTGAACCCAAGACGCTATACAAGGGGGGGATACACACGGCGGTCCCGATCAAATCGCTATGAAATCTTATCGAGCCGATCAAATCAACCCAAATCCGAGCCATTCAAAATGTCTCAATTTTCATGAGATCAATCATATTGATCATCGCGATCGGTATACTTGAGGAGACCACAACACAAGACCTCGATCGTTGGCTCGATCATCGATTGTGCGCATTAGCCCCGATGGTGATTCCGGCGGTAGGGGCAAGTCGCGTACATCAAAGAAGGAGCACGAACTAATCTTTTTGGCCTTGTGATGCTATCAACTCATACCAATTTCAACCCCTTATGACCGATTGATCTCATCAACCCGTGCTACCTTATTTAGACGTAATAGATCCAATCTACTACTATCGCATATCAACATATATGCGCTGATCCAGATTGCAAACTAAGCAAGATGGCTCGATACCACTATTGGAATACGCAGAGGCTACGAGCGTAAAACAAAACTTTTCTACCGCGCACTCCAAGAACATCATGCTAAGGAAGGATCATGGATCGTTACCACTTAGACGCGCAACGCAGTGGAAGAAGAATTGGAAACCGATCCAATCTCGCGCCGAGGTAGTAGTGGAAGTAGCCGATCGTCCCGAACAGATCGTCTCCACGCACGCCGATCAAGATCGCAACGAGCAGCGCCTCCACCGTATCCACACGCCCGGGCCGAACGCCGATCGCGAGTGTACTAGCACTCGTGAGCAGCTAGGGTTTGGCTCGGGAGGTGGCGGCTAGGGTTTTGCTAGATGTTAATCGGGACGAATCCTCCGCCCCTCGCCTCCATATATATAGACCTCCTCACGTGGGCCTCGTGGACCGAGGCCCAATAGGAGTCTATTCGGATCTCTATCCGAATTGAGCCCATATCCGAATCATATTCGAATTAGTGTTCCAACCCGTTAAGCGTGCGACCCAGAGGTTCACGATACTTGGTCGTGACCCGAAACGCCTTTCCGCTACCATGTTAATAGCGGCCTCTAGTAAGACATATTAACCCCAAAGTATATGTAAAGATCATATCGGTGAACTCGTAATGTTCTCTCATGTACGAATCCCTTTGCCTCACGATATAGATTGAGCTCAAGCGAGACTGTGTCATCCTCTTAATAGCTCAATCACTCTCTCGATTCCGTGATGGATTATAAACTCGTGATTGACTCTCAATCACCTTGGCATGGCCATGCACTTTCATAATCCATTACATCGAGGCCCAGAGATATCTCTCCCATAAGGAGGGGCAAATTCTATCTTGATCATTCACATCCCACTACATGTTTCATGGCAAACCCAAGACTACTTTTATGACTACCCAGCCACGGAGTAGTGTTTAGTAGTCCCAAAATAAGCTACTACTCATGTTGGGAACCATGATGATCTCAAGTCTAAGGACTCTACATAAACACTACTTGAGACCAACTGATGACACATGGAATCTCTGCAGTTGTCTCATGGCAGTCTATCCAACATATGTTCACTAACACATGTCCATATTATTGATTTGGTATCACCATACCATGATCCATGAGACATGATCATCAATGAATACATATGCTGATCTTTGTCTTTGAATCATATTTGTTCCTCATATGATATACGATCAGGGATCATTTAGAAATAGCAACATCTTAGTATTTAAGAGTCTCATGAATAAGTCACATACTCATTGATCAATAATGATGATGTCTATTCCAAGGAACAAAGTAATGTATCATAAACATAGTATGTGATATATACAACATCTCCATGTTGCCTCTAGGGCATATCACTAACATTAACGTCATTATCTGATGGGTAATAGATGTGAGGTGTACACGGATCATAAGAGTCTAAAATACATCTTTACCCAGTCAGAGCTTAACCTCAGGCAGAGGAGGTGGTTAGAGCTGATAAAGGATTATAATGTTGGTATACATTATCACCCAGGAAAGGCCAATGTGGTTGCAGATGCTTTGAGCAGAAAGGTGTATTGCAATTCAGTGATGGTTCGAGAGAGTCAGCCAGCATTGCATGAAGAATTTCAGAAGCTTAGCCTAGAGTTGGTTGAGCAAGGATTTTTGGCAGCGAATGGCCTCCTAGGCTGCATCTTGTACACTATCGAAGAAGGTAGCTCGAGGTAGGGGGGCGTCGAAGATGTGAATGACCGCGTCGGCTGCATAATTATTGAAGATCTTCACTTCCACCCTCCAGCGCTCCTCGCCTCCGTACATGCCTAAGTACCCTTGGTAGAGAGGGTAGGGACGGAATTTCAGCTCCCGCATAAGGTTGTATAGGTCATCAGCGAAGAGTTCGGCAAGTGTCCCGTGGGAGACGCGGGTAGGTTGCTCCATCTATAATTTTGAAGAGGAGAGGAAGTTAGTAACCAGTTTTGGTAAGGGACTGAGCAAAGGAAGAAATGATTTTAAAAGAGATATTTCTTATCAAGATATATCCATAAGGTTGGTCTCTAGCTAAGGTCACATCTTAGGGTCATTGTTGCTCTGATACCATTTTTGTCGGGACCCGGAACAACAACTCCAAGTCTCTCTGTGTAAATCGCACTATCCCAGGAAAAGCTAGTGCACACAGGGTCAACAGTAATGTATATCGTGCAAAAATCACCACAAAATATTATTAAACGAAGGTACGGCCTTATGACCAAGTCTTACAATAAAATGGCACAAGGCCAACAAAATAAAAGCAGCGAAAAAAACAATAAAGGTAGCAGAACAGCCCATCCAGCCTCCCACAGGCGAATGACTGTAAGACACGCCCTATTCGCTGAAGTAGTCCTCACCGTCGAAGTCACTGTCGAAGTCTGGCAACAGATTTAACAAGATGAGCACATAGAGTACTCTCAAGCCCATGCCCGTGAACAGGAGGCTTTAGAGGATCGACTGCGCGTCGCCAAAGAAGCTCTTCACGCGGCGGAGGAGGCGCATTCCTCTAAGGACGACCGCATTCGACGTCTGGAGGCGGAACGCACGAGAGCCGTCTCATATGCCGAGGAGCTTGTGTTGGCAGCTCGGCAAGCGGCGGTGGAGAGGCGGAACGGCCTGCTCCGGCAGGTTATCGTGCTAGAAGAAGAGAAGAGCCACCTTGCCGCGTCTTTGAGGGAGCGGGACCAGGCTCTGGGCGATGCCTCGATGGCGGCATGAGATGCTATGCTGGCCCTAGAGGGCACCCTTGAAAACCTTGTCGCCGAAGTGCCACCCCGCTCATTCGGGCCCGAAGAGCTTTTGCGGACACTTCGGTGGATTGGTGAAGCTGCCAATCTTGCTCACACCACCGCGACGTCCTTTGGCAATCATTGCTCCTATGTGACCGCATGCCTGGCTTGTGCGTTTCTCCAGCACCGGGGCTGCTGTCATATCGATGAATTGGGCGACCCGCAACTGGAAATGCCGGGCGGGGCCGGAGTGATGTCCAGTGCAGTGCGCGCTGTTCGCCCCGCCGTTCTGTTTTTTCACGAGCGGATCTGGGAGTACATCGGGGAGGCCGCGGCGAAGGTAGAGCTACGGCGAACGATGTACGGTGAGGGGAACCTTGGCAAATAGCTGGATGGAGTTGCCCGGCGCGATGATGATGGTGCTGACGGCTCGAGGCAGGTGACCCTAGTGCTCTTGTGCGTCAGTGTGTGTTGTAACCTACGTACCCCATTCTGCGAATGAAGCGAAGATTGCTTCCCTTGCTCTGACCAATGCGCCATTTTATTCCAAGTAGCTGCCTGATAGGGCCCAGCTGCTGATTTTCGACGTCGTAACCCGGCGCCGTTTGCGGCGCTGGTGGCGGGCCGAAGAATCGCTAAATTTCTGGGCGAATTGACCCTCGACGGGCGAGGCTTTGGCGCAGGAGGCCGTCCAGGCGGAGCTGAACGAGTAGCGTTCGAAGGTGGCCGATAGTGTGTAATGTAATAGGGGATGTTATCGGCTGTGCCAACGCGGTAGATAAGCCGAAACGCTCATCCCCTGCCTTCTTTGGGCACACCCGCTTTGCGATTTTCTTGTGAAGTTTGTTTGCTAGTCGGAGTAGACGCGCGAGGTAGGCACATGAGCGCTCCGTCCCCTACCCCGCGAAGTGGTGGCACCGGAGCTGGCGCCTAGTCGAAGTAGACGCGCGATCGCGCTCTGTCCCTTACCCTTCGAGTGGTGGCAGCGGAGCTGGCGCCTAGCCGAAGTAGACACGCGATCGCGCTCCATCCCCTACCCTTCGAAGTAGTGGCGCGAGCCGACGCTAGCCGGCAGACGCGCGACGCGCCCGCCCCTACCCGAAGTGGTGGCAGCGGCGAAGCCTAACCGAAGTAGACACGTGATCACGCCCGCCTCTACCTTGAAGTGGTGGCAGCGAGCCGGGCGCTTAGCCGGCGATGGCGCGCGATCGCGCTCCGTCCTACTTCAAGTGGCGGCGGCCGAGCCGGCGCCAGTCAAGTAGGCGTCGCGGCGCGCCGTCCCCTACCCTTCGAAGTAGTGGCAGTGGAGCTGGCGCCTAGTTGAAGTAGACGCGATCACGCTCCGTCCCCTATCCTTCGAATTGGTGGCAGCGAAGCTGGCGCCTAGTCAAAGTAGACGCGATTGCGCTCCGTCCCCAACTGCTGTGTAGGATTAGGATAAAGTAGGCTTGGGGAATGACAGGAACGTAGCTCTGTAGGCCCTGTCCGTGGCGGTCGATGCGGGATCTCACAGGCGCAACTGTTTCCCCGCAATTCCAGACACTGACGGGATAGCTGAGGCGGGATCAACGGAGCTCTGCGCATGTCGTTTTACAAGTGCAAGGGAGGTGTCCCTCGCCCGTCGTCCATTGCTTCGGGCCCCCCAGGATAGGGGGACACGTGGAGTGTAGTTGGCGGAGTTCTGTAACTGAAGCGGGCGGGACTACTACATCACATGCCCCTGGGACGGCCGATGGGACTCTTGAGGCGTAATTGACGCGGTCTTACTTCCGGGGCTCTTTAAAAGGGCGAGTGGTCAAGTGAAGCGGCACTCACCTTCCCATACATGGTGCCCCTTCAACTTCCCCTGTCGAACTCGCAGTCCCTACCGTGCCCCAGCTTCGTCCAGTGCTTGCTTGCCGGCGCCAATAGCGCTGAGGGCTCCAGAGTGCGGCTGATGCCGCCTGGACGACCGCGGGGTCGAACATCCTGCCAACACAAGGTGGATGTGACGCCGCGGTGTGTTTTCCCCTCGCCAGCTCGCCGAAGAACCACGGCTGGTGGGGGGTGGTGGGCAATTCACTTGTAATTCAGCAAGGAGACTCCTAGCTTTGGGAGTAGACTTCTACTTCGCGCTAGCGAGGCCGCGTCCCACCGGGAGTGCCTTTTGTAGGCGCCTTTCCTCCCCCCATTCTCCTTCCCTAGCTCGAGGACGGTCGTGATGAGGGGGATCTTGTCGCTTGCGGTGCTACAAGGAGCTGTGCTGCTTCGGAAGCGGACTCCGACTTCTCCACCTCAGGGCGGCACGTCCTCGGGGGTGCCTTGAATGGGCGGTCTCGTTTCTTCGGCTTTTCTTTAGGAGCGTGGGCCGTTGAGCTCCTGCGCCGCCTCGCATCCACGGTGTCATAGTCCAGCTCATCTTGCAAGAAGCTGCTGGCGAGTTGTGGTGCGAAGGGGGAGCGTCACGGGCCTCCAGATTGAGAGGGTCCACCGCACCCGTGTATATTGAAAATGAAGCGGGGTGAGCCTCTGGTGCCCGTGCTCTGTTCCATTTATACTCCGGAGAGTGCGTGGAAATATCAATCACGTCTTATTTATACTCCGGAGAGTACACGTGGTGGCAAAACCAACCCGTGCGTGGGACATCCGCGTGTTGTTTATACTCAGTAGAGTGCGCAGGGACAACATCCGCGTCTTTGTTTGTACTCCGGAGAATGCGTGGGAGTATCAACAACGTCTTAGTTTAGGCTCCAGAGGGCACGCCAACATGCGCGCGGGACATCTGCGTCTTGTTTATACTCAGTAAAGTGCGCAGGGACAACATCCGCGTCTTATTTATACTACGTAGAGTGTGTGCGGAGGCGGATCTCGACGCTACGTCTTATTTATACTCTGTAGACTGTATGCGTACGCGGACCTCGACGCTACGTCTTATTTATACTCCGCAGAGTGCGTGCGGAGGCGGACCTCGACGCTACGTCTTATTTATACTCCGTAGAGTGCGTGCGGAGGTGGACCTCCGTGGAGTGCATGTGCGGAGGCGGACCTCCGTGGAGTGCATGTGCAGAAGTGGACCTCCGTGGAGTGCGTGGGAACATCGATCACGTCTTTATACTCTAGAGAGTGCGTGGTAGTAGCACCGACGCATGCGCGGAACTCCGCATCTTGTTTATACTCAGTAGAGTGCGTACGGAGGCGGACCTCGACGCTACGTCTTATTTATACTCCGTAGAGTGCGTGCGGGGACAAGCCTCCACACGTTTGTGTGGGAAACGCGACTAGTCTCGCAAACGGTGAACTTTATTAAATTCCTGTTTGCGCGGGTGAGCGAGTACAAAAAAGCTGAGGACTAACCACTGGATTGTCGCTGTCATGCCGGCAGGGTAGGGAGCCTCTGGTGGGGCGGTGCACTGGAGAACCCGGGGGGTGCCCCTTGAGGTGGCGACCACCCTTGTACTGGCACGCTTGGCCTAGTAGTGTTGTTGGACTTTATGGTACGGTTCTCGGGTGCTGACTTCTAAGCGCCGAGCCACATCCTGGTCAAAGTGGGTGGTGATAACACATCGCGGGCCTGGGAGCTTCATGCATAGGAAGCCATGGTGTGGGACTGCCCCGAAGGAATTGAGAGTCAGCCGCCCCAATATGCCGTTGTAGGGGTATTGGATATCGACGACGTCGAATGTGGCAAACTTGCTCGTCGCATTGTCGCCCTGGCCGAAGGAGACTTGTAGGCATATCTGGCCCAGCACCCTCAGCGGCTGACCTCCGAAGCCCTGCAGCGGAACTTCCGAGGGGCCCAGGCGACTCCGAGGGATCCCCATCTGGTCAAAGGCCACCACAAATAAAACGTTCGCGGAGCTTCCTCCATCGACGAGGACACACCTGACGTCGCATCCGGCAATAGCGACCTGGATGACCAGGGGATCTTGGTGGGGGAACTCTACACCTTCGGCATCGGCAGGCCCGAATGTGATCTCGTGCTGCGCCCAGTCCGGCGGTGCCTGTGCCGGGTACGTCGCTACGTGGTGTAGTCTCCGTGCGTAGGCCTTTCGCTGCCTCACCGAAGTGAACTCCAGCAAGGAACCCCCGGAGATGACATTTATGACCCTGCGCGGGGCTCTCTCCGGGGCGTAGATCCGCGGGGGGCTTTCCTGGGGCTGCTGCACATAGGCTTGAATCCGCCGAAGGCCTTCCTGTGGGTGCGGCCCCTGGTCCTAAATTCGTAGGGGGCCGTCCGGGTGTTGCTGGACGTGTGCCACGACGGGCGGGCGTGCCTCTAGGTCTCTGTCCCTGGCGACACTTCGCCAAAGTGCCGCGATGGCGGTGCATGCGCGTGTGTCGTGGTTGCCTCGACCATGCACTTCACACCACTGGACGCGGCGTTGGTCACCATACTCCGCACGGGGCCCATCCTCGCGGCCTCGGCCTCGGCCACGCCACCAACCCCGGCGGGCCCTCGCACCGCGGCTTGCGGGGGCGTTGTCCTCGGAGCCGCCCTCAACGTCGAAGACATAACAGCCTCTCCGAGACTTTTGTTGGCCATGCTTGGGCCTATCGCCCGATAGGTCCTTGTGCTGGGAGGCATCCTTTGATGGCTCCTGCCGGCGCTTACCCTTTGAGGAGCCCTCCTTCGGCGAATCTTCGCTCTTCGCCGTGTCCGCTGCCGAATTAGCGTCGGCGTCGCTGGCCTGACGCCGCCGCGCATCTTCTTCCGCCCTAGCGTATTCTTCCATCTTGTCGAAGAGCCTTGCCACCGTCTTGATTGGCTTCTGCGCATTGTATTCGGCCAGCGGCCCGGCGAAGACCCTGTATTGCTGCGTTGATGATGGTTGTCTCATTGACATCTTTGACCTGGCAGCGGACCTTCGCAAAATGCTTGAAGCACTCCCGAAGCTTTTCTGACGGCTTTTGCTTGACCGCGAAGAGCTGATCCGCATCTACACACTCGACATAGTTCCCCTGAAAGTTGTTGTAGAGGCGGTCACGAACCTGCTCCCACGCGTAGATGGAGTTTGGCTCTGTGGTGACGAACCAAGAGAGCGTCACTCCCTGCAACACGAGGGGGAGGTCCTTCGCCTTCGTGGTGTCGTCTCCGTCGGCATCTTCAATGGCGGTCTCGTACACACGCACGACCTCCTGGGGTTCCGTATCGCCTTTGTACGACGCGATGGCGCTGGGGAACTTGAAGTCCTGTAGCCATGCTGCCTGCTGCAGGCTCACAGATAACGGGGACTCCGGGTCCACGCGTCGTAGTGAGACACGGCTGGATGTAGGAGTGTCGCAGTTATCGGCCCGCTCCGGCATGGGCTCCGGCGCGGCTATCGGCGGGATCTGCTGACTCTGAGCCTCTTGCATGCTCCGCATGGCCCCGCGGAGATCCGCTAGCTCTCGCTGGAGCGTGCCAAGAGCCGCCAGCAGGGAGCGGAACGGTGTAGTCGAGGTGACCGGCACACCTGGTCGTGCCGCCGGGACAGCTGGGACTGCCGTCGTCCCACTCCATTTCTTTGAATAATTTAACTTGAACCAAGGATTTTCAAATCATCGCCCAACACACCAACTCATTTACTGTACTTCAAAGATGCTATCCACGATTCTCACACTATTGGAATACCACTCGATCACTATTCCACACGGAGACACTAGGTCTCTAAGGTTCGCATAACAAAAGGTGAAGCTTCGACTCAGCTTCCAAGACTCCTACAACAACTCACCGTATAAGATAGGGAAAAATCCTCAGGTGAAAATCCTACTATTCCACAATTAACATACACTCAATCCTTAACATCGACAAATTATTTGGTTCCAAGACAATCATTCTATTTAAATCATATTCTTCCCAAGGATTATCCCAAGAAAATAATATATCATCCAATATATCTCAAACATCGCGGTATTTAAGGCTTCCACAAAAACATCAACTAGACCACACTATTCAGTTCCCATTACGCAACAAAGGAAACTTCGCAACTCAAATCGGTTACCCTTTTCTTAGAAGAAGAGGTACGAAAAAATAAATTCCAGCACACAGAAATTCGCTATCATTCACAGTAGCCAACAAACAGAGAAAATAAATAGCAATGAGGTTAGAAAACACAAGATGAGATCACTTGTACCTCAAATACTTCTAGTGCAACTCTTTCTTTTAACAAGAAATAATTTCCTTTGATTCTGACATCTCGCCAATTCCAACAAAAGATGTTTGAAGTCCACAACGCAAGATTCAGATAAAAACCAATACAATCACTCAACACGCCGCTTTACTCAAGGCACTAACGGCTACCACACAAGTCATAAGGTCCAAAAGATCTCAACCGCAAATCTCTCACCCTTTAATTCAATTAGTATCATGAAACTAACAAATTCCTTTATTTTTAAAACATTCATCATCATAACCACAACTACATGCTATCAATTGTATTAACAATAAGATAAAACATTCTTTGCAAGATTAATCATATCCTCTTACTCCTTCATATTTTCCAAAAGGAACACCATAAATCACTTCATCATGTTCTTATTTTCTAAATAAGGTTTCAACTACTTAATCTAGGAAAAACCTAGTGCATAAGCCACCATATTAAAACAAAGCTCTTTGACATGATGATATTAGAACATGACATCCTCGCAAACATGCTAGTATAAAACTCTTATTAGATTTCATACATTTAACTTCTTACTGATGCTCAACTCTAATTTAGCAAAAATTAGGTGCACTCTAGCTATTACTGTCAATAACTGATTATTATTTTTCATCATCGTATCATTAATGATCTTATCTCTGTTTTGCAATCGCAAACAATTATGAGCACAGATTCAATACTCCACATAATGTTCAGAAATTAGAACAAAATAAATTTAAACCTCAATAATACTAGCTTAATAAGATAAGATTCCATAAGTCAATACATCAGCCTTCATCTATTTCTTTATGCATGTTTCAATAATTTAGCATGGTAAAAGTTACGTAAATTTAGCAGTGGTATAAGCTCATCAAATATGTAAAGAGAGGACATATTAAAAATTAATATTACTAAAGCAATATTACAACACCTCCTTACTTAACCATACTGAATGACCAGATCAATTACTTAAAAACGAATATCCCATTTACATAACAAGTTGGAAATTTAAACAATCACAGTAATCAAACCAATTTTTTTTCATATTCCTCAATAACTGCATAAGTTCTAAACATGGATTGACAAATTCTTAATCATAATTCTTCAAGGAACTACAACAGGTCAACATCATATTAATCAACTACACTTCTAAGGATGTTAGTAGAAATTGATTTTGCACCACGTTAACATTTCAACTTGATAATTCACAACTTATCAATGATTTACATAATTGCCAACTCCTACTTAGATACAACAAAACATCACAAAGGGTTTTAACACTTCCTTTTAGAAAAGAGAGGATTCAAATTTCAATAGCCAAAATAACTTAAAAGAAATGCATAGAGCCAAGACTTCCACAAGTTAACGAACTTCCAACATAAAGCTTTGATTTCTTTTCAAAATATCAACGAATTAAAGAGTCACATTTTCCAGTAAGAAATATAGAACAACATGAAAAACCAATCTAATCAATTAACAACGCTCACGAGCAGCAAAAGCAACTCATCAATCAGAAAGAAACAATATTTGGTCTCAAGAACAATTAGAGGCCTATTGGCACCCAACAATTGCATTGAACCGCAAACCCGAGAGAAAACTTATTAACCGCAATAGGCCAAGAATTGGCAAAAATCAACTCCAAGGGAATAATGCCTTTTCTAAGAAACTCACCCTCGACATCTGCAACTAAGTTACCCGAGGTAACTACACAACTATCCCCATACCACGAATGGTGGTATAAATTATCAATGCCCAAGGCAACAGCTACAATCTCTATCCCTTATCAAAAGCCATCCTCACTCATAGCAGTCATAGAAACAAATTATAAACACCCAAGATTATATCATAACATGAATCATTAATACAACATGTCAAAGCATGAATACAATGCTTGTCCCATCCCCATCCTATTGTGCACCAGTGTGTTAATTTAATATTTTAAATTACCACGGACCTAAAGCCCGCTCTGATACCAACTGTAACACCTCAGGATCCACATCACCCTAGGATGCCACTAAACCACTCTACAGCTAGCCAAAAAATTCAAGATAATTTATTTCGGCAACAATTTCTGGACATGAAGCATTAAGCGGAAGCATAATCAACTAAGAGAATAAAGATAACGATAACAAGTTCAATATTTGAAACAACCTTTAGCAGATTAATCAAAGAATAGATCACAAGTTCATCATTATTAACTAAAACAATCATCCACAGATAGCTAGGCATTTGGCTAGAATTCCATCGACTTTATTACAACATGAATTTATGAACCAAGTGCATTATTGTGGTGCCGCTCTACCCATCCCATGAGTGCTCATGAATCACCTGTAGGGGGGAAAACAAGGGTGAGATAAAAATCTCAAGAAGCAAACTGCTTAATGTGCTATTTAGACTACAAACAAATATACAACATCATTAAAGTACCCACATGATCACATCCACAATGCCATTCACATTCATTATCAAGCTAATTAAATTACAATGATATTAAGCATCAATATCTATTTCCCAAAATGACCACGATTATAGCCTAACCATCTTTACTACCAACAATAGTAAAACTTTAGCAAACGAATCTTGATTATCTCCTACATATCATCCAACACTACCACTACCAATGGCAATAAAGCATTAACATGTTTTACCTCACTAACTTTATTATTTCTCGCATCCACAACTGTTATGAACAATTATCAGAAGAGAAAATAATCTCATACCACAGTCACAGCCCCTACCATACCACAAGAGATGAACCCCAATCCACGACCACAACCACTTTCCTCATACCACAAGTAACTCTCTTGAGTCAATTCCGCATTACAACTATAAAGTTGCAGTTATTTGTAAAATAACTTCACCACAATATATTGCATAAAGTATGCAAATGATCTTTCCACAATGCAATGCATATGCATGCTATGCTCCACTGCATCTTTACCCAACAAGGTAAAAGTGTACATCGTGCTACGGCAATGCACGATGCTGTACCGGTACGGTCGATGCTATAAGCGGCGACATCAACAATGCAAATGTCATGTTATGTTCATGAATGATATGATAATCATAAACCACAAGAACTTAACCACGAAGGTCAACCACGTAACCCACATTCGGTTCACCAAGATCATAATCAATCGATCTATAGTGAATCCTACCACATAGACCACAATATATTCATCAAAATTGCTACCACCACAACCACAAGTAATACCACCGCAAGGGAATCATTATGATCCTCATGAATTTAACAAGAAGAAAAAATATCATCATATCCACCATGCATTTACTTTCATATACCACAATTAACTCATTAAGCAAATTACCACAATACTACCAAAACTCATCCAAACAGATCAAAGCTCTAAAAATTCTGGTTCTTTTACAGAAGCTAGATTACTGAATTCCCTATCTTTTTCTCAATTATGACCAAAATTTAAAAATCATCTTCTACTCCTAATTCCCCTCTGAACAACAAGCAGCCCAGTCTGCACCCCCGACAGACAGCGGGATTCCAGACCCTGGTACGTCTAAATAACGTGGCCAAAAAATCTGAAAAAAATACAGTAAATGCGTATTGTCGTCCTCTACGTTTTTACTTTTGGGAGACCCTTGGGAAAAATCGTCTTAGGGGTCTAAACCGCACGAACAGCCGCACTGCGCGAATTGATCTACAGACAAACAACAGGAATTCTCTCATAGGAGAATCTAATTACTAATCCCCATCAAATCTCGTGCTATGAACCCTAATTACAGTAAAAACAGAGGGTTTTGGGATGGGGAAAAATTACCTAGCCTTGGGTTCACACCTTTTCTCCTCTTCCTCCTTTCCTCCTCTTCTTCTTCTTCTTGCCTTTCTCCTTTGCTCCAAAGAACAGGGCAGCAGCTTGGGAGGTGGGGATGGGGTGCAAGGAGGGTGGTGGTGCCGGCTGCGGGTGGGAAAAGGGAGGGGGGAGGCGCCCACAAGGTTTATAAAGGAGGTGGCTAGGGTTTGGGAGGGGGTACGGGCCCCTGTTTGGGTTGGCTGGCCCACCCCTCCGGACAGCCTAAATCTCTAAATTAATTATTTTAATTTTTTTTATTATTTTAGACTATTTCAAAGTATTTATTTTCACCTCCCGCGATTTACCAAAAATCTGAGCGACTCCGCGATTAATTTAAAAAAATGACGCCAAAATGACGTTCAGGATATTACACCTCCTTTTGGAACCTCCTGCTGGTAATACTCCTCCTCCTCAACTGAACAACATAGGCGTAAAGCCGTTAGTACATTAGTACTCAGCAAGTCGTTTGTAACAAATGAATGCAATATAATATGCAAGGCTTACCAATAGAATGCTGAAAGGTTATTTTGCATGAAACAGTATTTGAAGGTAAATACCATAAATAAATTGAAGGCGCACTTTAAATAAACAATAATGAATAAGTAATCAATGGAATTGAAATAAACCACTTGTAGACCTCCTATCCACAAGCTAAACCAACAGTGAACTACATGTTCACTTTTCAACCATAATCCACAAGTTTTCATGAAATCACTATACCTCGTGTGAAATCACCGAGCATTATCTATAACTGAGGATGCGGCTATTCGAATAGTTTTACACTCTACAGAGGTTGCACAATTGTACCCACACGATGTGATTAGCCTCGTTCTAAGGAAATCACAACAAGGCCTTTGCAAAGTTCAATTTCAACTCAATCCTGCCCGCTAGGGTTCCGCATCACACCTCCCCTTGCGCCACATGGAAATTAACAACCATGTTCAGCACAATGGCGAGATTGAAATTATCATATCCCAAATTAATTAGCTAGGTCCATCCCATACTAGATATGTTGTTTACACGATGAAGCTCAGATCAATGACGCACAAAATTAAGTCCTTAAGTGAAATCCACACTTCTCCCTTTACTGCACGATCACTCGCCCAAGTGAAATCAAGTTTGTATAATCACGCCAATGACACCAATGTCATAGCACAAATTTTATAACTGTGGCATCAAACACGGTTCCATATCTCATTAAGTTAAATTAATTATTCACATCCGATGATAAATCCTTTCGTAAGGATAAGCAAAACTAAGCCTTCTAATCGTACCACCCATGTGACATCTAGCATAGCATCACTAATAAATATCCCAACCTATGTTGACAATGGCACCGTGGTATTCAAAATTATCAAGGAGGAATTTAATCAAATAGGGCAATAACTACCAAGTACAAGGGTTGTATTAAAATAGCGATGTAGGATAATTTAAAATAAAGTAAATAAATAATAGATTGCAATCTGGGTTCAACATGATCAAAGGACACGACTTGCCTTGGTTATTCTCAGCGAGGTACTTGGGGTCTTCTGGCATAGCTCCTGCTCCTCCGGAATCGGAATCTAACGAGAGAGAAAACGACCAAAACAAGAAAAACACATAAAATGATAAGAAAATGAACTCCAAAAATCATGAAACTAGAACCAAAATCTAGAGCTCAATTTTAGATGAATTTAGAAAAAAGAATGGGGTCAATCGGAGTTAGGACGGAGGAGAACGGGCTCTCAGAAGTTTGAATCTACTGGAAAATGCTGAAATTCGGAGAGAGCACTGTTTTGTGGACTCGGTGCATGGATTGGAGGGTCTACGGTGGGCACGGTCTTTTGAATAGTGTGCGGGGTGCTTTTTTGGCTGGCTCGGTTGATGTGGTGAGCGGGTACGGCTGACATGCGGGCCATTCGATGACTTGGCGCGCTTATGTGGCATAGCCGGCTCGGGTGACGAGGCGGACAAGTTGGCGTGGGGAGATGGCGGCCTAGGGTTTTGCTGGTGCCTACGTGGCGTGCCCTAAGTTTGCTCGTGCTAACATGGCCGCCACCGAGGCGTTGGCGGCGCGGTCCACGGCCGGGGATAGGCGGTGGGGCAATGGGCGACGAGGAAGACCGGCGGGAAGGCGTCGAGAGGCCCCAGCAGGTTGCGCATGACCTCCCCGAGGATGAAACGAAGCCGTTGGTGCGGGCGCAGGGTGCGGTGGGTCCCTAGGTCGGCCGGCGGCGAGCTTTAGGCGGCAAGGGTGATGGGCATTCGGCGGAGTCGACCATCCAGTGGAGGAAGGGGCTCGGCGAAGGTGCTCGGAGGTGGAATTAGGCGAGGGGAAATCGAAAAGGGTACCGGCGGCGGGGATGACTCACCGAGGCGTGCTTAATCTCTCACCGGAACCCAGGATTGGCGGCGGCGAGATTGGGGTCCCCACTGGCTGGGCAGTTCCGGGGTGCGGGCTAGGGCAGCTCGAGAGGCGGCGCAGAAGGAGGTGGAGGAGTGGCGTGTCCGGATGGCTTTTAAAACCGCGGGGAGCCGTGCGGGCGAGGAGCTCCCATGGTGGCGGGGAAGGAACTCCCGATCGGAAACGGGAGGAAGGAGACCGGGTGGGAGGCGGCTGCTGCGAGGGCCCACCGGTCAGCGGTAGAAAGGGAAGAGGGGGCGGACGGCCCGGATGAAATGGGGTGGGCGGCGGCAAGCGGATCCATTGACACGTGGCAAAAACGGGCGGGAGAACGGGCGGTGGTGATGCAAGTGGGTGGCGCGGGGAGGCGGGATTGGCGACAGCTGGCGGGCGCGGGTGGTTGGGCGGCGTGGCGGGTTGGATGGGCCGAGGAAGGGGCCCAAAAAGGGTTAGGGTTTCTAGGTTTTCTGATTTCCAATTTTCCTGTTCTAGAAAATATCTAAAATCAAAAGAAGGCTCTAGAAAATAGCTAATAAATCCCAAAAATTCACCAAAAATATTAGAAAAAAACCTTGAGACCTGAGGAACTCGAATAAAATAATTTCAACTTATGTTAATTTTTATTTTAATCATATTAAATCATTTTTATTTCTAAAAATTCATTTTAAGCTTGAATTAATTTCAGAAAATTCTGAAAAAATAAAAATTTAAAATCCAGGCTTTAAAAACTCTAGGAAAACAGGATGTTACAAATAGCAAGAAAGACAAAGAAACTGCACTGTAATATCGGGGCACACAATAAATCACAAAGAATCATGGGAAACCCGCAAGAGCGTAAAAAAGCAAAAGCATAGGAAATCTGAAAAACAACCACATCGTTAGCGTAAGAAATTCGCAAAAGTATAAGAAATCTTGGAAAAAACACCTTGTAATCCAAATCAAGCTAACACAAATTTGGGGTCAACACATAAAAGCAAGAAGTTTGCATTACGCCACGTGCTTAAGAAAAAGAGGAAAAGTATAAGAAACTTGGAAAAGAACTAACACAAATTTAGGGGGGCAACACCACATAAACAGCAAGAAGAAGCTTGCATTACCTCACAGAAGCGGGAAAAAAGAGAAAAACATAAGAAATTTGGAAAAGAACCACATCGCAAGTGTAACAAAAATGCACAAAGCATAAGAGATATGGAGAGAAAAAACACACTGGAATCCAAATCGGCTAGCGTAAGAAAAATGGGAAAAGCATAAGAGACCTGGGGAAAAAATGCACTGTAATCCAACTCGGCTAACACAAATCTCTAACTATGACTCCACAAACCATAAAAACAAATCTGAGTAAAAAAAGCACATTGTAATCCAGAACGTTTAGAAACGTAAAGCGAGCAACACCACATAAACCCTAAGAAAACCTTACGAAGAACTATGCTAGCCGAAACACGTAATCCAAGTTGGCCAATGAGTAAAGTCACCTGCTTCCTTTGTGAAGGACGAGATCATTGTCCAAAGAATTGCTCCATGAGTATATTCTCGACCCAGCCACGAGATACAACGGATGAGCCTGCAAGTTGCCATCAAACTCGCTATGACAGGAGCAAATGAGTATTGAGAACCTAAATTTTAAGGGGGGTAGCCAAGATACCACAAGAATATCAAGGTACCACAACAATAGACCACTACCCTTCCAGTTAAAAAGGATTTTGGACTAGGCACTTATGGACAACAAGAATACCTGGAGAAGTGAATTCAGTGCCTGAATAAGCGATCGCTACAAGGTCTACATGAAAGGACAAGGTTTCTTCTGTGTACCTCCTCTCTCCAAGTGCTGACCATTTTTGTGCAGGTTTCTTCTCACTCCCGACTACTCCAAGGAAAGGATGACTCGCCAAGCAGATCCTTGTAACCTACTGCTAGCCAGTTGTTCCCCGCCTTCTTTCTACTCTACCCGAATCTCGGGGTCGAGATTCCTTTTAAGGGGGGTAGTATCTGTAACATCCCAAATTTGTGTTTAGCAAAAATTAATAAAAATCCTTTCTTAATTGTGGTGAACTTCAAAATTTTATTTATTTGAGCTCTTGATTTGGAATTTCCGGCGGTAAAATTTAAATAAAAGAAACAAAACTTCACAAGTGAGATTCAAGATTTCAAAATCGAGATATGAATATTCAAAATCTTGGAAATCCTAAATCCAAATTTAACTCAGGAATTTAAACTTTATAATTAATCTTAGCATTTGCAATATTCATTATCTAATTTTATAAATCAAAGAATTAATTACAAAATTCCGGAATTCATCAAAAATCAGAAATCCCTTTCTGGGCCCAGCCCATCTCATTTTCCAGCCCACTTGGCCCACCCGGTTCCTTTTTTCCCTTCTCCCCTAATCCCTCTTCTCCACTCCCCCTCCCTGTTCAAGCCGCCGCCAGGCTTCATTTCTTTCCCCTCCTCAGTTCGGCGCCGCCGCCAGGCCCTTCTCCTCCTCTTTCTTAGCCGCTCGGCCGGCCCTCCCTTTCTTCTTCCCTCTCTGCCTCCTGCTTGCTCGCCACGCCAAGCCTGGCCCGCAGCTCCACCCAGCGCCCCTGCTCCTCCGGCTCGGCTCTTCCTCGCCCTGCGTTCGCCCGGGCGGCCCATCCCCAAGTCGCGCAGCAACCCCTCGCCGGTCGTATCCCGAGCACAGGTCTCGCCCGCGGTTTTGGAGTACCCCAGCTTCTCCGCGTCACTCCGCGTCGCATCACCATCGCCTCCTTCGGTCACCTCCGCCCCTCGGCCTAGCTTCTCCCCCGAGTACACGCCACCCGCCGCTGTTCAAATCCTCGGGCCACCCGCCTTCCCACAGTGCCACCATTGATGGCACGAGTGGAGAGCTCCAGCAGCCAACCGTCCTCCCTAGCTATTTAAGCTCCGCCCCTCACCTCTTCTCCCCATTGCTCCACCCCTTCCACTCTTTCTACCTCCTGAGCCCTTGGAGCCCTCGCCGGCCGCCGAGAACTCCGAGCCACCCTACCTCTCCAGTGAGTTTCGCCGCCTATAGTCTGGCTCCCAGTATGTGTACCAGCATCCTCTATCCTTTTCCCATGGTTAATTGGATTCTCTTGCTCCCAGGATCCTCGCACCCGTTTCCTTCTCCAGAACGGCTTCCGCCGCCAGACCACCTCGGCACCTTCCCGGCCAAGCCGCCATCACGGGTGAGTTTTCGGCAGTCTCCTCCTGCTCACAATCGCCTTCCTCCCTGTTCCTGTCCCCTCTTGCTCACCAGTGCTTCAAATTCTTCCTCACCAGTGCTTCATTTGTGCTGTCACTGCCGCCTGGGACCATTGACAGTTCATCCCCGCTCCTGCCCCAGTTTCCGCCTCGCGTGGCTCCCTCAACGTCCCAAGATCTTCATCTTGCCGGCCATTGTCGCCTCCTCGGCCGAGCCCCCTCTCCTCCCATAAGTCCCTGCCTTGCCTCTTGCTTTGAATGACAGTTGGGCCCCACCAGGTAGAATCTTCAATGGGTGATTGGTATCAACAGCATGCACTTATTTGCCAAAATATGAAGATTGACTCTACAAGTTATGCTATGTTGTAATTGGATCAAGCTTGGTGCTTAGATTCTTCTGAAATGAGAATGCGATGTTGAAATCATCTAGTTATGCTTATGCCAACCAATTGCAATTTTCCTCTTTGTGCAAAAATATCAAAAGTAGGATTCAGGGCCTAGCATTCTTATTAAAAACCTAAATTGTTTAGAAACAATAATAAGATCCGGTATTATCTTGCTCTGTAACTTGCTCACTAATCTTGGTGTTTAAGCTAAATCATGCCCTGATGCAATCGTTATACATCTTATATTTAATTCAATTTAGATTTGCCAAAGTCCCCAATAATCTATCTGCAATCTGCCAAATTGAGAATATTTATGCAAACCATTTAGGAATCTGGATAGATTCATTAAACTCCCATGGCAAGAATTCCTTGTGGCAATATTTAGTCTAATCTTGCTAAATTTTGATAATTAAATTTTAGTAAACGACAAAATTTAAGATAATGCCACCTAACCTTAAGACCTACCATTAATCGGATTAGCTTTCATCATGTCTTTCTCCTGGTATCCATAATCTAATATTACAAAGCAAGCTCATTTACTTAACTAACTCTTGCTACATAAAATGCTAATGCCCAAATTATGCAAACCAATAAACCCTCCTTTTTATTGTAAATGGAATAATTATAAATCCAATCTTCATTGTCTTGCAAAGATACAAATATCTTTTGGCATAAGAAACTAGACAACCTAGATAAAGGATTACCACTCTCTACCTTGACTAAATTATTTTGGAATAATTCCAATAATCACTCTAGGTCTAAATCTTGCATTAGTAAAACATAAAATGTAATTCATTGAATTGTTAGCAACCATAGCCAAAAATATTGCTAAAACACAACTTTGCAATCCCAAAATAAATATTCAATCTTTAACTCATAAGTTTATTAATTTGAGCTATCTCATCAACTCTATTAAATCCTAACTCAGATTTCCAGTAAATCGCCACCCTTAATCCGCTCTAATGAGTTTGTAAAACACTAACTTGTTTCTAACCCCAATGGGATAAATAACCAACTCCAAACTATAACTAAGACTGCAAGCAAGTATCTGGCAAATCGCCTTCTCAGGCCATCTTTCCCCAGATGCTTAAGTCCTGTTTGGCTTTTGGAACTTCCTTGATAAATATAAAATTATAACAGAAATTATAAAGGAGTAGATCAAGTCCTTTATCTTGAATCCTGCAGAAAGATCCTGCGGGTAATCTTTTACTCAACTTCTTCCTATGTTATAAAATTTTCCCTCACGGTAAAGTTATGAAATCAATTCCTTCCTTCATTCAAACCCGCTCCAACCTTCTACCTATTTACTCTTGAAATTGTAAGCAACATAAAATGAGTTCAAATAATTTAAACAAGACTTTTGCCGCTGTTTGGATTCATTTGGCTCTTCATTTTGTTGCTATGTATTAGAAGCTGCAGTCTGAAGACGACAAGCTCAAGGCAGACTCAAATTAACGGTGAAAGAAGAATTCCAGATTTATTGCGACTGACTGGTTAAGCGGGTTTTGAAATAAAATCAAGACCGCGGTAACTAATCAAGGCAAGTCATCACTTTGATCATATTGATCCCACGTTTTATAAAAGTTATGTTCTTTCAAATTATCAAAATGTATGCTTACGTTGTTATGCAAATTATATCAAATGTAAGGTAGACATTGCCCTTTTATGCTACCAATATTATTAATATGACATTCCTTACCATTTGATTCAAGTAATCCTTGTCGCCTTAGAAAATAATGCTATTATTATTAGCTAAGTCATATTTACTGCCAAATGAGTCTAAAGCCAGGGCATTCAATTGTCCGGCTCATCATTATTCTTCAAACATGTGAAATTGTTTTGGCAGTCATTGGATGTAGATGACTGATACTTGTGTATAGCTTACCTTCTCAAAACCTCAAAACTGCTTTACCTGTCTAGGCGCTTGGTAAGAGTGGTTGGGGTTGGATTGTGGTATGCACCGCCTGGACGAACTAAGGACTTAATCTTGTATGACCTCGCCATGTAACATAGTAAAACCACAAGCTGGCAAAGTGTAGGTATGACTAAATAATTTGCACTCGCCAGTAAAGAGGAATACTTCGGGGGAACCCATGATTTGCATCGCTGGACGCAAAACCGTCTTTGGATGGATCATGTCGCCGGATAGAGGCGGGCGCAAGAGGGGGTCTAGCTGGGGCCCAAAGGGGTTTTCCTGTAGACGAAACCATAGCGTGTTATTCTTTACTATATGCATTGTAAAGGTCATGTGATAATCCGGTTAATCTGCATGTCTAAGGAAATGTGCGGAAAGTAACAATTGGGTTATCTCTTGTAGGTAAAGATGTACAACTCTGTAGAGTCTAAACTATTCGAATAGCCGTGCTCACGGTCAACAGCGGACATGGGAACATCCTCGAGTTAGTTCTATTTCAAAAATCTTTTTCAGGCGGGATGAAAACTAAGTAGAGGGAAGTACTCTATTTTGTTGGATTTTTCCTGGAGAGATGTACTCCAGTGATAATTAGGGTGGATGTAGCCCAGTAATCAAAATTAGCATTGGCAGAGGTAACCATGCACCTCAACAGGTGGATGTAACCTGCGCTACTATTAATATTGCACTCTCTCTTTACAACTTGCATTTTGGATAAAATTGCTAAGTCACAGGAATTCTACTTATGATATTTGGAAATACCGCTTTAGCAAATAAAATGACCTCGAGCCTCCTTTCACAGCCTTGCATGTAATAGCTATTAGTGTTGCATTCTGTGTGGTGGCTTGTTGAGTACATCTGTACTCACTCTTGCTTAATTACCATCCTCCAGTCAACAGGAATAAGAAGATGAGACCCCGCAATACTTCATAAAGGGTCGACAGAGCTGATATTCCTGAAGGTCAAGAACTAGGTCGCGAAACCCCAGTTGGCTACCTGTGGGCAAGTCCTGAGGGTCCCACTTGTGTGAAGGTTTTCCGCTGCTGCATTCTCTGCTTTCTCGGCCAATCGGCCTATGTGTAAGTTACTACTATATTAATTATGCTTCTGTTTAAATATGTTTTCGATAACCATTGATGTAACTGTGAGCACTGGCTACTGATCCAGGGAACAGTGCAGAAATCACAGAGGAATTCGGATTTCTAGATCCGTTTTGACAGCAACCCGCCATGGATAAGGATCCGAGAAGGGCGGAAGTAGGCACTACTACAGAAAGCCTAATACTAGACGCCAAATCACAGACGGTTTGACAAAACCGTCTGTGATCGACATTAACATAGATGGTTTTAATTTGGACACCATCTGTGTTAATGGCGTCGGAGAAAACGAGTATCACAGACCGTTCTTACCAATGAACCGTTTGTGATATTTCAGTATCACAGATGGTTTTTATTAAAAACCGTCTGTGATAATCTAGAATTATCACAGATGGTTTTTTATTTCTTACCAATGAACCATCTGTGATATTTCAGTATCACAGACGGTTTTTATGAAAACCGTCCGTGATAATCTGGAATATCACATACGGTACATTGGTACGAACGGTCTGTGATACCCGTTTTCTCCGACGCCATCAACACAGACGGTGTCCAAATTAAAACCGTCTGTGATGATTATCACAAACGGTTTGTATTACAAACCGTCTGTGATAATCTTAGAATTATCATAGACGGTTTGTAATACAAAACCGTCTGTGATGTTTTCTGTCAAAGGTTAATATATAAGTACATACACATTGTTTCTAATAACTTAACTACAGAACTAGTTAATATATAAGTACACATTGCTTCCAATAACTTACCTACAGAACTACTGAGATAAGAGATCAAAAATTTAAGGTAAATTTATTACAAAAGTCACATAGATAAAGAGATTCCCAGATTCTAATCTTTAGGGCTTGTACGCTTCTTCTTCGACTTTGGGAGTTGGAGGATCAGCCGCTGAGTTCTCGAACGCCGTTAAGATTGTCCTTGCCCTCAGCACTTCCTCCTCCAACCTGGGCAAATGATCAGTAGCATAGCCCATAATCTCGTAGAGGATAGCATTATAAGATTCCTCAGAATCTGTCGTTTCTGCTTGGTCGGCAATGCTATCCATCAGTCTCTCCAATGCCACAAGAGCTTCTTCCACTCTGTGCACATTGCTATCCATCCTCCAATGCCACCAGGGTGAGGGTTGTTTCCCTTTCTTGAGCTGTAGCGAGACGCCTCCATTGACGGTGGATGATCAGGTCGAGCTGATGGATGCAAGAAAGTTGGGGAACGAGAGCAGGGCGTGTGCGGAGAAGCTGCTCCAGATGTAAATTGCTGGCCGCCTGTGTAAGGTTCCGGCCGAACAACTCTTGATGAACAAATGAGAGGAAGGAGATGATCACAAGAATAGTAGAAGCCATATTGTACGTACGTTGCATTGAGGATTAGGCACGCATATTTAACCTTTAGCAGAGACGGTTCGTATCCCAAACAGTAATGATATAGATGGTTCGTATGCCAAATATTAATGATATAGACGCTTTGTATAATGATAGTCGCTCTCCTGAGTCCTGATCGAGCTATCACAGACGGTTTTATTTTGGAGACCGTTTGTGCTGAGTATCACAGACGGTTCTGACCAACGAACCGTCTGTGATAGTCAACCATCACAGACAGTTCTTACCAATGAACCATCTGTGATAATTGGGAATATCATAGATGGTTTTTAACTAAAAACTGTTTGTGATAGTCAAGTATCACAGATGGTTTTTAACTAAAAACCGTTTGTGATAGTCAAGTATCACAGACGGTTTTTAACATAATGCTGCTATGAATTTATTGCGTCACTCAGACCGCATCGGTCTTCATTTCGATCCAGATCTAGTCGGTGCTGCAGTTGGAGGCGGCAAGGCTTTCAGGCCATTTTTTTTGTGGAACGAGGCTTATTTGACAGGAGATTTATTGAGTCCTTGGTTGCCCTAGATATGGTTAGTAATGAAATTTGTTTTTGGTTGTAATATCAAAATAAGTTTGATCTAGCTAATTAATTTTCGGTGAACTGTTATATATATACTTTGAAGATCTAGCTAATTTAGATTTAGCTAGCCTCAATGCATGTGGTATATATGTAGTAATAATTAATTAAATTAATTTTAATACTAAGTTGTTATATATGTGCATAATATAGGACCGAAGCTGGATGTATACCGCAAACCATGTGAGTAAAGAGTACATTAATGGCGTGTCTGCTTTTACAAGAGCTACCGAGGAGGATATGTTGAATAAGGGGGTGGAATATATGTATTGTCCATGCACTGACTACGAGAATTTAAAGATGTTTAAGAATCGAGAGCAGATTGAAGCGCAGTTGATTCGGAGGGGTTTCATAAAGGGGTATACGTGTTGGACCAGTCATGACGACGTCAATGATATGCCGCCGGATGACATCGCCGGTGAAGTCAATGATATGCTGCCGGATGATGATTGTGGTTCGAATTTGGATAGGCTGCATGATGACAATCTGAATCAGATGCTTCGTGATGTAGAAGAGAACTATGATAAGAGAGAGTATATTATATTCTGAGGCTTGATGGAGGACTCAGAGAAATCTTTGTTCACGTGCTGCAGGTCAAAGTACACGAAGTTGTCAGCTGTGCTTGAACTATTGAAATTGAAGGTAAGTAACGGTTGGTCCAATAAGAGTTTCACGGCGCTGCTAGGTCTTTTAGCGGATATGCTTCCGGAGAGAAATAAGTTGCCTAAAACCACGTATAAAGCCAAGAAGGTTCTTTGTCCATTGGGAATGGAAGTAGAAAGAATACATGTATGTCCGAACGACTGTATCCTCTACCGTAAAGAGTATGCAAGCATGCATGTCTGTCCGATGTGCAACGCATCCCGATACAAATGTAACAATCAATCAGATGATGATGGCGAGGGAACAGAGGTGAAAAGAGGACCTCCTGGAAAGGTAGCATGGTATCTTCCTATAATTCCCTGTTTGAAGCGGTTTTTTGTGAATCCAAAGGAGGCAAAACTGCCGTGATGGCACTCGGAAGAGCGCAAGAAGGATGGAATGTTGAGACACTTTGCTGATTCCACCCAGTGGAGAAATATCGATAGGTGCTTTGCAGATTTCGGTGCAGAACTGAGGAATATAAGGTTTGGATTGAGTACAGATGGAATGAATCCTTTCAGTAGTATGAGCAGCCGACATAGCACTTGGCCCATGACTCTTTGCATCTATAACCTTCTTCCTTGGTTGTGTATGAAGCGAAAGTATATTTTGCTGTTGATACTCATCCAAGAGCCAAAGCAACCTGGGAATGATATTGATGTGTACCTAGCACTGTTGGTGGAAGATCTAAAAGTACTATGGGATGAATGGGTAAAGGTATTGGATGCATACAAACGAGAGAACTTCACTTTGCGCTCCTTATTATTTTGCACCATAAATGATTATCCTGCCCTTGCTAACGTGTCGGGGCAGAGTACAAAAGGTGCCAAAGTTTGTACTCACTGATTAGATGGTACCGAGAGTGTCTGGCTGAAACACTCACGCAAAACCGTGTACATGCGTCACCACCGATTCCTTCGGAGGGCTCAACCATACCGCAAGATGAAGAAACAATTTGATGGAGAGAAGCAGGACGGTTCAGCTCCAAGGCATTTAAGCGGAAAGGAGGCTTATAATACGGTTAAGGATTTAGATGTTGTCCTCGGAAAGGGACATAAATTGAGAGGTCGTGAGAAGAACATCTAGAAGAAGAGATCAATATTTTGGGACTTACCTTATTGGGAGTACCTAGATGTTTGACACTGCATCGACGTCATGCACGTAGAAAAGAATGTATGTGACAGCTTGATTGGTCTCTTACTGAACATTCGTGATAAAACAAAGCACGGCGTCAACGCACGGCTTGACTTGGCTGATATGGACATCAGGCATGAGTTAGCACCGAGAACAACAGATAATGGACGAACGTACCTTCTCCCTGCGTGTTACACTCTGTCCAAGGCCAAGAAAACAGAACTATGCCTGTGCTTGCATGGTGTCAAAGTTCCGTCTGGTTACTCTAGCAATGTGAAGAAACTTATTTCCATGCAAGATTTGATGTTAAATGGAATGAAGTATCATGATTGTCATGTGCTGATGACACAGATGCTCCCTATTGCAATTCAGAATATTTTGCCGATCAAAGTCCGAGAGACAATCATGAGGCTATGTTATTTCTTTAACACAATTGCTCAGAAGTTCATCGATCCCGAAGGACTAGATGCTCTGTAGGACGAGATGGTGATGACTCTATGTCGTCTTGAGATGTATTTTTCTCTTTCATTTTTTGATATCATGGTCCATCTCATTGTTCATGTTATGTGGGAGATAAAAATGTGTCGGCCCGTATTCCTACGTAGCATGTACCCGTTTGAGGTTCATGGGAATTCTCAAGTCCTATGTACGGAATCGATCTCGGCCGGAGGGCAGCATCATCGAAGGTTATACAAGCAAAGAGGTCATTGAGTTTTGTGTCGATTATATGGCTCAGATTCAACAAATAGGTGTGCCTCAATCTCGTCATGAGGGGAGGCTCAAGGGTATCGGAACTATAGGAAGGAAAGCAATCACTCCAGATATGGACGCGTATGCGCAAGCCCATTTCATGGTCTTACAACACATGATTGAAGTGGCCCCTTATGTCGATCAGTATAAGGATGTGCTTCGGCAACAGAATCCGAAGCGACTGAATGTTTGGATCATGAGACAACACAACAGTCAGTTCAACCAATGGTTGAAGGAGCAAATCGCTAGGAGCTCGTCAAGTGAGATGCTGACATGATAGGCAAAAGGGTCAACATTTACAGTTGTGACATGGCAAGGATATGACATAAATGGGTACACATTCTACATACATGCTCAGGATGTAAAGAGCACTAACCAAAACAGCGGTATCCGCATAGATGCGTTCAGTACTGATGGGGTGAGAAACTCGTACTATGGGTTTCATTGAAGAGATTTGGGAGCTCGACTATGTGATTTTCAAGATCCCCTTATTTCGCTGTCGTTGGGTGCATCTCTCACAGGTGAAGGTTGACAAGTACGGTGTTCCTACCGTGGACCTCCAACATGTTGGGTACAAAGACGAAACATTCGTACTCGCCAACCAAGTTGTTCAAGTTTTTTATGTAACCGACCCGGCAAATAAGAAGCGCCATGTGGAATTAAATTTAAGTATGTGCTTATACCGCACTATTTACATATATATAAGAAGGCCAACATGTCATCTGCGCATTCTTCAACATCATCGCCGGAAGCGTCTGCTCCAAAATCAATACGCAAAGCAAGAGGACTATCGATAAAGCTTAAGGGCCGATTTACCATCACAGAGGTCGATAGATCTGGGACCCCTCTCCTTCCTCACAAAGCAGCAAGGGCATTTCAAAGAACGATTGGAATAGTTGCTCGAGAACGAATTGAGATCACATTCGATTCGTGGAAGAGCGTGAGTGAGACTCGGAAACGTGAGCTGCGGACAGAGATTTTTGCATCGTTCGAAATCCCAGAAGAACACCACGACTCTGTGCAACATCGTGCCTTGCTTGCGGTGTGCAAAGCATGAAAGAATTTCAAGAGCGTGCTTGTCAAGGACTATGTGGAGAAGGATCTAACGCCCTTTGACAGGTATCCATTTCTGGAATTACAATGGGACGAGTTTAAGGTGATGAAGACAACCGAAGCTTTCAGATGTGCAAGCGCGGCGCACAAGGCCCTCCAGGCAAAAAACACACATCCCCACAGACTCGACACAGCTGGGTATGCGGGTAAAATCCCACAGTGGAGGCAGGAGGACGAATAGGCAATCCTGCGGAACACCGCCCCGCCATTTGCCACGATCCCGGATGAGCGCGCTCGAAATTGGATTAGAGCGAGGTCATCTACCACGTCGTCGGAGGACATCTCCTTCCGGAACCCTGTAGACCAGGAAGTGTCCCACCGCCTGGTAAGATATCAAACTACATAGCTTGTAATTACTCAACTTCCCTGAAAAGTAAATGACATATCGGGCTCTTGCAGGATACACTGAGTGTCGAATCTTCCCAGTGATCATTCCAGTCAATTAGAGAGAAAGATATACTCTCCGCAGCATTGGGAAACAAGGAGCACCTGGGTCGTACGAGAGGCCTTGGGTTTTATGTTCCTTGGAATCAAGGTTTCTCAGATAACTCTGAATTGTATCGGAGTAGGAAGAGAAACAAAGCTGAGCGTGACGCACGACTACGAGAGGAGATCAAGGCATCTCTTAGAGAGGAGCTTGCGATTACGTCAGAGATGAGGTGCGAAGACAAACAGAAGAAAATCAGCAGGCCGCCGCCGCTCCTGTGCTAGCCAGCCCCCCAACAGTCGGAGTAGCTGCGCGTCCAATCCTATGACAGAAAGCGAGGGCAGATTTCCTATGAACGACATCTTGGAAGCTACGAAGTGCAAGCTCCAAGTGAGATATGCCTTCGTTGCCTTGTGTGCTGCTTGGGGCCTGGCATATCCGTCCGGTGAAGGGGCCATGGTGCATCGTGCATGATACGGGGTCGCCCGATCTTCTCGACGTAGGATGGATACTCGCGGGAGTCTTGATGAATCGTAGCTATCCTCCAATGTCAATGCAAGGGACGAACACTCTTTAATCTGCCAAAACACACTCGCGTCGATTTCGCCACCACCAAGCTTAAGATCTATCGCGGCACCCAATTCCCCAGCGGAAAGGCTGAACGATCTTGATTGAAGAACACTCCTAATTCCCTCACGGAATTTCAGCAGCAATGATGAACTCGAACAAACTTTAGTAGATTGATTATTCTCAAAGGTGGTCTGAGCCCTTAGGCTGCCAATACATGACTTATATAGGACCTTGGGACGTCCATAGAGTCCACAAACCTAGTACAACTCAACCCTATATGGTTTTAGATACGAACTCTCACAAAAAGGAAACTAGATTTTACAGCCGTCACATTGTTTCGGTCATAACTTTTGATCCGTGATGAATTTGATGCTGGGACTAGATCCATTGCGTAGCCCTTGAAAATATCTTTCCAAGGAGTATAAGAACACCCAAATCGGACTCCGTTTGTGAAAGTTATGACCTTTTTAGTAAGTGTCTGTCAGGCTGTCCCGAACCGAATCCGAATTGAATTCTGAGTTGAATCCGAGTTTGAATCCAATTGGCCTTGTGGGAGGTACGAATTTGGCTGAATAATCTTATCCAAAACTTGTAGTTTAAGTCCTTGGTCTTCTCCCTTTTGTGTTAGTGATATGCCCTAGAGGCAACATGGAGATGTTGTATATATCACATACTACGTTTATGATACATTACTTTGTTCCTTGGAATAGACATCATCATTATTGATCAATGAGTATGTGACTTATTCATGAGACTCTTAAATACTAAGATGTTGCTATTTCTAAATGATCCCTGATCGTATATCATATGAGGAACAAATATGATTCAAAGATAAAGATCAGCATATGTATTGATTGATGATCATGTCTCATGGATCATGGTATGGTGATACCAAATCAATAATATGGACATGTGTTAGTGAACATATGTTGATAGACTGCCATGAGACAACGCAGAGATTCCATGTGTCATCGGCTGGTCTCAAGTAGTGTTTATGTAGAGTCCTTAGACTTGAGATCATCATGGTTCCCAACATGAGTAGTAGCTTATTTTGGGACTACTAAACACTACTCCGTGAATCGGGTAGTCATAAAAGTAGTCTTGGGTTTGCCATGAAACATGTAGTGGGATGTGAATGATCAAGATAGAATTTGCCCCTCCTTATGGGAGAGATATCTCGGCCCTCGATGTAATGGATTATGAAAGTGCATGGCCATGCCAAGGTGATTGAGGAGTCAATCACGAGTTTATAATCCATCACGGAATCGAGAGAGTGATTGAGCTATTAAGAGGATGACACAGTCTCGCCTTGAGCTCAATCTATATCGTGAGGCAAAGGGATTCGTACATGAGAGAACATTACGAGTTCAATGATATGATCTTTACATATACTTTGGGGTTAATATGTCTTACTAGAGGCCGCTATTAACATGGTAACCGGAAAGGCGTTTCCGGTCACGACCAAGTATACGTGAACCTGCTGTGGTCGCACGCTTAACGGGTTGGAACACCGATTCGAATATGATTCGGATATGGGCTCAATTCGGATAGAGATCCGAATAGACTCCTATTGGGCCTCGGTCCACGAGGCCCACGTGAGGAGGTCTATATATATGGAGGCGAGGGGCGGAGGGGATTCATCCCGGTAACATCTAGCAAAACCCTAGCCGCCACCTCCCGAGCCAAACCCTAGCCGCTCACGAGTGCTAGTACACTCGCGATCGGCGCCCACCCGGGCGTGTGGATACCGGTGGAGGCGCTGCTCGTTGCGATCTTGATCGGCGTGCGTGGAGGAGACGATCTGTTCGGACGATCGGCTACTTCCACTACTACTCGACGCGCGTGATTGGATCGGTTTCCAATTCATCTTCATTGCGCACAAGGCGTCTAAGTGGTAACGATCCATGATCCTTCTTAGCATGATGTTCTTGGGTGCGCGGTAGAAAATTTTGTGTTTTCGCTCGTAGCCTACGCGTATTCCTTTAGTGGTATCGAGCCATCTTGCTTAGTTTGCACTGGATCGCGCATATGTTGATATGCGATAGTAGTAGATTGATCTATTACGCCTAAATCGTAGCACGGGTTGATGAGATCAATCGGTCATAAGGGGTTGAAATAGGTATGAGTTGATAGCATCATAAGGCCAAAAGATTAGTTCGTGTCCTTCTTTGATGTACGCGCGACTTGCCCCTACCGGCTGGAATCACCATCGGGGCTAATCTGCGCACAATCGATGATCGAGCCAACAGATCGAGGTCTTGTGTTGTGGTCTCTCAAGTATACCGATCGCGATGATCAATATGATTGATCTAATGAAAATTGAGACATTTTGAATGGCTCGGATTTGGGTTGATTTGATCGGCTCGATAAGATTTTCATAGCGATTTCATAGATGCGATCTATGTAATTCTGTGAGAGCGCAGGCTGCCTGAACCCGCGCGGCTCCTCGACCCCCCGCCACGACCGCCCGGACCGCGTGTGTATCCCCTTGTATAGCGCCTTGGGTTCACATCGTTAGGTAGAATGCGTTCTACGCCTAACTTGTTTTTGCAGAGAATGATGTGAATAGTATGGCCCTATAGCTTATTTGAATGTATGAGATGTATGTGATGCATGTAACATCTGCTCATGGCTGCGTGTCATGATTATTTCAGCTATTGTTAGCTGTATATATTGTATTTAACGACCGCGTGTCGACCTTAATGCTTGAATCTATCTTTGTAATCTTCAATTTCTAGCTATTATAGGTAGTAGCCTAGTTTTGAGATTACAAGCTTTTAAGCATGGTGGCCTAAAGGAGTGATGTGGAGGATGGAGATCGTCTACACCTACTTGGAGATGGATATCACCATTTTTGGGCCATACTACTTCACAGTTAAATGTGTTTATCTATGATGTTATCTATCTTATTCTTATGCAATGATATATGTGATATGTTGCTTTGGTAGGATAGAATCCTCTTAAAATTAGGTGTTAATGCCCTTCCATATGTTGCACCAAAAGATAATGATCACCGCATGGTAGGTCTACCAAAGTAGAGTGCCATCGGTTATCATCATCATTTGGGGTAGATGTCGGACATCTACATGCGGAAGCATTTGGTTTACTTAACAAGGTTATCAAAATAGTTTTGGACCTTGGGGCATAGATTGGGGCCGAGGCATACAGATGTCACCCAAAGTAGAGTCACATAGGGATGTGATTAGCAAAGTGTTGCTTACCCATGTCACTAGTTTTCTAGCCGTGATGCCAAAGCTCACTAGGAATTAGTGAAATGAGGATCTTTACCCACTATGTAACTTAGAGGAGTTTTTGTTGGAAAACTCATAGTGGGAGTCTTTTGCTAAATAGTTTAATAAAAGATGAACATAAACATAGTGCTAAACTTTGCATATTCTTGTGTTGTAGATCATGTCACTAACGCCGCATCCAAGATTTTTAATTTGCGATCTGTTCTTGAGAAAGAAAACTCAATGGAACAAACTTTTGGATTGGTATCGCAACTTGAGAATTGTTCTCAAGCAAGAGCGCAAGGAGTATGTCCTTGAGTCTCCTTACCCAAGACTTGCTCGATAATGCTACTATGGCTGCACGGAGAGCTTATGAGAAGCAAACGAATGATTGCCTTGATGTGAGCTGTCTCATGCTTGCCACAATGTCCTCTCGAGCTTGAAGCAATATGAGAACACAGATGCCTACAATATCATTGTGGGGCTACGTGGTATGTTTGAGAACCAAGCAAGGGTGAGAGGTTCAATACTTCAAAGTCCTTATTTGCGTGCGAGCTTGCGAGAGGGAATCCGTCACCCTCATGTGATTAAGATGATTGGCTACATTGAGAGTCCGGAAAAGCTTGGTTTTCCTCTTAGCCAAGAGTTGGCATCGATGTGATTCTCCGCCGCTCCCCGAGCTTTGAGCCATTCATAATGAACTTTCACATGAACAACTGGACAAGACCTCGCCGAGTTGCATGGGATGCTAAAATCTGAGGAAAGCATTAAGAAAAGCAGCAATCATGTGATGATGATGCAGAAAGGCAAGGGCAAGCCCTATGTCAAGAGAATCGCGGTCAAAAGAAAGAAAGCTCCCGATGCGATCGCGAGCAATTCTAAGGCCAAGAAAGACAAGAAGGGCGATGCTCATCTCCGATGCGATTGTTACTCTGTAAGCAATCGTGACATTGGAAAAGGAACGCCCAAAGTACTTGGAGGATCTTGAGAAGAAGAAGGGAAGTACGACTTCCACCTGTATAAATGTTATAGAGATCAATCTTGCTACTTCATCAACTGATTCTTGGGTATTTGATACCGGATCGGTTGCTCACATTTGCAAATCGTTGCGGGGGCTAATAAGAAGTAGAAGTTTGAGGAGGAGCGAAGTGGATCTTGGCGCTGGCAATGGAGCAAAAGTTGCTGCGGTAGCTGTTGGCACCATGCCATTGTCTTTACCTTCGTGATTAGTTTTGGAATTGAATAATTGTTATTGTGTTCCATCTCTTTCAAAGAACATTATTTCGCTTCATGTTTGCAAGCGTAAGGTTATGACTTTAAATCTATGGACAATGGTTGTTCTCTTTATTTCAAAGATATGTTCTATTGTCATACTCCATTGGTGAATGGGTTATACGTTCTTACTCTTGAAGGGTCACGGTCTATAACATTAATGCAAAGAGGCAACGTCCGAATGATTTGAATCCCACGCTTATTTGGCATCGCCGCTTAGGTCACATAAATGAGAAACGCATGCGTAAGCTCCATAGAGATGGTATTCTCGCACTCATTTGATTTTGAATCATTAGAGACATGCGAATCTTGTTTACTTGGCAAGATGACAAAGGCACCTTTCACCGGTCAAGGTGAACGGGCAAATGACTTATTGGCACTTGTACATACCGATGTATGTGGACCAATGAGCTTAACACCAGAGGTGGTTTTCGTGATTTCATAACTTTTATCGATGACTTTAGTAGATATGGGTATATCTACCGATGAAGCATAAGTCCGAATCCTTTGAAAAGTTCAAAGAATTCCAAAATGAAGTGCAAAATCATTTAGGCAAGACAATCAAGTTTCTACGATCGATCGTGGAGGCGAGTATTTGAGCCATGAGTTTGGCAATCATCTAAAGGATTGTGGAATTGTTCCACAATTGACTCGCCAGAACACCTCAATGGAATGGGGTATCGAACGGAGAAATCGCACCTTATTAGATATGGTGCGCTCCATGATGAGCCAAAGTGATCTTCCGTTGTCTTTTTGGGGTACGCTCTTGAAACAAACGCGCTCACACTAAACAGGTTCCATCAAAATCGTGAGAAAAGACACCATATGAGATGTGGACAGACAACGCCCTAGCTTGTCTTTTCTTAAGATTTGGGGATGTGAGGCTTATGTAAAACGTTTACAATCTGATAAGCTCACTCCTAAACTGATAAATGCTTCTTTATCGGGTATCCTAAGGAAACAAAAGGATATTACTTTTATAATCAAGGAGAAGGCAAAGTGTTTGTCGCCTGGCATGGTGTCTTCTTAGAGAAAGAGTTTCTCTCAAGAAGGGATAGTGGGAGCACAAAGGCAACTTGAAGAAATTCAAGAAACACCGATAACGTTTCAGCTCCTCTGTAACCACAACAGATGAACAAACTGTTGAAGAACACATTGTGGACACACTAGCACCACGTAGGTCGAAGGTCACGTCGTGCACCGAGAGGTACATGTTCTTGACTACTCAACAACGGGACATATTGTTGTTAGACAACGATGAGCCTAAGACCTATGAAGAAGCAATGGTGGGACCAGACTACGAGAAATGGCTTGAAGCCATGAGATCCAAATTGAATCCATGCACAAGAATCAAGTTTGGAACTTGGTTGATCCACTGATGGTGTTAAAACCATTGAATGCAAATGGGTTTTCAAGAAAAGATAGACATAGATGGAAATGTTCACATCTATAAAGCGCGACAGGCCAAAGGTTTCAAACAAATTCAAGGTATTGATTATGATGAAACTTTTTCGCCGTCGCAATGCTAAAGTCTATTCGATCATTCTAGCGATTGCTGCATATTTCGACTATGAAATATGGCAAATGGATGTCAAAACAGCTTTCCTTAATGGAAATCGAGTGAGGATGTGTACATGACACAGCCCACGTGTTTTGTCGATCCGCAATCGATTGGAAAGATATGCAAGCTCCAAAGATCCATTTATGGATTAAAGCAGTATCTCGGAGTTGGAACATCTGCTTTGATGAAGTAATCAAAGGGTTTGGTTTCATCAAGAACGAAGAAGAGCCTTGTGTTTACAAAAGGCTAGTGGGAGCGCACTCGTATTTCGGTCTTATATGTGGATGACATATTACCGATCGGAAATGACATTCCTTTGCTCGAATCATAAGTCTTCATTAAAAATAGTTTCTCTATGAAAGACTTAGGAGAGGCAGCATATATTCTGGGCATCAAGATCTATAGAGATAGATCAAAAGGATAATTGGATTAAGCCAAGATACGTGACATTGACAAGGTGTTGAAAAGGTTCAATATGCATGATTCCAAGAAAGGTTTTCTACCTATGTCACATGGTATAAATCTTAGCAAGAATCGTGTCCTAGTACACCGATGAGCGGGATAAAATGAATGCGATTCCATATGCTTCGCTATTGGGTCCATTATGTATGCCATGCTTTGTACACGCCCGGATGTTTCAGATGCTTTAAGTGCTACGAGTAGATACGGTCGATCCAGTGAAAGTCACTGGATTGTCGTAAAGAACATCTTGAAGTACTTGAGAAGAACTAAAGATGTGTTCCTTGTCTATGGAGGTGAGGAAGAGCTCGTTGTAAATGGTTACACCGATGCTAGCTTCCAAACCGACAAAGATGATTTTAGATCGCAACTGGATTTGTGTTACGCTCGAATGGCGGTGCGGTAAGTCGGAAGAGTTCCAAGCAGCAGACGGTTGCTGATTCTACAAATGAAGCCGAGTACATAGCACACGAAGCCGCCAAAGAGGTGTTTGGATCAAGAAATTTATTTCGAGCTTGGTGTGATGGCTAGTGCCTCCAGCCCAATGGACCTCATTGTGACAATAGTGGGGCCATTGCACAAGCCAAGGAGCCTAGATCGCACTGTAAGTCCAAGCACATTTTACGGCGATTTCATCTCATCCGCGAGATAGTGGAGAGAGGCGATGTGAAGATATGCAAAGTACAAACGGATTTGAACATTGCAGATCCGTTGACAAAGCCGCTTCCCACCAAAGCATGAGGCTCACACTAGGGCAATGGGTATTAGATACCTACATGGTTGACTCTAGTGCAAGTGGGAGATGTTAGTGATATGCCCTAGAGGCAACATGGAGATGTTGTATATATCACATACTATGTTTATGATACATTACTTTGTTCCTTGGAATAGACATCATCATTATTGATCAATGAGTATGTGACTTATTCATGAGACTCTTAAATACTAAGATGTTGCTATTTCTAAATGATCCTCGATCGTATATCATATGAGGAACAAATATGATTCAAAGATAAAGATCAGCATATGTATTGATTGATGATCATGTCTCATGGATCATGGTATGGTGATACCAAATCAATAATATGGACATGTGTTAGTGAACATATGTTGATAGACTGCCATGAGACACCGCAGAGATTCCATGTGTCATCGCTGGTCTCAAGTAGTGTTTATGTAGAGTCCTTAGACTTGAGATCATCATGGTTCCCAACATGAGTAGTAGCTTATTTTGGGACTACTAAACACTACTCCGTGAATCGGGTAGTCATAAAAGTAGTCTTCGGTTTGCCATGAAACATGTAGTGGGATGTGAATGATCAAGATAGAATTTGCCCTCCTTATGGGAGAGATATCTCTGGCCCTCGATGTAATGGATTATGAAAATGCATGGCCATGCCAAGGTGATTGAGGAGTCAATCACGAGTTTATAATCCATCACGGAATCGAGAGAGTGATTGAGCTATTAAGAGGATGACACAGTCTCGCCTTGAGCTCAATCTATATCGTGAGGCAAAGGGATTCGTACATGAGAGAACATTACGTGTTCAAATGATATGATCTTTACATATACTTTGGGGTTAATATGTCTTACTAGAGGCCGCTATTAACATGGTAACCGAAAGGCGTTTCCGGTCACGACCAAGTATACGTGAACCTGCTGTGGTCGCACGCTTAACGGGTTGGAACACCGATTCGAATATGATTCGGATATGGGCTCAATTCGGATAGAGATCCGAATAGACTCCTATTGGGCCTCGGTCCACGAGGCCCACGTGAGGAGGTCTATATATATGGAGGCGAGGGGCGGAGGGATTCATCCCGTTAACATCTAGCAAAACCCTAGCCGCCACCTCCCGAGCCAAACCCTAGCTGCTCACGAGTGCTAGTACACTCGCGATCGGCGCCCACCCGGGACGTGTGGATACGGTGGAGGCGCTGCCGTTGCGAAGGTTGATCGGCGTGCGTGGAGGAGACGATCTGTTCGGGACGATCGGCTACTTCCACTACTACCTCGACGCGCGTGATTGATCGGTTTCCAATTCATCTCGCTGCGCACGCTGCCTAAGTGGTAACGATCCATGATCCTTCTTAGCATGATGTTCTTGGGTGCGCGGTAGAAAAATTTTGTTTTCTCGCTCCGTAGCCTACGCGTATTCCTTTATTTTGCTCTCCCACTGAATGAGCTTTCTTCCTTCATGTCTTTGACACCTAATGTGGTTTTCCTCTTTATTTTGCATCTCCATTGCTTTGCCATCGACAAACCTAAGAATGCACCATTTAATGACATAAGGTAGTATTCTATTCTTATGAATAACAACATTATATTTAGTTTGGAATGAGTTCACCTGGCAATGTTTGATGCGGCTCAATAACTCTTTCCAGTTGAATAATATATTTAACTGAAAAGTACATGACACGTGCGTATCCGCATCAGTGCACCTTTAGCTTCAGGCTTCGGAAAAGTGTCTGTGGATGGTGTGCATGCCAATTTCGTTGTCGTCCCGCTACTGAAGCCCCCCAACGACGAGATCGTGACTCTAGGGCAATCTATTGGAACCTTCATCCAGTGGCCCAAAAGTGACATCTACCTGGAGGCTTCTTCACCGGTTGCAGGTTCACAAGGGCAATACGAACCAGAGTGACTTGCACTAGTGCCATCTCCACAAGGTCTATCTCCACCACTGCTACCTGCACCGGTGATGAGTCCACGGGAGCTATTCTCAGTGCAACAACTTCCATCGGTGCTACCTTTACAGTCGACCTACAGCCGAGGTAGCAAGGACAGCCGAGGCATCAAGGGCAAAGCAAAAAAGATCGATGATGATATCCCGTACCTGCCATTCGCCCGCAAATTCGTGCTTGGTGAGCCGATGATCGACCAGGTGAAGCGCCTCCCACTCCTACTAATTAGTTGCAACCAATTACACCTTTGGTATATGGAACAATCCAATAAGCCAGAGAGAGAATGGTGCTAAGGTATCGCTGTCAAATTCAGGCAGCATCATTTCCAGCACGAATTTCAAGATGGTGTCTTCATGGTGACCTTCGAGAATTTATTTGATCTTTTCACGCTCAACGCTCTCGACGCCGCACTTGTTCGATGCTGGACGCTGTAAGTGTGTACAATCACATTCTCTGTTCATGTCATACTGATAAATGTCATATATAATTTGTTGCTTTCGTATGTATATATATAGATACATGGTGACTGAACTAGATTATCCAAATCATCGGTTGGTTTCTTGGACCCACACTTGATCGCCAGTCATACCATCAACGAGGATGCTGATGTCGTTGAGAGGTACATTGCAGCATCACTGCTGGCTTACCGCGATAAGGAATATGTACTAATGCCCTACAATCAGGAGTTTCATTGGATTTTAATAGTAATTGTACCAAAGTTGAACAAGGCAATATACCTTGATTCTCTAAGTAAGAATAAAGTCGACTACA
Organism: Melocanna baccifera; assembly: GCA_036346265.1. Lineage (NCBI taxonomy): Eukaryota > Viridiplantae > Streptophyta > Magnoliopsida > Poales > Poaceae > Melocanna > Melocanna baccifera. The sequence goes on from CM070702.1 coordinate 2,605,380, forward strand.
CAGTTGTCGGCCAAGTCATCGATCAGTAAGTACATTTTCTCTATATATACCTATATTGTACTCTTTCTTTCCTTCCGAATGACTAAGCCCAACTTTTTCAAATCACGTAGGGCATTCGCGACGTACATTAAAATGGCAAAGCTCTCGACGCAAGGGGCCAAAGCCCTGACATATGATCGAAACTTTAAGGTATTCGCTAGTACATATTAATTAATCCTATGCAACAGTTGGTAGTATTAATGCCTCTTAAATTAACACATTCTATTTTTTGCAATACCACCAGCAACAACCGGGCAACATGTGTGGATTCTACGTTTGCCACCATATGAGACTACTTGATTCCTCGAGGATCACTAATCCCAATTCTAAGGTTTGTCAATATTCCCATAATTATTTCATACTTATCAAGTTATATATATACGCACATTGATATTCCTATCGACATGCTGCGTCCATTCCGAAAACTGCATTGAAACATGCCAACCTTGAAGGAATTCTAGGAGAGTCCGCGTACTTTTTAGTAGCTCAAGTCTTAAATCCAAAGGGAGAGTTCCACAACGCACAATGATTTTTTTATTGCTCTTATCACAATGCAATGTATACATGTACATATTGATCTGCGAATGCAATGTAGATCTTTTGTAATTGTATACATGTACATGTTGATCTGCGAATGCAGTGTAGATCTTTTGTAATTAATTGATTTGCAAAATGGATGTTTTATGTTTGTCAAATGAATTGAGATGTGAATTGGATGTTATATATTTCTGAAATGAATTGAGATGTCAATTGTCTGTATATATGTACATGTTGATCTGCTTGTTTCAGAGGGCATGGCTAGCATTTCCTAAGGCTAGCCAATTAACAGAAATAGATTTAGGGACCGGAAAGAATATCACAGACGGTTTGTAACTAAAAACCGTCTGTGATAGCTATCATCGCAGACGGTTTGTATGAAAAAATCGTCTGTGATTTAGGCATATCATAGATGGTTTTTAAACAAAAACCGTGTGTGATATATCAATATCACAGACGGTTTGTAACCAAAAACCGTCTATGCATATCATAGACGGTTTTTGGTTACAAATCGTTTGTGATATTGATATATCATAGATTTATTTTTGTTTAAAACCGCCTATGATATGTCTATATCACGCATTTCATTTTTTCATACAAACAATGCGATGATTGCTATCACGACGGTTTTTAGTTACAAACCATCCGTGATATTTACTTCACAGATGGTTCGAAAACCGTCTGTGATAACCTTCGATTATCATTGACTCATAAATTCAGACGGTTCAGAAAACCTCCTGTGATGACGTTTTTGAACCGTGTGATACGGTTTTCTGTAGTAGTGAGGTGACATGTGAGCGATTTAGGTTTGGTGGGCTAATTGGGGTCGTGAGGGTCTGTTTGAAGCCGCTTTTAGAAACTGTTTTTGGTTTTTACTGTAGTATCTAACTTTTAAACGAAGTATTTTTTTCAAAACGGAGTCTACAAGTTAACTGTAGTACACGTTAAAAACTCAATATCTGTACCATCTAAAATCGCAAACGAGTATCTCTCTTTCCATAATCTTTATCGTAAACATCTAAAATTAAAAAATTTTAACCAAAAAGCATAAGTCACATTAAAAAAGAAAAAAGAACTGGCTTGGATTTCTTCGTCCACCAGAACAGGCTTGTATTTCTTCGTCCACCTGTGGACGCCGTTTACAATAGCGCCCTTCCTACTTCGTAATTCCTCGCACACATTTCCTACGTTTTTAATTCCAGGAATATTAATTACTATTAATAAAAAAACTCGGCACCTCCATGGGTATTCAACAATTCTTACTAAAACATGTACTAGGTAACGAATTCACCCGTAGGTTTTTATGTTGGATCGGAAGAGCTTCTTTTGTTGTTTGGTGCCATCCTAAGGCACATACGTGTAAGTAGTAGGGTTGTCCGCATCAGGTTCACTTTTATAAACCTTTTTTTAATATATGATATAAACAAAATGGAGTGCTCAAAGTGGCACATTGTTTACTTAGAAAAGTAAAAAAAATACTTTTCTGACTGGAGGGAGTATTGCACAAGCATTGTAATTTGTTGGGTGCAATATTTTCCAACAAGCAAACACAAAATAATTTTCGAAAATATTGTTTCACCAATTGTTTATTTTATAGTTTTTAGAGCTTGCAGGATCCTTTTTCTGTGGAAATTACTAACTCCATTTTTATGGTAATATGTTTATGAAACCTAATAAAATTATAATATTTTGAAAGTATTTTTATGCAAAAATCTACTCATAGTTTTGATACGGGGATGGGTCCCGATCTTCTCAGTGAGGAACCGTGGATAGTTGATGTGAAGTAGACGATGTCTCTAGCTGAACACTCATGCCCATGCACGAACCCTCAACTCTTCGGAATACGCCCAAAACACACCGGATAGTTGTCGCCGCACGACCACAAGTTTACTAACGCCAAGTCCCCAATTCCCAATGGAACGACCGCTTGACCTTGAGTTGCGTAACTAACAATGGATCGCCTAATTTCTCTCAAAGTCCTCGCATGAACTCGTGTTGAAAGAACAAGCAATAGCTATGTTTCAATCTGATGCATAAAACTTGGTCCTCTAAGGATGCCAATACAGGGCTTATATAGCCTCTTGGGACGTGCATAGAGTCCCCAAACCTAGTACAACTCAACCCTATATGGTTTTAGATACGAACTCTTAAAAAAGGAAACTAGATTTTACAGCCGTCATATTTTTTCGGCCATAACTTTTGATCCGTGATGAATTTGATACTGGGGCCAGATCCATTGTGTAGCCCTTGAAAATATCTTTCCAACAAGTACAAGAACGCCTGAATCGGACTCCGTTTGTGAAAGTTATGACCTTTTTAGTAACTGCCTGACAGGCTGTCCCGAACCGAGTCCGAATTGAATTCTGAGTTGAATCCGAGTTGGAATTGGATTGAGCACGTGGGAAGTCTGAGTTGGGCTTCAAAATAGTATCCAAAACTTGTGCTCTAAGTTCTTGGGCTCCGTCCTTATACTCTCCCGCCACATGGGCTTTCTTTCCCCCTTCCACATGGGCTCCAACCAGCCACATGTGCTTCGTTCTTGTTGGCTCCATCCGCATGGGCTTTATTCCTTCATGTCTTTGGCACATAATGTGGTTATCCGCTTCCTTTTGCATCTCTATTGTTTTGCCATTGACAAACCTAAGAATACACCAAGTAATAACATGATGTAGTATTTCATCTTTATGAATGACAACATTAAGTATAGTTTGAAATGAGTTCACCTGGCCATATTTCATGCTCAATAATTCTTTCCAGTTGAATAAGATATTTAACGGAAAAGTACAAGACACGTGCATTTCCGCATCATCCTCCCCTTCTTCAAGAAAAGCCGTCCTCGGCTTTTGATAGCCTGAAATTGTGTTAAACAAAGGATACAACGTGTATGCATGGTATATATATTCGTCATCAATATTTCTTCGGCTTATCTCATCATAAAATTTTGAAGGTGTAGTAAACGAAAAGAATAACACATATGCCTGGTATATGTAAGAGTCAATTGTTGTGGCATTCTCACTATTTTGTCAAACCGATGAATATAGCAATGACTAAAAGATGTATGCTTTGCAATATTGTTTTTCACATCATTCTCCCTCCCATAAAATAAAGTCGTCCTCGACTTTTCTAAGCACATGGACAGATCCTTAATGGGCAAAATCAGATTTAAATGTGCTGACATGGGAAAGAAAATGTGGAGTGCTTTCCATGCTTCATGCGCTTACTGATTATTTTTACATGATTGTACACCAAGAATCGAACAACTAGATTTGTGAAATCTTTCTAAACAAAGACGTACTATTGTTTAAATGTATCTCATCATGATCATAACATGGCGCAAAAGATTGTTTATCCACAATTTGTAATTTCAAGTCAAGAAGCTTTTCACATGTAATGCAAATTCTATGAACATAAAATTTGTCATCTACACCATAATCTCCAATCAAATTGAACTTATACGTGTAGGCATGGGTACTAACTAGTGATTTTGAACATGAAATTTCAGCAACCTTATTAATCACACGAGATAGCTCGCTAGGAGTGTTAAACATGATATAGCATAAAGAATCATTAGGAGATATTCTAGTAAGAACTTCTTTGTAAGTAATCAATTCCACATTATGTAAATTAAGCATTGAAATTTTGGAACATGGAGTGTTCGGTTGATCATATGAGTTCTCACAATTACTCACCTTTGCATAATTAAATTTGGCACCACTATTGTTACCTTTATCGCCCTCCTCGATGATGTAGGTGCTGGGGTTTAAAATTATCGAGGATGCACCCATGGGACAGCAGGAACTTCATCCCGCCCCGTGGTTATCTCCTCCTCATTTGCCTCCAAAGGTGTCGCTTGTTGAATGTTCAATTCTTCATCTTTAATGTCAACCTGCACAATATGAGAAACAACACTAGAAGTAGATAGTAATATGTTAGTTTCAGATTCATCCTCCCTTTGTCTATCTTCTTCTTCTCGCTTTTCTTTTGGTGTCCCTCTAACACTCTCAATTTGGATGCTCTCAACCTCACATATGGTGGAATCACACAACTCACTCTTTTATCACTCTTACTCAATTTGGCTATGTGGCTCTCTTCCTCATATGGGTTGTGGTGTATCTCGGTAGTCATATGTAGTTTTGGAGTACCGTGCACACTTATGTCATTAGCGTGCGCCCCACGTAGAATGTGGTGTGCGAACATGGCACGCAGCTCCAAAAAGTTATTATTCATGGTCGATGCAATTGTTGAACCTCCTTCCCGAGGTGGTTCAGTCTGTGTGAACTTTCCCGAGCTCATTGCGCACGCTAGTGTTACCATCAAGAAGTTGTTGTTGTAGCATTTCGCGCAATCGAGTGTACTCGGTCCACGAATCGCGCGTCCGGATTAGGTGGATCCTCCTCGTGACTGACATGGAAACAACTCTCAAATAAGAAGCGAGGTTACATCCGGTTAGTAAAACAAAAACTCTCTCTATGCTTGCAACTTATCGTCCTGAAAACAAGGTAAACTTACCGCTCCAAAGTGAATCAAGGACGCCAAATCGACACTTGGGACAGCGAACGACCTCAACCCGGTAATGTATGAGCGTAACCAAGAGCAAGGGAGTACACAAACAGTGTAGGTGGAGCTTGGACAGGTATGTGTATAACCTATGCAATCTGATATTCAAGGTATTGTAAAGCTAAGTAATGATCCAAGCTAGAGTATTTGCCTATGTGCTGATCCAATTGGTTAAAGAGAAGTGTATGAACGCACACATAACGATAAATGGGACTTAATGCAAACAAAGGACATGAGCTAGAAAGAGGCAATCTGAAATTGAGATGAATAACTAGCCTGCTTTTGCACTAAGTACAATGAGAGACGCTAGCCAATTGCAATAGTTATGAATGTAAGGGCACAAGATTGCTCTATGAGAATAAGTGCACAAGCTGAAAATATGAACTAGGTTTTTTTACAGAGTTTTGGCCAACACTTTCTATTTTCACTGCTTTCTTGATCAAATCGCAGGAAACTTTCAGCTTTCTTCTTTTGTTTTTTTTTTTTGGCCAACCATCTTTTTTCTTCCCTTTGCACAAATTCAAGAATTCAGCAAGTGTAAATAATACTCAAGAACAGCCCTAACAAGCAATATCAAAAGCTAGTCTCAATTGATGAAAAGATATAAGTGAAGCTCAACTGTAGTAATTCTTTCTTTTCGGTCAGCTAGGGTTTGGCACAAGTAGTGATTTGTTTCTTTCAAGCCAAATCGCAGCAAACTTTCGGTTTTGAAGGAAGTGAATACTATCTCAAACTCTCCCCCAAAGAGAATTTGGATGGATCTCTTGAGAGCAATGTGGACAGCAAGGAATTTAGGATTCAAAAGTAAATGCAATTTACTCTTTTTTTTGTTGTTAATTGAGGAATTCAATCAACAATTTTGTAGGGTTTATGTGGACACAAAGATCAAGCTACGCGAAGGAAACACACGGATCAGCACGAAAACAAAACTCTAATGGACGAAAACTTAACAAAACGCACAAGAACTAAACAGATTAAACTACGGTTTTTGGTATTGCAATTTTTGGTTTAATGGAAGATAGGACAGAAAAACGAATCTAACTACGGGTAAAGAAGTTCTCACCGAGTAAACCTAGAATCTGATACCATATGATATGGGGATGGGTCCCGATCTTCTCAGTGAGGAACCGTGGATAGTTGATGTGAAGTAGACGATGTCTCTAGCTGAACACTCATGCCCATGCACGAACCCTCAACTCTTCGGAATACGCCCAAAACACACCGGATAGTTGTCGTCGCACGACCACAAGCGACGAACGCCAAGTCCCCAATTCCCAATGGAACGACCGCTTGACCTTGAGTTGCAGAACGAACAATGGATCGCCTAATTCTCTCTCAAAGTCCTCGCATGAACTCGTGTTGAAAGAACAAGCAATAGCTATGTTTCAATCTGATGCATAAAACTTGGTCCCCTCTAAGGATGCCAATACAGGGCTTATATAGCCTCTTGGGACGTGCATAGAGTCCCCCAAACCTAGTACAACTCAACCCTATATGGTTTTAGATACGAACTCTTAAAAAAGGAAACTAGATTTTACAGCCGTCATATTTTTTTCGGCCATAACTTTTGATCCGTGATGAATTTGATACTGGGGCCAGATCCATTGTGTAGCCCTTGAAAATATCTTTCCAACAAGTACAAGAACGCCTGAATCGGACTCCGTTTGTGAAAGTTATGACCTTTTAGTAACTGCCTGACAGGCTGTCCCGAACCGAGTCCGAATTGAATTCTGAGTTGAATCCGAGTTGGAATTGGATTGAGCACGTGGGAAGTCTGAGTTGGGCTTCAAAATAGTATCCAAAACTTGTGCTCTAAGTTCTTGGGCTCCGTCCTTATACTCTCCCGCCACATGGGCTTTCTTTCCCCCTTCCACATGGGCTCCAACCAGCCACATGTGCTTCGTTCTTGTTGGCTCCATCCGCATGGGCTTTATTCCTTCATGTCTTTGGCACATAATGTGGTTATCCGCTTCCTTTTGCATCTCTATTGTTTTGCCATTGACAAACCTAAGAATACACCAAGTAATAACATGATGTAGTATTTCATCTTTATGAATGACAACATTAAGTATAGTTTGAAATGAGTTCACCTGGCCATATTTCATGCGGCTCAATAATTCTTTCCAGTTGAATAAGATATTTAACGGAAAAGTACAAGACACGTGCATTTCCGCATCAAGTTTTCTCACCAGAGGGAATATTCTGAAAGATATTGCTGATCAAAGTTAAAGATATTCATAACTAGTTCTTGTCTCAACCAACTGTTGAATACATACTAGTTAGATGCCCGTGTGTTGTAACGAAATCTTAAACCTTACATAAGCACGCATGAAGAACATAACCAGGCGTTTTAAATGCTATATGAAACAAAGATAACATTTATTGATACTTCTATACCTTCCAAACATTTTAAAATTCCAGGTAAGTATGAAAGCATAGATTCCAAAGAATTAATCATTTTTGGAATGGCTTATAAAGAAATAGAATTATACAACTTAGCTGGTAGTTTGGTTTAAATTAAAGAAGTACAATGTTTACATTTAATCTCATAGTTTGGTTTCTTTAAATTAGATCGAGGAAATCGTGACGCGATACCTTAGATTATAGAAAACATATCTAAAAACAACATTATGTAACTAAAAAAATTGAAACTTCGACTGTGCTATTCACTCCGCACATTCGTGAGCTTCTACAAGATCATGGCCCAAAGACAAGACCGAATTGAGGTTACAGGATTAGCATGAAACAAATTAACATGAACATTTTCCTCTTAATCTTCAATATGCATCCATAAGATGAATGATTAGCTCCTAACAATAATGACACTACAAATATGGTGCATTGCACATTCTTCTTAGACCCACACTACTATAATCTCAAAGTAACTCTCCAAATCACTACAAGACTGTGCAGAGCAAAGAATATTTCAAACCAAAATCTATAGAACATTTTCGTGGAGACTGTCCTCGACATCGATCATCCGGAGCCCCAAACCGCTCGGTGGAGTGTGCATGTTTGTGTACAAATGGTTAATCTTGATTGGTGACACTGCAAACATTTGTGTTGAGACCATCGTGATCGCCGTCGAAACCATCGTGAGAACGTTAGGACCGTCCGAAGTTCCCCGCCGCACGCTCGAACCGTCCAATCTGATCGGCAGTCCAAAGCCGCACAAGACGGTCGGACCGTCCGACGCGCCGCTAATAGCCACACCGCCCGATCCCCAATCGGACGCTTAGAAAGTGTGTTGAAGGTTCGACCATTTGAAGGGTGCTGCAAATCGTGCCGCCCAAAGGAGATCGGACCATCCAAATTGAAGATATTTGCAGAGGCGCCAAGGCTGTTTAAATTTCCATGAGCATTTTTTAAATACTTAAAACTAGTCTTTGATAGATGCATTTGGGCTGCTCTTAAATTAATAATTTGAACTGAATACTATTTTGGGTCCATGCATCACTCATTTGGCTAACACTAAAAATATTTTAGAGAGAGAGACTCACATACCTCATTAGACTCAGAATGAGATTTTGAATCTATTTGAGTTAATTGTAGGGTAGCAAAAAAAAGAGAGCAAAAAAAGTGAGAAAAAGGCTGAACTTAGGTAAGTATTTTATGCTATAAATTTAGTTGAAATATTTAATTTCTTGAGCAATCTTGTGCCTTATTTTCATAATATTGCAATTAGCTAGTGTCTCTCATAGTACTTGTGAAAAACAAGCTAATTTATCTAGATTACTTTTATTTAGCTCATTTCTTTGCTTGCATTGAGTCACATTGATCGTTGCATATGCGTTCATACACTTCACTTATATTTTTTTGGATCAACACCTTGGCAATATTTTCTACCTTGGATTATTACTTAATTCAACAACATTGTGAAATTCAGATTGTGTAAGATAAATACTTCCTAATCAAACTCCACTAAATATCCTTCTCATGCAATTGTGTCACTTTTAAATCTGCTTGATCATCACTTGCTATTGTAGCCACCACCAAGTGAAAGTTTTTTTTGGCCTCAATTCATTTCGAAAGATAAGAACTTTACCGAGAGGAAAAGTCGATTGAATGAACTCCACATATCATACATATATTTATGGTTCCTGTGTCTTCTTTGTGCCACTAACTATGTTATGTGGAGACGACAATATGAGAAAGGAACATGATCTGAATTTTCCGATGACTCATTTTCAATTTCAAGCTTTGAGGAAATCTTTGCGCAATAAGTCCGCTGCCACCACTTCTACCTTAGAGGAGCAATGCATGAACATTTTCCTCTTAATCTTCAATATGCATCCATAAGATGAATGATTAACTCCTAACAATATGACACTACAAATACTGGTGGATTGCACATTCTGTTAGAAAAGTTGGCAAATTACGGCATATTTTAATCCAGAAATTAACAATTAAGATCATGACAAGTATTGTGCTAGTATCGCTCATTTTAGAACACCGAACAAAGGCAACTATCTCTAAGAACAAGATCGAAAAGATCAGAGACAAAGTGTTATACCAGAGGCGGGGCAGCGCGAGGCACCGGATGCGCCGCTCGCTCGCTTGACATGATCACCGTTCGATGTAGTCGATCTCGGTTAGTGCGGGACGAGGTACGGCGCGTCCCTCGAATGGCCTTCGAATTTGTCGATTTGCCGTGTATCGAATGCCACCGAAATAGCCGATCACGCGTCGTGGCTGAAGCGAGCGCACGAGCGCTCCCAAAACCTCGATCGCCCGCCTATCCGTGCAGATATCGCGGTGGACGTGGTTCCGAGGCTCGCTCTCCCAAACGCTCGCGGCGCGCAGGAGCTAGGATGGGGAAGCGAAAAAAACAGCGCATTTTATGGAACAATGGAGAATAGCTCACGATGAATCGCACAAGAGAGGAAGCCATTATGTGCCATCAATCACTAGTAACATCCACCATCAAAGCATCGCCATTAGAGAATAGCTCACGATGAATCGCACAAGGGAGGAAGCCATCATGTGACATCAATCACCGTAACATCCACCATCAAAGCATCGCCACTAGTAACGGAAAAGTCACCAATGCATATTCAACTCACGTGTAGCACATCTTCCACCCTTTTCAACTTCTCAACAGTGTAACTTGATTCCACCTATTTAAGTTGAGTTAATCTCCTCTTGATTTCCCATGTGGGATTGCCTTGGAATTTATTAGATTTAATTGAAATAAAATTGGGCCAACCCAATATACTCCAATAATCCCCACCAAATTCCAAGGCACATAAGAAATACTCTCATTTCCATCGTTGTTTGATATACCAGTTGTTTCGATGGAGATCTAAGTTGAACATCCACCTAGGTCGAGGATGCACTCATCCACAATCGAACAATGGACTATACCTTGAATTGTGATTTTGAAAGAAAAGCTTTACCAAAGCCCTTTATCGTACTAGGTCGCCAAATGCATCCCCTCGGTTTGGAGCGTATAAGTCATACTCCCTGGCCTTTCATGAACTTCTAGAGATCACCCAATCTCATAAACTGTGACCAGCAGTCAAGCTCAAATAGGTGTGTTCCTTATAAGATGTTCAGAGGACAACATCTCTGCTAAACAGTGCCACTCGGAACACATTAAGATATAAACCAACCTGCCATACAGATTAGGAGAGAAATGCATCTTTAATGGAATATGCCTTTTGCAAAGGTTCTCTCCTCCCATCAACAGATAGCTTGTTTCACCACCCTACTTCACGGATCTCCGATCACATAGGATAGGTTACCACTACAAAGCATGACTCATGTGGGTCTCAGGCCCATTTCCTTCGATGCATCATCTATCACATTACGTGATAGACCCTTTGTGAATTGGTCTGCCAAGTTCTTAGCCGTCTGGACATAGTCCAACGCTATTACTCCGGAGTTTTTCAGTTTTCTGACAGACTTCAACCACCTCTTCACATGCCTTGATGACTTCATGTTGTCCTTAGAATTGTTCACCTTGACAATCACCGTTTGATTATCACAATTCATCAAGATAGCCGGTATTGGTTTTTCAACAACCGCAAATCCATAAGGAGTTCACGGCCACTCGGCCTCAACAAATGGTAGTGTCTAATGTCGTGAGTTCGCTTCCATTGTTGACCTCGTTAAGATGGTCTGCTTGCAAGACTTCCATGAAACAACGCCATCTCCAAGTGTGAACACATATCCACTTGTGGCTTTAATCTTATCAGCATCAGAAATCCAATTTGAATCACTAAAATCCTCTAGTACCCTAGGGTACCGGTGTAGTGAATACCATAACTCACAAAGGTTCTTAAGATAGCGCATTACTCTCTCAAGAGCACGCCAATGATCATCTCCCGGATTTGAAACAAACCGCTTAGTTTGCTCACAAAGAAACGAGATGTCAGCCTCGTAGCGCTAGCTAAATACATAAGTGAGCCAATAACTGAGAATATCTCAACCGATCTCTTGTTATCCTTTTGTTTTTCCGCAAAGATCACACTAGCATCATAAGGTGTCTGAGCCGGCTTGCAATCACTATATCCAAAGCGACTCAAGACTTTTTCCACATAATGGGATTGTAAAAGTGTAACCCCACCATCACCTTTTCTCACTAGCTTTATATTTAGGATAACATCACCTCTTCCGGATCTTTCATCTCAAAATTTTGAGACAAAAATTCCTTGACCTCCTTAATCACATTAAGGTTTGTCCCAAAGATCAAGATGTCATCAACATACAAGCACAATATCACTCCTTCATCTCCACCATAGCGATAGTACACACATTTGTCGACTTCATTCACAACAAAGCCAGCAGATGTTAAAGTCCTATCGAACTTATCATGCCATTGCTTAGGTGCTTGTTTAAAGCCATACAAAGATTTCAACAATTTACACACCATTCCTTCTTGACCTTTTGCTACAAATCCATCTGGCTGATCCATATAAATCTCCTCCTCTAACTCTCCATTTAGAAAAGCTGTCTTAACGTCCATCTGATGAACGAGAAGACCATGAGAGGTTGCCAAAGAAAGTAGCACTCGGATTGTAGTCAATCGGGCAACTGGTGAGTAAGTATCAAAAAAAAATCTTCGCCTTCTTTTTGGGTATAACCCTTGGCCACAAGCCTTGCCTTATACTTTTCAATCGTACCATCAGGCCTAAACTTTTTCTTAAACACCCACTTACATCCCACAGGTTTGCATCCGTAAGGACGATCAACAACCTCCCAAGTTCCATTAGATATAATAGAATCCATTTCACTGCATCGCCTCCTTCCAATAGTCAAGACGGAGATGAATATGCCTCATCAATGGTTCTTGGAGTGTCATCCACGAGGTATACAATGTAGTCATCACCAAACGACTTTGCAGTCCTTTGTCTCTTACTCTTTCGAGTAGCTACGGTGTTATCTTCCTCGTGATTTTCCACAAATGTTTGTTCAACGTGTTCTATCGGATCAAACGATTGTGGGTTAATGCTAGTTCTTGACTAGAAGAGCTAGGCACCTCTTTCATCGAAACACATCCTCAAAAATGTAGCATCTCTCGATTCCATAATTGTACCAACATGCATGTCGTACTCCAGATTTTATTATTAAGAACCTATAACCCACGCTGTGAATAGCATAACCAAGAAAACACATCCACGGTTTTCGGTCCAAGCTTGCGCTTCTTTGAATTGGCACATTAACCTTGGCCAAACAGCCCCAAGTTCGCAAGTATGAGAGATTTAATCTTTTCTTTTCCCATTCCTCGAATGGTGTTACATCTTTATTCTTTGTAGGAACTTTATTTAGGACATGACTTGCAGTCAATATAGCCTCACCCCACCATTCCTTGGAAAGTCCCACTGTGTCTAACATGGCGTTAACCAATTCAGTTAGAGTGCGGTTCTTTCTTTCAGCAATCCCATTAGATTGAGGTGAATATGGAGGCGTCCTCTCATGAATAATACCATGTTCCTCACAAAATAAAGTGAACTCATTTGAAAAATATTCTCCACCACGATCCGACCTTATCCGCTTGATCTTTCTCTCAAGTTGGTTTTCTACTTCAGCTTTATAGATCTTAAAATAATGCAAAGCTTCATCTTTTGTTTTCAAGAGATACACGTAGCAAAATCTAGTACAATCATCTATCAACGTCATGAAATATCTCTTACCACCTTTAGTCAACACACCGTTCATCTCACTCAAATCAGAGTGAACTAGTTCTAAAGTGCCAAGTTTCTCGCCTCCGCGGCCTTGTGAGGCTTGCGAGGTTGCTTCGATTGCACACACACATGGCATTTAGAACCTTTGACCAAAGTGAATTTTGGGATTAAACTCAAACTAGCTAGCCGTGTCATGCAACCAAAATTAATGTGACAAAGTCGCGAATGCCAAACATTAGACTCATCAACATTACACACATGGTTAACAACATTGTTGTACATGTCCGATAAAGAAAAGCGGAACAAGCCTCCGCTCATAGCCTTTTCCAACAAATATCCCATATTTAGACAATACACATTTATTGGATTCAAACACAAGTTTATAACCATCTCTACACAATAGAGAACCGCTAACAAGATTCTTCTTTATTGAGGGGACATGCTGCACGCTCTTTAGTGCAGGATCTTTCCAAGTAAACTTCAGATCGACCGTGCCAACACCAAGAATGTAGCATGCTCCATTTCCCATCAACAACGAAGAATTCCTCCCGACCGATAAGATGAAAATAAGGAAATGTCAAGCACATACATGAATATTCGCTCCGTGTCAACCCACCACTCTGTGAATGATGATCGAAAGAACGAAGAGGTAATAGATTACCGCACTCGACGTTCGCCTCGCCTCGCCAATAATCATATTAGCTGACTTTTCTCGCTTATCCTTGCGGTCCGACAATCCTTAGCCCAATGGCTAGAACTACCGCACACAAAGCAGTTGCCCTTCTCCTTGTTCTTCTTCTTAAAAGTGGTTGTTTGATTAATCTTCTGCTTGTTTTCAGGCTTATTCTTCTTTTTCTTATTGTGGAAGCCATTGAAGTTTTTCTTCTGCACCAAATTGGCGCTAGAACTTCCACAATTCCTTTCCGCGAGTGTCTTTTGCCCTTGCCTTCTCCTCAACATCCAAAGAGCCAATGAGGTCGGTCACACCAACTCTTGTCTCTTATGTTTTAGAGAAGTGGCAAAACCCGACCAAGAGGGTGGCGACTTAGCAATAATGCCTCCCGCCACAAACTTGTCCGCAACACGCACGTGAAATATTCGAGTTCTTTTGCCGAGCTCAATCTCATGAGCCTGCTCTACTACAGAACGGTCATCAACCATCTGATAATCGTAGAACTTCTCCATGACGTACAGCTCACTCCCGGCATCAGAAACACCGAACTTAGCCTCGAGTGCATCCCATATCGCTGCGATCGGCAGCGACATATACACATCCACGATGCTTTCACCAAGACGCTAATTACGGCACCACTAAACAAAGTTATCGTGAACCTCGAATGCGATCCACTTCAGAGAAAGCGCCTTCGAGTTTACCCCGATGCACGTAATATACATGCATGGTCATCACCATAGCACCATTCTCGCACGCCATCTCTTGTAGTTAGTGCCATCGAACACATTCGGTTTCAGCAGCAGGCAAAGCCAAGAATCAAAATTGCCTATCGTGTTTTTGGATTGTTAGAAAAGTTGGCAAATTACGGCATATTTTAATCCGAAATTAACAATTAAGATCATGACAAGTATTGTGCTAGTATCGCTCATTTTTAGAACATCGAACGATTGCAACTATCTCTAAGAACAAGATCAAAAGATCGAGACAAAGTGTTATACCCAGAGGCGGGGCGGTGCGAGGCACCGGATGCGCCGCTCGCTCGATTGACATGATCACTGCTCGATGTAGTCGATCTCGGTTAGTGCAGACGAGGTACGGCGCGTCCTCGAATGGCCTTCGAATTTGTCGACTTGCCGTGGTTTGGAATGCCACCGAAATAGCCGATCACGCCGGTCTGAGCGGCGATCGCCGAGCGCTCCCAAAAACCTGATCGCCCGCCTATCCGTGCAGATATCGCAGCTGGACGTGGTTCCGGAGGCCTGCTCTCCCAAACGCCTGTGCGCGCAGGAGCTAGGATGGGGAAGCAGAAAAACAGCGCATTTTATGGAACAATGGAGAATAGCTCACGTATGAATCGCACAAGAGAGGAAGCCATTATGTGCCATCAATCACTAGTAACATCCACCATCAAAGCATCAGTTACTAGAGAATAGCTCACGTATGAATCGCACAAGGGAGGAAGCCATCATGTGACATCAATCACCAGTAACATCCACCATCAAAGCATCAGTTACTAGTAACGGAAAAGTCACTGAATGCATATTCAACTCACGTGTAGCACATCTTCCACCCTTTTCAACTTCTCAACAGGTGTAACTTGATTCCACCTATTTAAGTTGAGTTAATCTCCTCTTGATTTCCCATGTGGGATTGCCTTGGAATTTATTAGATTTAATTGAAATAAAATTGGGCCAACCCAATATACTCCAATACATTCTTCTTAGACCCACACTAGTATAATCTCAAAGTAACTCTCCAAATCACTACAAGACCTGTGCACAGCAAAAAATTTCAAACCAAAATCTATAGAACATTTTCGTGGAGACTATCCTCGACATGAGATCATCTGGAGCCCCGAACCGTCTGGTGGAGTGTGCATGTTTGTGTACAAATGGTTAATCTTGATTGGTGACACTGCAAACATTTGTGTTGATATGTCTCTATGTCAGATAACCGAGACAAATTGATGAGTTATCACTCTAGCATCTGTCCATGGACTGTGGTAGAGTATGAAAGTCATGGAATGGGATCTGCATCCTCTATCATTGTTTCAAACTGCATAAACCTATTAAACATAAGATCCCTTTCTGCAGAAAGGTAAAACTAGAGGAGAATAGTTACTGGGGCTTACAAATTTACTACACTCAAAATTTCAGATACACCAAGGGCAAGCATAAGTAATATATTTGATAAAAAATAAGTAGAATCTGAAAGTGTTACTCAGTTCATACTTTATAATCTATCAATATTAAAGACAAATTAATAGAGAAAACATAAACAGCAAATATGCCAAGTCATCAGGCAATTCAAAAGATTGTACCGTTGTAAGGATAAGTTTTCTTTCTTCCCTATGTCATGTGTAAATGTAGGTGGAAATGAAATAAACACAATGAACCATAAATGTTATTCCTAAATGAAGAACTTACATACAGGATTATGCATGTCTTCGGCAATTCAAATTTGCACAAGCATTGAATGCAACAGTCCCAACAAATAGTGCAGAAAATATGTCATCATGCCAACCTGTTGTCATGAGAAATCGTCATGAATCTGTTGAGGAACCGTCGCTAGAGACCAGTCCGATCGGATCCTCTGCTTAGAACAAGAACGAATCAATCACAGAAACACAGAATAATAGATTGAACACAGAGAGAGGTAGAGAGAACTCCTGGTCTTTCTTTATTGCTTCAATTCAATAGGGTACAAAATCAGCCATATGGCTCTATTTATAGGAGAGGGTGAGGTGCCCAATATGGATAGGGACTCGTTTAAACGGAAAGAATCCGTTTAAACGGAAACCCTTATCCCTGGTTTCCTAATACTCCCCCTTGGGCACTCATCCGACATACTCATGCCTCATTAAAACTCCATAAAAACCCAGTGGGAAAAATTTGGAGAAAGAGTACATGATGCATGTTATGCTGCGATTGCATGAATTGCCTCATTAAAAACCTTAGTCGAGAAACTTCAGGAAAACTCGTCAAGAGAAAATGAGTACAATTCACCCAACTTCATCTAGTCTTCAGGACTTTTATTCTTTGGGTACTTGATCTTCAGGATCAAGATTTACTAATGGGCTTGAGAGAATTCTCCCCCTGAATTCTGCACTTCTCTAAGTCTCATCATACCGATCCCTCGCACGCATCTTTCAAAACTAGATGCGGGGAGTGACTTTGTGAATAAATCTGCTAGATTTTCACAAGACTTAGTATGCAGTACTTTAATCTCGTCCATCTTTTGCAATTCATGAGCATAGAAGAACTTGAGGTTGATATGCTTTATAAGATGACTCTTCATATAGCCCGTTTGTACTTGTGCAACGCAAGCGGCATTATCTTCATAGATAATTGTGGGGTTTTGCACAATGTTCATTCCACATGACTGCTATATGTGGTGAACCATTCGGCGTAGCTGCGCATTCACGTGCGGCTTCATACAGCCGCTATAATTTCGGAGTGATTCGCCGAGGTAGCTACAAGGCTTTGTTTAGACGATTTCAGAAATTGCAGTTCCACCACACAGAATACATAGCCTGCTTGTGACTTTGCGGTATCGCGGTCGACAGTACCCAAAGATCTGCATAGCCAATCAAGTTCAGTCTTGATTCTTTCAGAAACAATCCAAGATCCTTGCTTCCTTGGAGATATCGGAAGATATCCTTTATGCCCTGCCAATGCCTTTTGGTGGGCTCTGCACTATACCTTGCTAATGATTCACGGCAAAGGCAATATCCGGTCTAGTGCAGTTTGCTAAGTACATGAGTGCTCCAACTGCACTCAAGTATGGGAATTCGGTCCCAGACTTCTCCCCTCTTCCCTAGGTCGGAAAGGATCTTTTCTTGCTGTAAAGATCTCCGATCATCGGTACTTTTGATGAGAATGCTTTCTCAAAGCCGAATCTTTCCAAAGACCTTCAGGTGTAGGTCGATCGATGTACCAAGACTCCTCCAGGACATGCTCAAGCTGCAGCCCAAGCAAAACTTGGTCTTGCCTAAATCTTTCATTTCAAACTCGACTCCAAGTAGGAGCTTGCTTCTTTTATATCTTCCATTGTCCGATGATATTCGGATCATCTACATACACCGAGATTATCTGTAATCCATTCGGGATCGTCGTATAAATACACAAGGACAGTCTTCATTGTTCGTGTAGCCTTTCTTACAGAGAAAGTCGCTTAAGCGATTATACCACATTACGCTGATTGCTTCCATATAGGGACTTTCTAAGCTGCACACATTGACATGATTTCTATTTGCTCTGCCTTGGTTCTGGAGAGGAATTCCTTCAGGACTTTCATATAAATCTCAATCCAAGTTACTATAAAGGTATGCACGATTACAACATCCATCAATTTTATTTCTAAATTCAAGTTCACGCCATTGAGATCAAATATCTAAAGGTAATTCCACTCATGACTGGGAGTAGGTTTCTTCATAATCAACTGCAGGATGTTGAGTGAAACCTTGTGCTACCAAATTTTTGCTTTGTATCTTACTACTGCTTCTTTCATTTCTCTTTCGAACAAATACCCACTTGTGCCCTACAGGTGCACATAGGGAGGTGTATGGCATACGGCCCAAATACCTCTCTTTGTTCAGAGATAGCACTCGGTTGCTATTGCCTTCTTCCAATCATCTCAATCTGATCTTTTCTTACATTCAAATGAGCGATGCGCAGCTCGGAATCAAGATCAATGATTGTGGCAATTTTCTTTAAGTAGATATCGACATTGGTCGTTGTCCTGTTTAGGACTCTCGTGTGCACATAATTTATAGCTATTTCTTCATAAGTTGCTTCTTCGGAGCTTCATCTTGCACATCGCTTCTTTCAATTGCGATGTCAAGTTCCTTTAGTTGTTCGCCCGATGTGTGCGCACACATCCATGCCGATGGGGATATTCAGATCCGTATGTCCTTTTCAACAGTGTCATACTTGTGCTAGGTCTCAACCGCTCCCCTTCTCATTCCGGGGACTTTAGTGATCGGTGTGATAAGTCCTTCTTATCCTTTTCACCAGGCGTCCCCGGTTACTTAGGATTCGAGGAGCCGGAGTTCTCGCCCTCTTTTTTCCGAGGCCTCGGACGAGATTGGGGATACTTCGCTTTCTTTGGTATTTCAACCTCTCCAAAGGCAAAGGCGTGCGAGCACATGCGACTTAGTCACGCTCTTCAAATCACTAAAGTGATCAGGCAGTTGATTCGCTAATGCTTGCAAATCAATTATCTTCTGGACTTCTCTTGTCTTCTGGACTTTTATTGTCTTCTGGACTTTTCTATTTGCTTTACTAGTGCGTGGGTCATGTGCAGGAATTCCCGTGGCTTCCACGTCATTTTTCGACATTCTTCATCAAGGGGTTGATTTCCTCCCCCTAATGTCGGGAAATTATCCTCATCAAAATGCAGTTAGCGAAGCGGGCAGTATGCAAATCTCCCGACATGGGTTCCAAATACCTGATTATGAATGCAGTCTCACAACGAACATATATCCCAGTCTGACGGAGAGGGCCCTTTTCAGTTCGTTGCGGAGGTGGTATAGGTTCATAAACCTTACATCTAAACCTCCTGAGATGAGAATTTTTCAGTAGTGACCCTTGCGCTAGTTGCATAGGTGAATGGATGTTGTAGGTCAAAGGTCTAAAGTTGATGAGATTCGCTGCATGTAGGACTGCGTGTCCCCAACATGTAGCTGACAAATTACAATTCTGCAAGAGGGGTCGGGCAATAAATTTAATTCTCTTGATTAAAGCCTCTGCCAAACCGTTCTGGGTATGGACATGCGGTACCGAATGCTCAACTGCAATCCCCATCGCCATGCAATAATCAATAAATGCCTTTGAAGTAAATTCTCCGGCATTGTCCATTCTGATGGACTTGATGCGATGATCAGGGAACACATTTCTGATGCGAATGATCTGCGAGATCAATTTGGCGAAAGCATGGTTTCTTGTGGATAATAAACCCACATATGACCACTTTGAGGAAGCATCAATGAGCACCATGAAATACCTAAATGGCCCTGAGATGGGCTGAATAGGACCGCAAATGTCTCCCTGGATGCGTTCCAGAAATGCAGAGACTTCATCCTTCACTTTCAGAGTGGAGGGTCTAGTAATTAATTTCCCGGTGGCACATGCAGGGCACACAAAATCTTCATGATTCGGGAAATTCTTCACATTAATATTATGCCCGTGAGAATTGTTAATTATATTTCTCATCATCCTAAGACCTGGGTGGCCTAATCTGTCATGCCAGAGAGCAATAGTTAGTTGAGCTTCGAATCATCTTCGTAGCGAGTAGACGCTGCAGGCGCCTTAATGTTGGTATAATATAGCCACACGTGTTCATGCCATTATAAACTGAATAAATGAATGAATTATTTCAAAATCATCCAACCATTACGAGAAGACAAAAATAAAGTACCATCTATGCAAGATCTAACTTGTCCATTTAATGCAAAATAAATGACAATTAACGTCTTGATACGGGGAGTGGTCCCGATCTTCTCAGTGAGGAATCGTGGATAGTTGATGTGATGTAGACGATGTCGCTAGCTGAACACTCGTGCCCATGCACGAACCCTCAACTCTTCGGAATACGCCCAAAACACACCGGATAATTGTCGTTGCGCGACCACGTTTACTTAACGCCAAGTCCCCAATTCCCAACGGAACGACGGCTTGACCTTGAGTTGCGAACTAACAATGGATCGCCTAATTCTCTCTCAAAGTCCTCGCATGAACTCTGGTGTTGAAAGAACAAGCAATAGCTATGTTTCTATCTGATGCATAAAACTTGGTCCCCCTCTAAGGGTGCCAATACAGGGCTTATATAGCCTCTTGGGACGTGCATAGAGTCCCCCAAACCTACTACAACTCAACCCTATATGGTTTTAGATACGAACTCTTAAAAAAGGAAACTAGATTTTACAGCCGTCATATTGTTTCGGTCATAACTTTTGATCCGTGTCGAATTTGATGCTGGGGCCGGATCCATTGCGTAGCCCTTGAAAATATCTTTCCAACAAGTCCAAGAACGCCTGAATCGGACTCCGTTTGTGAAAGTTATGACCTTTTAGTAACTGCCTGTCAGGCTGTCCGAACCGAATCCGAATTGAATTCTGAGTTGAATCCGAGTTTGAATCCAATTGACCTTGTGGGAGGCACGAATTGGGCTTGAATTCCTGGGCTTTTTCTTCTTGCTTGACCCATGTGAGCTTCTCCTCCCACCCTTTGGCTCCGGCCTCATTCTCCACCCTCGCGGTTCCAAATGCTTCACAATGTTCAAACTCGAGAATGCCCAAAACACTTGCATGAGGTAGTACCCAATTCTCATCAATAATAATAGAGTCATTAAGAAACAAAAGCACTGTTGATTTAGAAGTTTAGCTCGCTCTAGTCAATGGACCAACATGTACTTCTGCACTTGTATTACTTGTAGCTTCACTTATGGTGTCCATCTCAGAAGTGCATGACCACCAATAGGAGGAGATGTATAAGTGTTAGGGATGCCCTCATCATCCTCTCCTCTTGAAAAGGCGTCGTCCTCGACGCTGGATCGTCACCACCAAAGAAAGGTGACAAATCAGCGACATTGAACGTAGAGCTCACGCCATAGTCATCGCCGGAAGCTCTATCTTGTAGGCATTGTCATTGATTTTCGCAAGTACCTTGAAAGGCCCATCACCACGCGGTAGTAACTTAGACTTGCGACGGTCCGAAAACGATCCTTACGGTAATGTACCCAAACCAAATCACCTGGTTGAAAACCATCCGCTTCCTTTTCTTGTTCGCCTTATCAAGATAATACTTGACCTTGCGCTCTATCACTTCTTTTGTCTTGAGATGCAACTTCTTCACATATTCAGCTCGCTTGGACGCCCATATGAGTATGTTGTTGATCGAAGTGGCAACAAATCAAGCGGTGTAAAGGGCTTGAAACCATAAACTACCTCAAATGGACACATCTGCGTAGTGGAATGCACGCCCGATTATAAGCGAATTCCACGTGCGGCAAACAATCCTCCCACTCGCGCAGATTCTTCTTGATCATGGTCCGAGTAGCATCGAAGTGTGCGGTTCACCACCTCTGCTTGACCATCGCTTGGGGATGACAAGTTGTATTGAATAACAACTTCGCCCCCAGTTACTCCCAAAGTGTCTTCCGTAGTAGCTCATGAACTTCACGTCGCGATCCGATACAATAGTACGCGCACGCCATGTAGCCTCACAATCTCCTGAAAAACAAGTCGCAATATGCGACGCATTGTCGCTCTTGTGGCACGGAATAAAGTGTGCCATCTTCAAAAACGATCCACAACGACAAAAACAGATCGCGCCCCTCTTAGTTCTAGGCAGTCCTAAAACAAAATCCATACTAATATCCTCCCATGGGGCATTGGGAGCAGGTAAAGGGGTATACAAACCGTGTGGATGCATCGTCGATTTTGCTTTGTGGCAAGTAATGCATCGTTGCACATACCTCTCCACATCTCGCCTCATCTTAGGCCAATAAAAGTGATCGCTCAAGATAGACAACGTCTTCTCACGGCCAAAATGTCCCATCAATCCACCCGCATGTGATTCCTGCATAATAGCAAACGCACGGAGGATTCGGAACACATAATTTGTTAGTGCGAAACAAAACCCATCATGGATGTGAAATTTATCCCAGCCTTTTCCTCTTTGCAATGTGCATAAGGGACAGAAAATTCATGGTCATAAGCATATAACTCACGCAAACTCGCTAAACCAGGACGTGCACTCCTAAGTGAGTTAAAAGCACACTTTTCCTAGAAAGAGCATCAGCTACCACATTTTCCTTTCCTTCTTATATTTCACAATGTAAGGAAACGACTCAATGAATTCGACCCATTTGGCATGTCTACGGTTCAGGTTTGCTTGGCCTTTTAAATACTTCAAAGCCTCGTGATCCGAATGAATAATAAACTCTTTAGGCCATAAATAGTGTTGCCAAGTTTCTAACGTGCGCACTAACGCATAAAGCTCTTTGTCATAGACCGGATAATTCAATTGAGCACCATTCAGTTTCTCACTAAAATAAGCGACCGGTCTACCCTCTTGCATTAAAACACCACCAATACCCAATCCACTAGCATCACACTCAATTTCAAAATTTTTAGTGAAATCAGTAAAACAAGCAACGGTGCTTGGTCAAGCGCCTCTTAAGTTCGAAAAAGCATTTTCTTGCGCTACCCCCACACAAATTCAACACCCTTTTAGTAAGTTCATTCAAAGGGCAGCGATGGTGCTAAAATCCTTCACGAAACGCCGATAAAAACCAAAGAAGACCATGAAAACTCCTAATTTGACCGACGCTCATAGGAGTAGGCCAATTTTAATAGCTTCAATTTTAGACTCATCTACTTCAACTCCTCGTGCGAAACAACATAGCCCAAAAAGATGACACGATCTTTGCAAAAGTACACTTCTCTAAGTTACCAAATAACTTATTCTCACGCAAAACTTGTAGAACTTGTCTAAGATGGTCTATGTGTTCAGATTCAGTGTGACTGTAAATCAGAATATCATCAAAATACACAACCACAAATTTACCAATGAAATGCCTTAAAACATGATTCATTAAGCGCATGAATGTACTAGGTGCATTAGTTAAACCAAAAGGCATGACTAACCACTCATACAACCCAAATTTTGTTTTAAAGGCTGTTTTCCACTCATCCCCTTCATGCATTCTAATTTGATGGTAACCATGCGCAAATCTATCTTAGAGAAAATAATAGACACCACTCAATTCGTCTAGCATATCATCTAAGCGAGGTATAGGATGACGATATCGAATTGTGATATTATTAATCGCTCGACAATCTACGCACATACGCCATGAACCATCTTTCTTAGGAACTAAAATAACAGGAACAGCACAAGGGCTTAAGCTTTGCGTACATACCCTTTGGAGAGAAGCTCTTGTACTTGTTTCGAATTTCCTTTGTTTCCTCGGGATTGGTGCGATACGGTGGTCGGTTTGGCAGCGACGCTCACGGAATCAAGTCGATCTTATGTTCTATCCCGAAGTGGTGGGAGCCTCGCTGGTACTTCTTCCGAAAGACGCCATCAAATCTGTAAAGCGAAACAACACCACTAGGAAGAGAAGTTAAGTCATTAGTCGAAAGCAATGCATCTTTGTACAGAAGACAACGTGCACCAAATTAGGATCGCGCAGAAATCCTCATCTACGATTTGGTGGCTAACATCACTAAATTCTTTGCTCCTCTTGTTTCTTGTTACCACTCGGATGGTCTCTCGCGCTTGTGCACTCTCAACATGCATCTCAATTTTCGGCATGGAGGAATTGACAATCATTTGCGGTGTAAGCGGCTTCAAGATGATATCCATATTGTTCCATCGAAATGTGTAGCGATTTGTACGCCCATCATGAAGAGCGGAACGGTCATATTGCCATGGCCGTCCCAAGAGCAAGTGACACACCGTCATAGGCACAACATCACATCCACGAGATCGTGTACTTCCCAATAGCAAATGTCACACGCACCATATAGTTCACCTTCACTTCCTCCTTGTCGCTCAGCCATTGCACATGATAAGGACGCGGATGTGGCAAATACTTCAAACCCAACTTGTGACACATATCCTTGCTAGCCAGATTGTGACAACTGCCGCCATCAATGATCACTTTGCATACCTTACCCATATCAAGCTTGGCCCAAGTCTGAAACAAATTGCACCGCTGTTCGAGTGATGGTGATGGCATGACACTAAGCACCTTGGGCGTGCAAACAATGGAGTACTGCTCAGTGGTAGGGAACTCAGGATCACACTCACATTGTTCTATGTCATCAGTGTGCAAGACTGCCTGTGCATCGGGCGACTCATCATCACTAGCTGAAACATAACCACCATCCTCTGTGACAAGCATAGTTCTGACATTTGGGCAGTCCCTCTGAAAATGGCCAACGCCCTTGCACTTGTGGCAAATAATGTCACGTGAACGTCCTGTCGACCCCATAGACGAGGTCACACTAGCGCGGGCGCCATAGGTCGACGCACCGTGATGGTGTACTCTCCGACTTCTTACTTGCGGAATCGCGCATTGCCGAATTGCTTGCAGCCGAAGTGCTCTTGTTTGGTTGGCTGTTGTTATATGTTTGTCCCGGACTGGCTGACGAACGTGACCGGGCAGCGAACCGGGCGTCTTCAATCACTTGTCGCTCGGCTTCGCGTGCTTGGTGCAGCAACTCAATCATATCATTATATGGATGGTGATTGACAATGCGCTTGACAGCATGATTCATGCCGGCTAGAAATCTTGCCATGGTCTGTTCTTCATTCTCGCGAACATCTGCATGTATCATGATAGTCTCCATTTCCTTATGATATTCATCAATTGATTTCATACCTTGTCGCAGCCCCATCAACTTCTCAAAGAGTGAGTGCTTGTAGTGGTGCGGTACAAAGCGTGCCCGCAAATGCCGCTTCATTTGCTCCCGTGTTATAATTGGCAACTCATGGCGCTCCATGCGCTTACGGATGAACTGCTCCCACCAATGTGTGGCGTAATCATCCAAGCCATTGGATGCAAGCAACAGCTTTTTCTCATTGGAGTAGTTGTTCATCCGAAACAACTTATCAACTTTCAGCTCCCAAGTGAGGTATTGTTCCACATCTGTACCACCTGAAAATATAGGAAGAGTAAATTTGGGCTTAGCAACAAGATCCTCGGCGTCATCGTGGCGAGGACGCTGCACGTTGTTGCGGTGATGGCGTCGCTGCTCATCGTAGTCGCCGATGGGAAAATCATCATTCAGCGCTCGTCCGCATCAGCACAAGGCACACCTCCGCCGTGGGCACCCTGTGGTATAACTCCACCCTGACCGCCATTGCCTCGGGCCGGCCCACGTGCTTGAGGGCGTGCTGCGGCCGCCATCCCGATGTGTGGCGGTACTGCCATGCGACGCGCCTGGTGTTGACGCCTCCTCATCCGCACGAATAGCACGTTCCTCCTCGGCCTCATTGTGCAAAATGGTCGGAGGACCGTGCACACTTGTGGCATCAGCGGGTGCATCCCCACGTAGATTGTGGTGTGTGAACATGGCACGCAGCTCCAGAAAGTTATTGTTCATGCTCGCACGCAATTGTGTGACTTCCTCTCCAAGGTTGTTCAGTCCAGTCTGAACTTCCCCAAGCTCATCGCGCACGCCATTGTCACCATCATGAAATTGTTTTTGGAGCATCTCGCGCAACCGAGTGTACTCGATCCATGTAACCAGGCGTCCGATTAGGTGGATCCTCCTCGTGACTGACATGGAAACAACTCACAACCAAGAAACGAGTTATATCCGGGTTAGTAAAACAAAAGCTCTCTCTATGTCTACAACTAATCATCCCGAAAACAAGGCAAGCTTACCGTTCCAAAGTGAATCAAGGACAGCGAATCGACACCTGTGATAGCGAACGACCTCAACCCGGTAATGTATGAGCGTAACCAAGAGCAAGGGAGTACACAAACAGGTGTAGGTGGAGCTTGGACAGGTATGTGGAGAACCTATGCAATCTGATATTCAAGGTATTGTAAAGCTAAGTAATGATCCAAGCTAGAGTATTTGCCTATGTGCTGATCCAATTGGTTAAAGAGAAGTGTATGAACGCACACGCAACGATAAATGGGACTTAATGCAAACAAAGGAACTGAGCTAGAAAGAGGCAATCTGAAATTGAGATGAATAAATAGCTCGTTTTGCACTAAGTACAAGGAGAGACGCTAGCCAATTGCAATAGTTATGACTGTAAGGGCACAAGATTGCTCTATGAGAATAAGTACACAAGCTGAAAATATGAACTAGGGTTTTTTTTTTACAGAGTTTTGGCCAACACTTTCTAGTTTCACTGTTTCTTGATCAAATCGCAGGAAACTTTCAAGCTTTCTTCTTTTCTTTTCTTTTTTAACTTACTCCTTTTTTTTTTGGCCAAACTACTGTTTTCTTCCCTTTGCACAAATTCAAGAATTCAGCAAGTGTAAATAATACTCAAGAACAGCCCTAATAGCAATATCAAAAGCTAGTCTCAATTGATGAAAAGATATAAGTGAAGCTCAACTGTAGCAATTCTTTCTTTTCGGTCAGCTAGGGTTTGGCACAAGTAGTGATTTTTTTCTTTGAAGCCAAACGCAGCAAACTTTCAGTTTTGAAGGAAGTGAATACTATCTCAAACTCTCCCCAAAGAGAATTTGGATGGATCTCTTGAGAGCAATGTGGACAAGAAGGAATTCAGGATTCAAAAGTAAATGCAATTTACTCTTTTTGTTGCTAATTGAGGAATTCAATCAACAATTTTGTAGGGTTTATGTGGACACAAAGATCAAGCTACGTGAAGGAAACACACGGATCAAAGACGAAAACAAAACTCTAATGGACGAAAACTTAACAAAACGCACAAGAACTAAACAGATGAAACTACGGTTTTGGTATTGCAATTTTCGGTTTAATGGAAGATAGGACAGAAAACGAATCTAACTACGGGTAAAGAAGTTCTCACCGAGTAAACCTAGAATCTGATACCATATGATACGGGGAGTGGTCCCGATCTTCTCAGTGAGGAATCGTGGATAGTTGATGTGATGTAGACGATGTCGCTAGCTGAACACTCGTGCCCATGCACGAACCCTCAACTCTTCGGAATACGCCCAAAACACACCGGATAGTTGTCGTTGCGCGACCACAAGCGACGAACGCCAAGTCCCCAATTCCCAACGGAACGACGGCTTGACCTTGAGTTGCAGAACGAACAATGGATCGCCTAATTCTCTCTCAAAGTCCTCGCATGAACTCTGGTGTTGAAAGAACAAGCAATAGCTATGTTTCTATCTGATGCATAAAACTTGGTCCCCCTCTAAGGGTGCCAATACAGGGCTTATATAGCCTCTTGGGACGTGCATAGAGTCCCCCAAACCTACTACAACTCAACCCTATATGGTTTTAGATACGAACTCTTAAAAAAGGAAACTAGATTTTACAGCCGTCATATTGTTTCGGTCATAACTTTTGATCCGTGTCGAATTTGATGCTGGGGCCGGATCCATTGCGTAGCCCTTGAAAATATCTTTCCAACAAGTCCAAGAACGCCTGAATCGGACTCCGTTTTTGAAAGTTATGACCTTTTTAGTAACTGCCTGTCAGGCTGTCCGAACCGAATCCGAATTGAATTCTGAGTTGAATCCGAGTTTGAATCCAATTGACCTTGTGGGAGGCATGAATTGGGCTTGAATTCCTGGGCTTTTCTCTTCTTGCTTGACCCATGTGAGCTTCTCCTCCCACCCTTTGGCTCCGGCCTCATTCTCCACCCTCGCGGTTCCAAATGCTTCACAATGTTCAAACCTGAGAATGCCCAAAACACTTGCATGAGGTAGTACCCAATTCTCATCAATAATAATAGAGTCATTAAGAAACAAAAGCACCTGTTGATTTAGAAGTTTAGCTCTGGCTCTAGTCAATGGACCAACATGTACTTCTGCACTTGTATTACTTGTAGCTTCACTTATGGTGTCCATCTCAGTAAGTGCATGACCACCAATAGGAGGAGATGTATAAGTGTTAGGGATGCCCTCATCACGTCTCATGCATTCTGTGCATCAGACGGAATCAACTAGAAAGTCATTGACTTCTTCGGCTATGTTTTCAGGAGTGATGTTCTCTTCAAGAGAAATCATGGAGGTGGCTGCCTCTAGGTCGTAAGGGGGTCCTGCTGCCGGGATGGACTCAACCTCCATCATTTCAGGCAGCGGCTCATGATGCTCCCCCTCAACAGCTGCAAAGTGAGCTTTAGGCTGCCCTTTGCCATTCTTCTTCTGGGCTTGGTGGGCATCAATGACATGCTGCGGTGCTTTACAGATCCGTGACCAATGCCCCTACTTGCCACATTTGTAGCAACCTTGGTTCTGCTGGCCATAAGGTTTGCCACTCTCCTTAGCCCTTTTGTCACTTGGAGCATCTGATTTGCCTTTCTGGGCAACGGTCTTACCCTTCTTTCCCATTCTTTTCATCAAGGGCTTTCGCACCTTGTAGCTTCCAGCGTTGGCTTCATGGCCACTGGAGCTGCTTGGTGGCTGAGAGACGTAATTCTTGCGGAGAAGTTCGTCCTGAGCCTCCGCAACCTACATCATATCAATCAATTCGGCGTACTCCTTGTAGCCGTCTTGACGATAGTTGCGGGCGGGTATGACAAACATTGGGGTGAAAGGTGGGCAGGTCTTCTCAATCTTCTGCTCATCTGTGATCTGCTTGCCACAGAGTTGAAGATTGGAACAAATTCTGTGCAAGGCAGAATTGTACTCCCCGACCGTCTTAAAATCGGCAAACCTCAGTCCGATCCACTCCTGCTCTGTTTGAGTAAGAATGGTGTACTTTAGCCTCTCAAACCGCTTTTTGAGTGCGGTCCGAGTGCTAAGCGCTTTTCTCGCCATATACTCATTCTTGAGAGTATTGCGTAGGTGGTGCCCGAGAAAATGAAGTGCCCGATCATTTTCCTCAGATGTAGGTTTGGCGTCATGCCGTCCGCCAATCCCAATAGCTGCGCGGAGCTTCCTGGCTCCAAGTACTATCTCGACATCAGATGCCCACGTCAGATAGTTTTTGCCATGCTGGGCAAGCTCCTCGAACTCCCGGTTCGTGATTACAGTCATCTACATGTGATGAATGGAACATATAAGTTTACTTCAGGTAAACATGCATGGAATTATTTACTGCAGGTAAATAAATGGTACAATAAATTCTCGTAATATTTCAAAAAAAAAATTTATATACATTTTCCATAATTTACTGCTAATTTTCAGTGATTAAAAGTAATTAAATAATTACAATTAATCAAAACAGTAAATAAATACAGAAAATATATAAAACAATAATGGCATAAATAAACAAGCCTCAAATGCTGAAAATAATGCAAAATTCGGGTTCCCGAGACCCTTTTATGCTAGAATACAAATTTTCAGCAAATTTTGCATTTTCTGGGGGTCTATACGTAAAATTTTCAATTCAGAGAAATTTTACGTAATTTCTAGAATTTTTGAGGGGCTTATCGCAAATTTTCCCGGCTACCTTCACCCGCCGCCCCGCCCCCTTTTTTCTTTGCCCGCCCACTTTTTGGCCCGTTATCGCCCATGCGCCCATTCGCCCGTTCACACCGTGGCGGCGCGCATGCGGCGGGCACGCGGGTGAGGCGATCGGCGCGCGCACGGTGGAGGCGGGGGCAGCGCAGCGCCATGCGCGCGCGCGTCCGATCGGCGGCGCGGCGCAGCGGCGGCTGGCGTGGTGGGGCGGGCGCGGAGACCGCGGCAGCAGCGCGCGGCGTGCGCAGCGCGCGAGGAGGTCGGCGGTGCGGAAGATGCGCCGCGCGGGCACGCAACGGAGGGGCCGAGGTGTCATCGGCGCGCGCGTATCTGGCGCGGGTGGAGGGAGTCGAGACGTCGGCGCGCGGCGCCGCGCATGCAGCGCAAGCGAGGAGCGAGGCGCCGATGGCGCACGTGTTCGGGCGCAGGCCGAGGCCACCGTGGCGGGCGCAGCGAGAAGCCGGGCGTTGGCGGGCGCCGCGGCGTGGCACGCGGCGCGAGGCCGGCGATGGCGTGCCATGCGGCGCGGCGCTGGCCGGCCGATGGCGGTGGCACCGTGGGCGGAGTGGCGCACCGCGCGGGCGCGTGCAGCCGGGCCGGCGCGACGACTACGACAACGGACGGCCCGTGCGGGGCGGTGTTGGTGCACATGCGGTGCGACGGCGACCGAGTGTTGCCTCATGCCGGAGACGGTGCGCATACAGGCGCGGTGGCCATGCAGGGCCGCCCTTGCGAATCTTTTCTTGTGCAATTATCGAACAAAAAAGATGCATAAAATTTTCGTTTCTAATCTACGATGCAATCAACATCTACCCATTTTCACAATCTACCGATCGACATTGTGCCGGCGACTTCAGGTCTGCTCACGGTAGATTAGGGCGGATTTGCATCGTTTCTACAGTGCAATCAACATCTATCCCGTTTCGCAATCTACCGATCGACATTGTGCCGGCGACTTCAGGTCTGCTCGCGGTAGATTAGGGCGGATTTGAACCGTAGAAAACCAATCTAGAACGCGAAGAAAAATTGCAAATTCAAGCGATCTAGAAAACCAATCTATTAAGTGCTTCGATGATTACCTTCGTTCACCGGAGCAGATTTGTGCTGATAACGTGTTGAGGAACCGTCGCTGGAGACCAGTCCGATCGGATCCTCTGCTTAGAACAAGAACGAATCAATCATAGAAACACAGAATAATAGATTGAACACAGAGAGAGGTAGAGAGAACTCCTGGTCTTTCTTTATTGCGAAATCCAAAAGTCTGTCATTGAAATCAAAGAAGGAACATTCTTGATAGTCAAATGAATATTCACAAGTGAAGAGTATATTTATTCCCTCAAAGAAGATAGACAAAAAAAAGAGTCTGATTACGTGAATTTGCAAGAAAAAGTACATCTTGCAAATTACATCAGGAAATAAACGAGAGTTTTATTTTTGGTTCCATTGTGCTCGATCCTTTTATGATGTTATTTCGACTCCATTCCTTTGTTTTCCCATCTCTCCTCTCCTTTCCTTTGTAGAACTTAGGTTCACCACAGTATACTTGTAGTAGAATAGTACCAATATAAAAGCAAGCTTATTGCGTCCTCATCTAACAGAACATGTGAGAAATGTTCGCTCTAATCTAGTTGCTAAAGTGCCTGTCCGTTCCGACTAGTGCATGTCCGTTCCGACTCGTATCGGAACTTGTATACGCATTATCGTCGGTGACGATGCCCGGTTATAGTGCGTAGTTGATGCCCGATTCTAGTGCGTAGTTATCTCCTATAAAAGGCTTTGTAAGGCGAAGCAATGAGAATTGTAGGATCGAATCGTACTAAGATAGACAATCAGAGGGGGTGAATGATTGCGGAAGCTAAAAACAAATTTTAAGACTTCCCTCTAAACACAAAACCTATTCAAACCTCGTTTAATATTCTGGACAGAATTTTGTTGCCTCACTAAAACTGATCTTAATAAAAAAACCGTAACTCCAATTAACCTCAAATTTTGTAAGAATAAACTAGATAAAATTATTGAACTAACCCAACTGGAATCACATCAAACGAAGGTCTAGAACTCGAGATATAAAATAAACAAACCCGCTGATGCGGAAAGGACGAAAAATAATTAAGCCTTAATTAAGCGATTAAACAACATCCGTAAGAAATTAATCAACCAAACTTCCCACATCATAGGTCATGTAACACAGAAAGGAAACAATTAGCCTTAAGAATTATTTTGTGCTAATCACCAAGTAACGTCCAGAGAGAACTAATGCATGCAAGAAAGAAGATGCATGCAGACCAACAAAAGAACCGTGCAACATTAATTAACTACTGATTGATTGCTACCATCTGGCAACCAAAAACATGCATACGGCCAGCTGCCTAATCACCTTTTGCTAAACATGCATAAGTGCACTTCTTTCTAGTAGTATTCATGCAAACGTGGACTAGTCTAGTAGTTTTCAAGCATGCAGATCTAAAGCAAACAAGAATAGCATTACGTGAAGAAGTACTCACCTGCAATCAGACTTCACTTGACTTCACGTGAATAGTGAATCTCGTCGCGTGTGCTGCTGCCCACCGCATGACGTCACGCAGGAGCCAAGCGCAGGCAGTGTTCGCCTCGGCTACGACTCGTTCGGCTTGGATCGAGGCAAAGCAACGTCGGTCGACGTATTACGCAAATCACGGCGTGATTAACATTCCATACAAATCTCTCGTACGAGACTCACGCCGATCTGCACCTTCCCGTTAATTTCTCTGCGTCTCGTGTCCTCGCCAAAATCCGCTCAGCGCCAGAGCTTCTCTTTTTCGATCGGAACGAGCCGCCCCGAAAAAAACAACACAGCCGCTACAGAAACCGCAAAGTCGCACCTTTTCTTCTTCTCGGAACAAACTGCAGGCACTGATTTTCTATTCTCCGAGAAGCCGCCGCGCTGCAATTTTTCTTTCCAAAAGCCGGCCGAATAAAACAGCCGAGCACAACCTTTTCTTTATTTCTCACGTAAACTCACCTAGCCAAAAAGCTCACGTACAAAACTCACAAAGCCTGCACATAGACCGGCCGCAAGCCACATATTATATCGTCGCTCAACTTCCTCACGTTTGTTTCCTACTCCAACACGGAGAACTTTTGGCCACATGCGGCCGTATACGACTAGTGCCGTCTCACGCAACAACTCCATATACGACTCATATGCAACTCTCCTACAAGTACGTAACTATCACACCGAATACAACTCCAATCCGTATACAACTCGTATACGCGCCGTCCGGGCACAGCGGCCTTGCCGCTTGCCTCCACTTCACATGCAGCCTTGGCCATGACGCATCTCCGCGCCTCCAACACCGCATCATCTCCATGTGCATTGTTCTCTAGCCTGAACATCCCGCATGACATCCTTGACCGATAGGACCTCAGTTCCTCCCTGAACTTAGTCCCGAAACCTCAGTTCCATCAGTTTCAGTCCCGTCATCGACGACGTTCCGCCTCAAGCAACACCTGCATATGAATAAACAACCAACCACGTACGAGCACAAGTCCACGATTTGACTCAAGTCAATCCGCACAATACCTCACACGAGCGTATCATGCAACCTACGACAATCCGAACACGCGAACGTCAATCCGCACACGCAACATATCATAAGTAAAATCATAACCAACGGTGTCAATTATTCATCATCTAGTCTAGACCTGGCCACATGGTCTAACAAGAATCGAACAAGCAGCACCTCTTGTATCAATAAAACAGGCAGCGTCCTGTGCAAACAAAAAGGCAGCGCCAAAATCAGTTCTTCTAGTGTGTATTTGTGTTTGTCCTGAGCTTCTTGCTCGCCGTATTCTGCTGGAAGTCTTGGCGTGATCCAAGCCGTGTTCGTAGATCGGCTCCAACACGAAAAACCACTGGAACATGAGGGAGAGAATATCCACTGCGCTGAAGGAAAGAACAGGTTTTGCGTGTGTGCGTGCTAACACTTGCCAACAGAACACAATCAAAAGAATCTGAATGCTTAGTTCCTCTTTACAGAATGTAACTTGATAAACATGATAACAGGAGACTGGAATATAATGGCACAGAGCTTTGTCAATTCACCACAACCTAATAATGCTAACTGAAACAATTCAAACAGAGGAGAAGTTGTAATCCCCAAGTTCATATTGAGAGGAAAACCTCTGGTAAAGAAATTTTGTAGTTTAACTATACTGAGGGATTGAGAGAATTTCATTTTGATAGTTCTATATATGCTAGCAGTGTAAATTATGATAATAAGAAAGCTTCACTGAACTATTGAAAGAATGGCAATTACCAATGCCATTCATTAGATCAACTGGCACTATATAATATATAGAAAACAGCGTGAAGAATATAAATTAGCTGAAAGAGTATAATTAGTATAATAAGGAAAATGCCGATCGTCATCACTCCACCATAGTAGAACACTACAGACTCGCTAAGCGTGTGCGCTGTCGCCATCAGCACCAACCCCAGTACCAAGAATACCACCCTATGGAGCAAGAACTCTGCATACAAAACCACAAAAGCCCCAAAAGCACTCCCAAATCAACAATCACAAAACAGGCAAAACAACACCGAAGAAAGAAGGACAAAGAAAATCCCACCTTCCTCCGTGGACACCACGACGGACCTTGAAGGATCCGCTGGCATCCAGAAATCGACGATCCGGAGGTCATACGGCGAGATGGCCTGCGCCCAGAGCCCGCTCTTGGGCATCTTCTACCACTGCGATGCAGCGACCTTGCATGGCCCCGCTGTGGCATTCCTACAAACACCAGCCAAGCCACCCAGTAAATCAGGACAAGATGCACAAACTGTTAGAAATAGACCCATAAAATAATGCTCATTTTCTTAATTTCAAAGCACGATACCATATTGCTAAAACAAGGTGGGAGAAACCAATTTATAAGGTGGAGTCGATGCCATTTCTTGAATTATAGATGTGGATAGCATGAAGACGACTTTGGCTAATCACACAACACGCGCGTTCGTGCGTTCAATCGACTTTGATACTGTAAGATCTTTCTATTTTCTTTTCTGAAGTATAATGAGTAGCCTGTTATTAATTATGTGTTTTATATCACTAGTTTATTATATTTATCTTCTAACAAAACTTAGAATTAAAATAATGTCTATATTTCTAACACAAACATAGCAAGAAAGCTAGAGTTTCAATTTCCAATTTTACTTACTGGTGAGGGAGTTGGCACGGACACGGAGGGCACGGACAGGTCGCAGAGGTGGTAGGGGCAGCCCCGGAGCCTACACACGTGAGAGGGGAGATCGTGAGATCAGACGGTTACAAAGAGTCCAGGGGAAAGAACAGCTACAAGTAGTGAGGGAGAACTGTCCACCACTGTCAACTCATGTTCTTAAGTAGTAAAGATTTTAAAAATAAATATTTACTTCTGTTTTATGGCAAAACAAATATTTACTACCACCATGTTGCTAAAGGTCTGGTTGTAACACTTAATATGTATAACTTTATTGTTCATGTCCTAAAAGATTTACAATGTAGTGTTCCATGCTTGTGTTCTCAGTTGACCTGATCGTTCACAAATGGGTAGGAAGCAAGGGGAAAAATTGAATAATGGTTAAGTACACCATACCAAGGAAACAATCAGGTGTTAATCATACTGACAAACCAGGACAAATGTTGCTCCTATAAAGTTTTTTTCCCAAGAACAGTCCAACAAAATAATTGGTAGAAATGCACAATTGAGGGCTATTCAGAAGTACTGGATGAAAAGGTAAAACTGAATAATGTTAGTAATGTGCTGGATTAACATTCATTCATATAGCAATCAATGAAATACTAACAATAATGTGCCGGTGCAGGCTGTGCAAAAGGATCAATCAGACAACTGTAGGAAGCAATTATCCTGAATGGAAAAGTAAGAACAAAATTATATGTAGAATACAGAAAATATTCACAATTAATATAAGACAGACATAAAAGTGTTGAGAAAAGGTGAAAGGAGATACAATAACAAATGGAATAAGTCTATATAACACTCTAAAGTTTGTTTGAAAGTCCGTCTTGCAACCCAAACTATGAAACTAAACATTTGATCTCGCAAACTTTGTAATCCGGTTCAAATAACACCCTGACCCAGTTTCGCATAGTGGTATTGCCTACATGGTATAATGAATGAGCGATTTTACTATGTAGAATGACATACTGGTCAAGTTGAGTCAATGACATGCAGGCCACAAGGATTTCTCCCCCCATCGAGCTACCAGTCGTGATTCTATGGCCACCACCCCTGTAGTTCCGTGCATCTTTGTTTCGATTTAGGAGGGAAAGCCCTGTGGGCCCACTTATCATTCACCTAAACTTGATCAGCGTGTCATCCTACATGGTAAAATGGCCCACTCATCACACCACATGGGCAATACAACCATTTAAAACTAGATTAGTGTGTTATTTAAACTGGATTGTAAAGTTCGAGAAATCAAATGTCTGATTTTATAGTTTAGAGTACTGAACGGACTTTCAAACAAAGTTATATGATGAGTTATATTTACCTAATATGGCTACTACGATGATGCAATGTGAAGGATAACAATAATTATGAACCCCAATATTAGGATTAAATAAAACATGCATACAGAGAGGGATCTGCACCTTGGTTACGGCAGCGATGGGGGTGGCGGATAGCTAGAGAAAGCAGTGGGTGGACGGTGGTGGCGCTAGGGCAAGATATTCGAAAGTTGAGGAGATGCAGGCGACAGATTTGAGGCAGCTCGAGTTCTCGAATACAGTATCATCATGCTCGGTAGTGTGGGGTTTAGGCGGAGAGAAAGATGGGGATTGAGAGAGACGGTGTTTATTGAGGCAAAAGTTGATGATGACATTGAGGAGCTTTAAGTGATGGGGTGGAACGAGGAGAGGAAAAGATTGAAGACCGAGGGGTGGATGCATGCGGGAGGGAAGGAGACGTGGTGGGATGGCCTTGGACTTGGTTGCATAAGAGAAGCGAACATGGGATGGGCTGATTGTATCCAATTAGGGCATCTCTAATAGTCTACCTCAGCTATCTCTAAGAGATGCCATATAAGATTTTATGATGATATAGAAGAGAGAGATATTAGTCGTTCGTTCACCAAGAAATCGGCTGTTGGAGTTAGGTCACGATGACTCTTGGAACTGTTGGAGTTAGGTCATCCGTTGTTCACGTGTTTTGTGGATCAGATGCGGGCCAGCCTCCGCGGCGAGCAGAGCGAAACAGCGAGGATTCCCATGGTGTCAAAGCAGATGGAGGAGATTCCGTGGAAGCTGGCTGTGCTCGCCTACCCGCGCGCAATGCCCCTGCCAGTCCCTACTCTTTGTCGACGTCGAGTGCTACCGCCTCCTCGACTAGTTCTTCTTCTGGTACGCAACCACCCACGCCACATTTCCATTCCGCTCCTACTATTCAATTGCATGGCTCTTTGTTTGGATTAGCTTGTGTTTTGGGATTTTGATTCGAAACAGAGGTTTTTTTTGTGTTCGTTGTTGTGTGTTCCGAAGGCTCCTAGGCAATAGATTGTCGTTCATGAAGCAGAATTGGCATGGGGATAGCGTTGATCGTGACGAGGAGAATAGCAGGATCTGTTAGTGATATACCCTAGAGTTATTCATATAGTTAATTGTATTATTTTTATATTTATAATTTTTAAATAGTATATTATTTTGTATCTTGAATAAATGTCTTTCATATTGATCAACAAATATATGACTTGATCGTGGAACTTTTTATTCATGTTTTGATGTTATTTTAAATTATCCCTTATGTTATCATCATTGTGTGGTACAATTATGACTTACAGATCAACACATGTACTGATTGATGATCATGTTTCACACATCATTAATATGGGATATCAAATCAATAATGTAGACGCATGTTAGAGAACATAATGTTGGATTGACCCACCTTAAGATACTATAGGAATTGTTACATTCTGAAGTGTGATTAATTGGTCTTTTACATAGTATATATAGGATCCTTAGATCTGATATCATCATTGTTTTTTACATGTATAATAGTTTACTTAGGAGTTGCCAAATACTACTCTGTGACTGGGTGGTCATAAAGTTAGCTTTCGACTTTACTATAAAATATATAGAGAAATATGAGCAATTAAGATGGAATTTGCCCCTCTTATATAACAGGAAAGATATCTCTAAGTCTCTCGATGTGGTTGGATTAAGAAAGTGCATGGCCATACCAAATGTGGTTTAGGAGTCAATCACAACTAAGTAATCCACTACAGAATCGAGTGAAAGATCGAGCTATCATAGGATGACATGCTTCTCGTCTTGAATTTGATCAGGTATCATGAGACAAAAGGATCAATACATAAGCACTATATAAATTCGTCCGATATAATCTTTATATATGTTTGGGAGTCGTTATGTCCTGCTAGGGATCATTACCAACTTATAGACTAGAAAGGAGTTTTTGGTCCATGACCAAATATACATAAACCTACAGAGTCATACACTTAATGGGCTAGAACGATAAAGGTTCGGATGATATTCTCCGAGTGGGATACAATATCTACTCATATTGGATAAAAAACCAGTCTGAAGCTTTCTGAGTTGGATATAATATCTGATCGTATCAGATAAGGATCCGATTAGAGGCCATATAAAGAGAGGTACAGGGACTAAGAGAGGTATCCTGAGACACACCAATCGAAACCCTATCTGCCACCTCTCATAACCCTTGTCTAGCATTGGTGCTATCACATCGACGCACGACATTCTATCCTTGGAACCACTGATCGAATGATCACGAGGAGAAGACAGTTGACCAGAAGATGATCGACTACATCTACTACACCAACACATGATTAGTTGAACCAGCCGCTTCAACTCTACGTCCGCTGCATTGCGCGTCTAGTGGTAACGATCTACGATCTCTTACTCGCATGGCTTTCTGGTTTTCATGGTAGAAATTTTAATTTGCGCTAGAATAAACTACCTGTATTCCTTGGCCTAAAGGACAAAAGGATGGAAGGAAACAAGTTAAATGAGAAAGGAAGAAGGGAACATGGTGGCTGTGGCTGTTCAGCTTGTGAAGTTAAGTGAGCCATTCAAGTGGCTGTCGTGGGATGGGTTCCCCAATGGGAATTTTCAAGTTTGTTTTGAAAATTCATATTAGACTTTAATTAATTTAAGAAAAATCTAAATAAAATCTCAAAATTTTAAATAATTAATTGAAATTAATTTTTAAAGAAAATAAATTTTTGGGTGTTACATCTATGACATTTGGCCCCCATTGTTTAAGAACTCATATGAAACCAATTAAGTGAACATAAGCCACTGATATTTGGGTCCAAATCACTGTGACTATAGTGCATGGGTCCCACCTATCAATCACAATAGCCTTTTTCAATTTAGAAACAATTTCAAAAAAAATTAAAATCAGTGGAATGGTGGCTTTTTCAATAGAAAAATAAATAGAAATACAATTAAAAACCCTAGTGGGTCCCACCTGTCAGTGAGAGAAACTCTCTCCCTTTTTATTTTCTAGAATTTATTTAAAACCTAAACTTCAAATGTCTCGTTCTCATTCGTCTTAAGTCCAAATTTAGTAAAATTTATTTGTAAATTTTACTAATATCAAGATCTATCCAATGGATCTAAAACCATGATTTTTAGAATTCATTTGAATTTGAATTTAATTCTATTTTACTAGTATTTATCTAAATTTTTGAAGTCTAGAAGCCGAAGCAAACCAAGACCCACAAGATCAAGCAACTTTTGAGCAAGGCGAGTCAATACTTTGATTATGTTAAACCTACACTTCATGCAAGTTATTTCTATTTAAATTACCAAATTGCATGCTATTATATATTAAGTAAAATTATGTTCGCTTTAAGATTTTAGTTATATGCATATAAATCATTGTTATATAATTAATGCTCGTTCCTTGAGATAATTGGAAAAACAAACCTTGTCATCGTAGAAATGATAATGGTAACACACTAGTGGTAAGTCTATATTGAAATGCCATGTTTAGTATTGGTTAGATACTCGGGGGCATTACCCTGCTCTCGTCAACATTTCAACATGAAAATTTGATTTGGGCTGTCATTGGTGGAAAGTGGCTATTATGTTGTAACCTAATTATTTTATGCTTCCAAGAACCCTAACATGCTTAAATATCTAGGCGAAAGGTAAGAGGGATTGGTGTAGTGGATGCATGAGAATATGTGGATTGTGGTAGAACCGCCTGGATAGATCTAAGGATTGAATATAGTGATAACCTCCCGATGTAAAATAGTACAATCACAAGTTTATAAAGTATAACTTGGCTAAGTAAATTTACCAAACCCTGGAGTTATCTCGCTGGTGGGGGAGTGAAGTATGCATATACGAACAAAGATTCGTCATGAATGTGACACCATGCAAGGTGAAGTTTCACTGTTGCACTAGTCGTTGTGGAAAGTTATAGTCCAGTTGTGCTAGTGTCAAGACCCGAATATGTAAATCCGGACTCTCTGTATACCGCACTAGTTCGGGATCACGCTAGTGTACACAAGTATAAACATAGATGAAGTATCGACCATAGACATGATTAATAAAGGAAAAGATTCAAATATTAATAATTATAAGAGAATGACCTTATGGCAAAGCTTATAATTAATAGCCTGAAAGACTAAAGAAACTAACACAAAAAACAAAATTAAGCATGGTAGCCACTCGACATGCCCACAAGCAATCGACTGGGGGAGCAAACTCCTAATCTGTGAAGTCGTCGAAGTATCCTCTTTTAGGTATCTCCTGTTGATATGGTTCTTCTTCTTCAACTAAGCAACATAGGCATAAAGCCGTGAGTACATTGGTACTAAGCAAGTCATTTGTAACAAAGGTGCAATATAATATGCAAGGCTTACCAATGGATGATAGAAAGGTTATTTTGTAGAAAGCAATAATTTAATGTAAATACAATAAATATATTGAAAGCAAATTTTGAAGAAAACGATAATTAGTTGATAATGAAAGAAATTGAATAAACCACATCGAACCACTCGTGAACCAACCATTCACAAATTAAACCACCAGTGAATTAATCATTCACTTTTTTAAGGTTATCTCAACCAAGTTTTATGACATATTTACCCTTCATGTGAAATCACCGAGCATTGTCCATAAACGGGGACACAACTATTTAAATAGTTTTACACTCTATAAAGGTTGTACAACTTTGCCCACACGATGTGATCATTCTCACGTTAAAAAAACCACAACAAGGCCTCTACAATGTTCGATCATAACTTAATTTTGCCTGCTAAGATTTTGCATCACACCCCCTCTTACGCCTCATGGAAATCAGCATACACGTTCATCACAATGGCGAAATCAAAATTAAAATATCATAAATTAATCAGTCAGGTCTATCCCATACTAGACATGTGGTTACACGGTAAGGCTCAGATCAATGGCGCACAAAGTTAAGTCCTTAACATTATCGAGTTGAGACATCCACATCCCTCGAAGTGAATTGTCACAACGAAGCTGTTTATTTCAAAATTTTCAAAAAAATAAAATTTAATTTAATTTAAAATAAAAATAAGTGTTATTTGGTTGCCTAAATTTTTAAGATTTTATTTGCCTGTTTTTAGCATTTAAAAAAGGGGCTTTTTAAAAAGTTTTTTAATTAAAAACATAAAAATATAATTAAATAAAGGTTGTTTTGAAATTATATAAAAATCCTAAATCCAATTAATTATTTTAAAGCATTGTACTTTTATTTGAATTTTTTTTAATTTTCTCAAATTTAAAAGTCAATTTCAAAGATAAATATTATTTTTGTAAAAACATAAAGACCAACTCTAAGTTGGAAATATTTTTCCTAAGTCCAAAATATATTCAGGAATTTATTTAAATTTTTTATATTTTTTGACTTTTTTCAAAAGTCCTATTTGATGTCTTCTAATATCTAGCCATTAAAAACTAATTTTTTTCATAAATGAAAACTATATTTGTGTTGAAAATATTTTATATACGCTCAAAATACTCTATTTAACTACTATTAAAATTTATAGAATTTTTAGGGCTATATTACTAATTTTCAATTTTAAAAAGAATTTTTAAAATTTTTAGGGCTATATTACTCAAAATGATCTATGTTGTATCTAAGATTTTTTTAGGGCTATATTACTCAAAATGATCTATGTTGTATCTAAGATTTTTTTGTGGATTTTTAGAGTTAAAATGTTATTTTTCCTGAATTAATTAGTATTTTTTGGATTTTCTAAAATTATTAATGGTTTTCAGTTTTCAGTCCAAACAATAACCGCTGGACCAGTTTCTTGTTTTTTTAATTCTAGCAATAACTTCAGCTAGAAATTTGGGCTAAACCATTATTCCTTTGCGCCAATAAATTAAACCATAGCCTCTCCACATCATTCCGCACGA
The DNA here is from genome assembly GCA_036346265.1 of Melocanna baccifera. Lineage (NCBI taxonomy): Eukaryota > Viridiplantae > Streptophyta > Magnoliopsida > Poales > Poaceae > Melocanna > Melocanna baccifera. The sequence goes on from CM070702.1 coordinate 2,647,829, forward strand.
TATGCTCTCTCAGTTTTGCCAAAAGCCTCCCTTAGCTCCCCCTGCTAGTCTTTCTTCTTCAACTCCGATGAGAACTCTAGCGAGTCCGATCTCCTCATCCTTTGCTCTATTGCATAGAAAATTTTACCAGTGAGTTCCTCTTGAGTTTCCCCACATTTCTATTCAAGCTGAATTTCGAATTCACAATAATTCGTCGCTAGCCATTTTTGCTTCCACAACTCCAATGAGAACTTCATTGAGCCCGATCTCTTCATTTGTTAGGCACTTTCAAAAACACTTTTACCCTCATGATCCTCTCCTCATTCCCAACATTTTCATTCAAGCAGATCTTTGATTTCATCACAAATCATCATGGGCCACCGCCCCGAGCTTCGCCACCGTCACCGTGCTTTGTTTGGCGTGCCATCACTTCCTACATTTTCTTTGAGTCCCTAGCAATCCATTTTGCCAGTTCGCTTCACCTCCTGTGCCTCCTCTTGCCGGTGCCATGGACAAAATAGTGGAGCACTTTCTGTGCGCACGAACGATCTATTCGTTCGAAACGAACATTCCTAATTTTATTAATTTTATTTTTTTTCGCATTTTCTCGTCCAACAAACTTTCGATGACTAATTCTTTTTCGTCCGAACTCTGAATCAAGTGATTCAAATTCATAAATTCATCTAAATTAATAATCTATCTCTCAATATATATTTTATAATTTTTGAATTTTATTTGGATTTAGTTTTCTTTGGTCGCTCTTTATGCGTAGCCTACGACATCCTGGAAGAGTGCAATTTCGACAGCAATTCTAACCAATTCATGGAGCAAGGCAAGTTACACATTTGATCATGTTACTCCCAATAATTTAAATTATTTATGTTATTTTTAAATTATTGTGCATGCCTACTTTTAGTCAAATCTAGTTTAAAATTTTATTTAAATTCTAGTTATACCCAATTCCTTTGTATATAGCCAAATTTTTCATTGATCACAAACATACATTATCACCCTAGATAAAAACCTAGTTAGTACACTAGTATTAACTAGAAATTTTGTAGAAATGCTTAGCCATGCTTAGAATAATTCAGGTGGGATGATTTGTTTCACATAAAATAATGATTTCTAAAAATGTATTCTTCACTTCGGTGAGTTAAGAATGTATATGAAATATTTTAAAATAAAATATAAAACCTGATTTAGATCTAGGCTAATGGTTAGGTGGTGGGTGCTAGCATACATTATTGTTCGATGAAACAATGTTGATTGTCAGGTACAAGAGGTATGTGGTTTGAGCCTAAGTCAAATTAAGGACCGGTCTGTGAGCTACTATTACAAAGTAACACTGTACTACCATAAGTCTGGTATAAGATAGATCTGGCTAAGTAATTTATGAAATTTCAAACTTAGTTTCGCTATAGGCTAAATGTGAGAGTGGCGTAGACCGCGAGAAGTCTCATATGGCACAAGAGGGGACTCCAACTTGTGGATTCAAGTTGTGGTAAAACCTTAGTGACGACGTAACTAATTTGGCAACGAAACATTGTAACAACCTTCTTATGGAGTCTCAGTCGCACACCTAAGATAGTGTGCTAATCGCGTGACACAACGAGAGGATATGTCTTGTGGGTCAAGTTGTACACCTCTACAGAGTAACAAACTATCCTGGATAACTGTGTCCATGGTCATGGACATGCTAAGTATGGTTTTACATAGGTTAGACTTTGGTTTTATAAAATCTGGTTTGTGGACAAATACAAAAAGGATTTAATATGAATAAGATAAACATGAAAATGTGCTACAAATATTTTATTTGGGTTCCTTGTGTCGAAAGGAAAATTTTCAAATTTTCTATGAATTTTTTGGATTTATTTGCTATTTTCTAGAGCTTATTTTTATTTTATTTGAAATTTTGAAATTAGAAAACACCAAAAAATTCTAGGAATAGTACCGGGCTGAGCCCATTATTGTTCATCCGGCCTGTTTGGCCTCAGCTTCCCCTGTGCCACGCGTCAATCATTGGAGCCTTGCTCCCCATTGGCCTTTGTTTTGGCCTTCCACGAGCGGCTACATTGTTTATTTGTGTGATCATCAACCGACCATCCGATGCTTGCTTTACCACATGTCACGCATCGGCCGGTGGGGCTACTGTTCATCATTGCCCCAATGGGACTCGCCGTCCGAGACGTTCTCAACATCCGTGCTCACCACGCCACTGACGCCCATGTCTGTCCTGGATTCCTTGGTGTCCACGCCTTTAAAGTCATGCCGACCCTCTCGATCTCTGCACCCCACCACCGAGTTCTCTTGTACACCTCGCCGTTCGCACCGCACGTAGTCGTCATCACCGAGATCCGCCGTTGCCATTGCCAGCCACCATCGTCTTCCATGCCAATGGCTACCAGCTTTGGCGGCGAGGTCGTCATCGCCATCATCATTGTCGACTGGCCATCTCGTCGTCGGTCGCCGAATCACCACCGCTGAGATCCTGCTCTGGTCAAGCTGTCTCGAACGTCTGCCTCACATCGCCTTGCCTTGCTTCACCTAGCCGCCGCTTCACCCGTCGTGGTACCTTGGTTCACGTGCCTCATCAACATCAGCAGTGATGCCAGCATGCACCCACGCCAACATGATCTTTCGCATTCTATGTAGACCTGGTGCATGTGAGCTGTGAGACTTATAGTGGGTCCCACATGTTAGCACTCCACTATTCCGTAGACCCATGAACCAGTCAAGCTAAGTCAGCGTCCACATTAGTGCCACCTCAGCCTTAGATCCGATGTGTCGCCACGTGTCAGTGCCACGTTAGCTCTCGAGCCGCCCTGGTACCACATCAGCATGCCATGTGTCATACCACGTTACCCTGCCACACCAGCCCTATTAGCCACCTGTCAGCCCAATCAACTACCACGTATCCACCACACCAACCCTAGATGGCCATGTGTAACATCCCGTTTTTAGCCCTTTTGAAATTCTTAAAATAAAAATGGATTAATTGAAATTTCTGGAATTTATTAAGGATTAAAATGAATTTTTAGAAATAAAAAGGATTTAATCTGATTAAAATAAATATTAACATAAGCTAGAAATATTTTATTTGAGTTCCTTGTGCCTCAAGGATTTTTCTAGAATTTTTGCAGAATTTTTTGGATTTATTTGCTATTTCTAGAGCTCTTTTTGTTTTATCTGAATTTTTGAAAAAGAAAAAACCCAAAAATCCCAATGAACAGTAACGGGCCAGCCCGTCACTGTTCATCCACCCCACCTGTCCGTAGCCATGCAATTGCGCACTTGCCACATGTTGCACATTTGCTCGCCCTCGCTCGCCGCCTCCCCGCATCCGCCCGATCATGCCTGTGCCATGCGTCGGCCATTCGAGGTGCCAGGCACTGTGCATCCGCGCGTTCTCCCGTGGCCGTTCGATTGCCGCTCGCGCCATGTGTCTCGTATCTGACTGTCCATGTGTCGAGCCACTACGTGTCATCATCCTCGCGGTCTCTCGCCGCCGTCCACATCACGCACACCTTGGCGTTGTTAGTGATATGCCTTAGAGGCAACATGGAGATGTTGTATATATCACATACTATGTTTATGATACATTACTTAGTTCCTTGGAATAGACATCATCATTATTGATCAATGAGTATGTGACTTATTCATGAGACTCTTAAATACTAAAATGTTGCTATTTCTAAATGATCCCTGATCGTATATCATATGAGGAACAAATATGATTCAAAGACAAAGATCAGCATATGTATTGATTGATGATCATGTCTCATGGATCATGGTATGGTGATACCAAATCAATAATATGGACATGTGTTAGTGAACATATGTTGGATAGACTGCCATGAGACACCGCAGAGATTCCATGTGTCATCGTTGGTCTCGAGTAGTGTTTATGTAGAATCCTTAGACTTGAGATCATCATGATTCCCAACATGAGTAGTAGCTTATTTTGGGACTACTAAACACTACTCCAGAATCGGGTAGTCATAAAAGTAGTCTTCGGATTTGCCATGAAACATGTAGTGGGATGTGAATGATCAAGATAGAATTTTCCCCTCCTTATGGGAGAGATATCTCTGGGCCCTCGATGTAATGGATTATGAAAGTGCATGGCCATGCCAAGGTGATTGAGGAGTCAATCACAAGTTTATAATCCATCACGTAATCGAGAGAGTGATTGAGCTATTAAGAGGATGACACAGTCTCGCCTTGAGCTCAATCTATATCGTGAGGCAAAGGGATTCGTACATGAGAGAACATTACGAGTTCAACGATATGATCTTTACATATACTTTGGGGTTAATATGTCTTACTAGAGGCCGCTATTAATGTGGTGACCGAAAGGCGTTTCGGGTCACGACCAAGTATACGTGAACCTCTGTGGTCGCACACTTAACGGGTTGGAACACCGATTTGAATATGATTTGGATATGGGCTCAATTGGATAAAGATCCGAATAGACTCCTAATGGGTCTTGGTCCGAAAGGCCCACGTGAGGAGGTCTATATATATGGAGGCGAGGGGGTGAGGATTCGTGCTGTTAACATCTAGCAAAACCCTAGCCGCCACCTCCGAGCCAAACCCTAGCCGCTCACGAGTGCTAGTACACTCGCGATCGGCGTTCGGCCCCGGACGTGTGGATACCGGTGGAGGCGCTGCTCGTTGCGATCTTGATCGGCGTGCGTGGAGAGAGACGATCTGTCGGGACGATCGGCTACTTCCACTACTACCTCGACGCGCGTGATTGGATCGGTTTCCAATTCTTCTTCACGCGCATGCTGCGTCTAAGTGGTAACGATCCATGATCCTTCCTTAGCATGATGTTCTTGGGTGCGCGGTAGAAAAGTTTTGTTTTCTGCTTCCGTAGCCTACGCGTATTCCTTTAGGCGTCCGTGCCCGAGGCAGATTTCGTGCAAGCCGCGTCGTCTCCAAGCCAAACCCCCTCGGTTCCCGTGCATAAAAGCCCCCGCGCCCCATCGCCTCTACACCGTCGAGCCGCCTTTGTCTCTTGCTGTGTGCCGCCGTCGAACCCGAGCCTCGCCGCCATCACTGGAGTCGCCGTCTCGCCCGGGACCGCGCTGTTCCACTGTCCGCCGCCGTCCCACCATCACTTGGGTGAGCCCTCTTTACCACCCCGTGTTCCCACCGTCGCTTGCTAGAGCATCCTCATCCCCCCATCCCCGACCGTCCATCCAGATCTGGATTGACGGCTAGGATTTCGCCACGTGTCTGAGTAACCGCCGTCAGATCCTGCTGACGTCAGCCCGCACCCACGCGCCACCAACGGTTCGCCTTCTCAGTGGACTTGGTCCACTGTGAGCCGATAGGCTGACAAGAGTACTGTGCCGTAGACCCGTGAGCCCGATCCGTCCAAGTTAGCAACCCAGTTAGCAAGACCAAGGCAAGTCATGTCCTTTGATCATGTTAAACCTAGTTCTCAATCTATTATTTAATTATTTTGTTTTAAATTATCTGACATCACTATTTTATTACAAAACATTTGTACTTGGTAGTTATCGTCTCGATTTGAATAATTCCCCCTCGATGATTTGAATGCCATGATGCCATTGCCATCATAGATTGGGAATTATGTAGTGATACCATACTAGATGTCACATGGGAGGTACGATTAGTATGCTTAGCTATGCTTATGTTACGATGGGTTCGTCAACGCATATGATTAATTTGTTAATTTGACTTAATGAGTTATTGAACCGTGGTTGGTGCCACCATTATAAAATTTGAGCCATGGTATTGGTGTGTTATTGGTGTTGGTTATACAAATGGACTTTCACTTGGACGAGTGATCGTGATAAAAGGGGGAAGTGTGGATTCACTTCGAGGGATGTGGAGGTCTCGCCTGAGTAATATTAAGGACTTAACTTTGTACGCCATTGATCTGAGCTTTATCGTGTAAACCACATATCTAGTATGGGATAGACCTGGCTGATTAATTTAGGATATTTCAATATCGCCATTGTGATGAACATGGTTGCGGATTTCCACAAGACGGAAGGGGGTGTGATGCGAAACCCTAACAGGCGGGATTGAGTTGAGGTTGAACATTGTAAAGTTTTTGTTGCGATTTCCTTAGTACAAGGCTAATCACATCGTGTGGGTATAGTTGTGAAACCTCTATAGAGTGTAAAACTATTCGAATAGCCGTGTCCTCGGTTGTGGACAATGCTCGGTGATTTCACACGAGGGGTAGCATTTTCATAAAACTTGGATTGGTTATCGTTGGAAAGTGAACGGTTAATTCATTAGTGATTTAGCTTGTGGATGAGAGGTTCACAAGTGGCTCATTCAATTCCGTTGATTATTTATTTATTATCGTTTTCCTTAACATTCACTTTCAATCTAATGATTGTATTTACTTTAAAATATTGCTATATGCAAGTTAACCTTTCAACCATCCATGGTAAGCCTTGCATATTATATTGCATTCATTTATTACAAATGACTTACTGAGTACCAATGTACTCACGGCTTTATGCCCCTTGTTGCTTAGTTGAGGAGGAGTTATACCAGCAGGAGGTACCAGAGGGAGGATACTTAAGTGACTTCACGGATTAGGACTTCGCTCCTCAGTCGATTGCATGTGGGCATGTTGAATGGCTTTTATGCTTAATTTATTTTTCGCTACTAGATTTTAAGCCCTTTGGGCTAGTGAGATTGTAAGCTTGGTCATAAGGTTGTACTTTGATAATAATTAATATTTGAGTTTTCCCTTTATTTTAGCATGTATATGGTTGATATCTCATTTATGTGAAACTGTATGCACTAGTGTGATCCTGGACTAGTGCGACATACATAGAGAGTCCGGATTTGCATATTCGGGTCTCGACACCATGTAAGCATGTCCAGTCGCACGGTTCATTGTTCCATGAACCGAGTCCATTATAGACTAGCCTTTTTGTGCACCGGGTTCACAGCACAGTAGAATTTCCGAATTTTCAGTATTTTCTTTAGATTAGATATTCCAAGGGTCCATTCTCCTTCGTCCTAGCTCTTATTGATCATGTTCTTTTTTCTAAATTCATCTAAAATTGAACTCTATCTTTTGGTTATGGCTTTGATATTTTTGGAGTTCATTTAAATTTTATTTAAATTTATTTGGTGCCTCATTTGTTTTCTCTCTCGTTAGATCGCATCTTCAAAGGATCAGAAGCACAATTCGAAGGTCAAGAATTCATTACTAAGCAAGCCCAAGGTAAGTCATATCCTTTGATCATATTGAACCTTATTTTTAATCTAT